>NNCF01131111.1:161048-225483 GCA_002313205.1 Laupala kohalensis | reverse complement strand
GGGGGGGGGGGATAAATAAGTGTGAGGTAATGTATGAACGATCCCTTATTTATGAGTTTTGATTAATTCAGTTTAAATTGTTTGAAACCGGGAATGTTTTGAAGAAATAATAAAAAATACTAATTTCTTCATTTTTTTATCTGGGAAATTTCTAACTATGCATATTATGTCTTTTTTCTTTGTTCATTAGTTTTGTCAAATGCGGTATTGGCTAGAAGCCACACAGTGCACGCCTACTTGTTCTCGTACCTCGCCGTAGTCCTTGTGTCCCTCTTCGTAAGTATAAGCTGATTGTGAGCTTACCTCTGAAGCGTGTAACAGTTGTTTATTAATGTTACGTACATATTACTTTAAAATGTACTAAGGTTAATCATAAGCTTTCAAGTTCAATACAACTTTAAAATATACTATCATGAATTATATTTTGCCGAAGAGTTTCTCACTAGCCCAAAAATTGATATATTTGAAAATAACCCTTAATTATAGCGCATTTATGATATGTGCAACAGTTTTCGGTGACGGTGGTTTGTGTGCTTTTCAGGGACAAGGACGGTTTTGGCTGATACCTTGGTTAATGCTTAGTGCATTTCGACACTTTGTGATAGACACAACAGTTGCACTAACTGGTGTGTATATCTGCCTCAAGTATCAAATCACGCCTGCGTGTTTGGAATACATCATGATGAGGTTTTTACGCATAAGTAAGTTCTTTTGCATTACTAAATTATAAACTTTGATGACAATTTTGCCAAGATTTTTGTCTTAGCAGGTGACACAAAAATAGTGAAGTATTATCGTAACATGATACGAACGAAATTACATAATATGTAAATTCCTGTAGCATACGTAACGTAATTGTACGTTCTTCAGGAAACCACTGAACACATTGTTTGATACTTTTTTCAATATTATTATTCATATTGTTTGGTTTTATAACAATTAGAATGAAAATAAAGAAAACAATTATACATCTCAATAATTTGACTAACTTGGAGTGCTGGTCCCTTCTTAAGAAAATTATTGAACAAATTCTTGTTATTTTCGGGGGAGGGAACCGGTAAATTAGCTCTAGATACTGAGCTTGTTACAAAAAGGAAGACGCCTAGGAATACCACACCGAACATTCCTTGACACAGCATGTTGACATTAATTGGAGAAAAACGAGAGACATTTTAAATGCTGTGAATTAATAGTTTATTCTTCTTCTCTCTTCGAAAGAGCAGTATAATTATGCAAGCTCATTTCAAATAAGACTATCTGAATATTTATTACTATCTAAAATTGTTCTAGTACTCTTTGATTTGCATGAAATCTTCAATTTCCAAGGCACCTTCTTAAGTGTTCCAAAATTACTGAGCTAATGAAATGATGCTGAAACATGTGACTTAGTCAGCTTCTGGACTAATCTCTGTTTGTTTTTACCCCGTTTATTGTTAAACTTTCAATAACTACAGCAATGTAAGGCCATAATGAACAGAAAATTAGAAGTAGATGTACCACAATGTTATGAACTGCTGATTTGCACAGGCAGTCATACTAAGGCGTGCTAATCAGAATTGGTCGGTACATGCGTGGAGTGTCACCATTTGCAGCTCCAAACCCTTACTCCTTCCCTGAGTATACAGGAACATGGTTCAGAACGATGGATGTTACATGCGTGTCGCGGTTTCCTCTTCCATTGTGTAAACGAGACTGTCTCGCTCCTGTGACTTTCAAACGCGTCATCTTGACTTCTTCACCTTCAGGATTCTCCAAATAAACCGCTCTACCCACCTCTTGTCCTGTCTTACTCTCTCTGTGTGTCATTACATCTCCTGCTGGTGACGCTTCCGTTCATTTGATCCTCCATCTATGTTTTTGTTCCTTTTAATGTGCTTTATCACCCCTTCAATTTTTTCCCCGGAATTCTGGGACATTCTGTATACTTCTCTCAACTGTTGCACGTCACATTTTCCTCCTCTTCTCACTTCTGTTTTCCATCTTCCTCTTTCTTCATTGCTAATTTCGCACTGATATAAATATATTCTCACTCATTTCTGTATCCTCTTCATACCCAAAGCGGAATATCCACTAGTTTTCTCTCAAGAACTTGTTCATATTTCTGTGGCCTGATAATACATGAAGGAGTGGCGTAGTTGTATGATATTTTATAAACTTCTCATTGTAACCAATATTTGGAATAAATTTCAATACGTCTCTCTCTCTTATATCGCGTTGATTGTGCTTTTTCTCGAACACATTTTGCAGTATAGAGCACCCAAGAAGTTGAGGAGAGACGTATACTAGTCAATCTTTCTTTTTTCTTGGGGCTTGAGGTCTCGCCAACGTCAAGGTCATTAGAGCCCTTGCCGGTGGAAAAAAATCCAATTTTGCACAACAGGGAAGAGCCATAGTGACTCTTCTCCGTGAGTGGGACTCGCCGAACATCACGACCATATCCACAAAAAAAACCCTGAATTCAACAAATATCTAAATAAAAGGATGAGAGGAAAGAAAAGGAAACCGTTGCCCATTACATTATATAGAAAATGAAATAAATTCTGAAAATATAATTTTCAAACTACGGAAAGCAAGGATAAAAGGAATGAAGAAAGGGGAAGAGGAAAGAAGAATGCAAATTTAAACACTTCCGACAACTTGTGGGAGGAGCCCCGATGTACTCATAAAATTCAATAATGTAGCAACATCATCCGTTTCATTTCCGAGAATTGTTGGTAAATCTGCAGCCAGACCAATTTGTCGCCGTATTTTGGTGTATTTTCTGCAATCGGTTAGTAGGTGATGTACTGTCAGAGAACAGCTACACTCCTCACAAACGGGTTCATCATGAAGTAACAAGAGATACCGATGAGTGAGAGGACAATGTCGTATGCGCAGGGGGTCAGCGAGACCTGTCGCGCCTGGCTGGCCTACTGCTCCAAGACATTTGATAAGTCGGAGTGTATTCCCATCAACAGCCAACCACTCATTGTCCCATTCACTCAGAATCCTTGTCTTGATGGAATTTAGAAGATTCCTTTTTGGAATTGTGAAGAAATCCACACGATTCTTGAGGCATGCCGCCTTCGCGGAAACGTCTGCTCCTTCATTTCCTCTGATTCCTACNTGATTCCTACATGCCCGGGAATCCAGCAGAACATTATGATCTTTCCGTCACTTTGGTGGGAAAAAAACACATCCTGGATGTTCTACATTAGCTTATCAGCTAAATACATAGTCTGAATTGCTTGAAGGGCACTCAGAGAATCAGAGGAAATCAGGAAATTTGATCAGCGGGTGCACTTTGTTGAACGCTTGGCTCTCAATATGGCGTAACACTGTAGCGTAAACGCTGCAGAAGTCACCAAGGCGGTAGCCACACGTCTTACGGGGGAACACCACGGAGCAGCCGACACCATCGGCCTGCTTCGACCCGTCTGTAAACACAGGAATATAGATCCGGTGTGTGTCGAGGAATAGGTGGAACTATACCCTCAACATAGCGACTGAAGTGTTCTTCTTGTCATGATGCAGAAGATCGAAATTAAAAATGTAATACTGTGTTGTGTACCAGATTATCGGGTAAAGTAAGTACATGACAAGTGTCGTAACATCAGTAGTTGCCGCCGGAGGTAAAGAGATGATTCGCCACTCTCAGCATACACACTCAGAATGGTTACGGTAGGCTCCCGCAACTAGTCGGATTGCCGCGTGATGGACACAATCCAACTTCTTTAAATAGCTTGCACGAGCAGAGCTATAGACACCGCAGCCATAATCGAGCCGATATCTTACGAATGCTCGACAAAACTGGAGCGAGGAGGAGCGATCAGCGTCCCATTCCATTCTACTCTGGCACTTCAGTAGATTCATAGACTTTAATGTTCTCCCTTTAAGGTCTGTAAAATGTCCAATCCAATTAGTCTCTGATCAAAGGTTAGACATAAGAATTTTACAGAAGGGTAGAATTTTTTGATCGTTGTCCCCCAGGGCGAGGTGAGGTTCTGGCTGGAGACTTGGTCTCCTACTGAAGAGAACACAGCGTATTTTCTCAGCAGATTAACGAAAGCCAGTCGTCTTTGACCACTGTTACAGTCAGTCGACCACTGGTACAGAGGACGAGTTGGGTTTGTCGCTCCGTTCCTGTGACACTCTGCGGTGAGCAGAGGATGGCAAAATTATGGACAAAAAGAGAGTGTTGGCAGGATCCTTTACAGCGGATGTTATGCTGTTAATGGCCAAAGAAAATAAGGTTACATTCAGGACTAAACCTCGAGGCACACCGTTCTCTTGAAGAAGGATATCCAAGAGTCTCTTCCAATTCAGTATCAGAAGGAACGCTGATCCAAAAAGGACTGTAACATCAGAGGAAGATGTCCTCTAAAACCCCAGACATAGAGTTGTTTTAAAATGCCATGACACCAAGTAGTAGTATAAGCCTTTTCGATGTCAAAGAATATTCCGACGACATGATGTCTTTGGATAAAGGCATCTTGAATTGCTGTTTCCAGGAGAAGTAAGTTGTCCACGGTTGAATGGGACTTCCTGAAACCACACTGAGATCCATTCAGCAGGTTATATCTTTCAAGATATCAGACGAGACGTCGATTTATAATTCTCCCCAGAGTTTTACCGACGCAACTCGTCAAGGTGATACTTCGATAACTACTGATAGCAGTTTTGTATTAGTAGAGGGATAAGTGTTACTTCCTTCCTGGAATTAGGGAATACTCCCTCGGACCATGAAAGATTAAATATATCCAGAAGGTATTATTGCGTTTCTAGACTGAGTTGTCAGAGAATCTCATAGTGAATGGAATCAGGATCAGGAGCAGTGTCGTGGGCTGTCGCTAGAGCTGACTCTTGTTCCTACATTGAAAAGGAAGAGTTGTAGGGTTCCCAGTTGGTGGAACCAAAGTCAAAGGACGTTCTCTCTGCTATTTCCTTTCCCTCGCGAAATCAGAATCGCAGTTCGATTTAGATGTTAGATCAGCAAAGTATTTAGCTATCATAGTTGCTATTTCTCTGTTGTTGGTGCGAACCTGACACTGATAATTGAGTCCAGATATTGGGACTCGAGAATAACATGCAGATATCTTTCGGATTGACTCCCATACTTTAGTGGACGATGTTGTTCTCTTAATGGTATTTAGAAACTCTTTCCAGGAGGTGGATCTGGATTCTTTGATGGTTCTGCGCGCTTTTGCTCTAGCAATCCGATATGCGACGAGGTTTTCCGGAGATGGACTACTACAAATTTCCGCAACGCTCTTCGCCTCGCCCGAATGGCGGAATGACATGTGTCCTTCCACCAGGGGACATGAGGTCTTCGCGGAAAAATGGATGTTTTCGGAATGGATTCTTCAGCGGCGTTATGAATCATCTGGGTCAGATGGCCGACCGTTGTACACTTTCCCGTTTCTCTGAAGACAGCCAGAGAACGGTACAGTGTCCTGTTAGCCTTTCTGAGAATCCATTTCTGAGACTTGCATTCAGGAACAGTCGCACGTTCCTGCAGGGCCAACCAGATGGTCACTACCATGCAGATCATCTTCTACCTTCCATTGGAAGATATCAGCAACTTCAGGCGTTGAAATCTCCGAGGAGGAGGAATTATCGAGGGAGCTGGTGAATTAAATCCCTGAGAGAAGTGGCCCAGTCGGATCAAAGAAGCCATAGAGATTGCCAGAACACCTAACAATCTTAATGTTGACAATGGCTTGATCTTAAGCAGTGCCTGGAGTTGGGCACTAACTCCACCCGAGCGCTCCGCTTCACCCGGTCTCCAAGCGCAGAGTGACCCCACGAGTGGGGCGGGCCCCACCCGGTTCCGCTCCACCCCGCGCTGATTGGCCGCCGCGCCCGGCCAATCATGGCGTAGCCGCCAAACCCCAACCCAATCTATATAAACGACGCGTAACACGTTCGACCTCGCTGAGCACGACAGCGACTTAGGTCTGTACGACTCTGACATTACCCTGAAGAAGGCCACAGCACGATGGCCGAAACGTTGGTAGTTACATATACTAAGACGCGGTTCGTCCCGGACAAACAAGCTTATATTGACTCCGGCCGCGGAAGCCTACGTTTATAATATTTTAATAATCTATTACATGGTTTGAGTCGAGATTTGTATAGAGCTTTGAAGCAAGACATAATACTAAAAGAAATTTTCTTTCTCTTAGTTTATCTTTCGTCTCATAATGCTAGAAAACTCTTTCATCTATTTTATCATTAATGTTTGGTGTTAAGCTACAACTCCCCTCATATGCTGAAATTATATTACTAGCAATATACCCATTCTTTCCAAGGGGGAAATAACTGAGATTACATGTTAGAATACGCTTCAAGACTTTCGATAAAAAGGTAAATAAAATAAAATTTAATTCGAACCTCGAAAAACTTGGTCGGAAGTCCTCAGGGACATGTACTTGGCGGGAAAATCAAAATATGTTTTCCATTCAATAAAAAAAATCTAAATCTTATCTTTCTAGTGCAAGTACATCCACCCGGAGAATGCGAGAGCCGAATTTCGAAACTCTAGGTTTTTTTGTAGTCTTCTTGCGCGACGTGACTTTTCTAAAAATTGCTTAAAAGCAAAACAAAATGAAATTATAATTATATATGAATTAAAAATACGAATTCGGACGTTAGCATTATTAAGTCATCTCACCAACGAAAGTTGCAGTTAAGTATCGACAGTAGGGACTATTGATAGGCTAACTACGAGAAATTCATTAATTTTCTACGTCCCAACAAAACGGAATTTATCGTTCAAAGTATTTTTACTTTACTACACACTTGAATCTTTTGACCACAATGTAGCTTTCTTTTCAGATATCCTGCCAAGAATATTACCAAAGCAATAAGTAAAGCTTGCAAAGTTAAGATAATCATAAAAATGGGAACCTAATATAAAAGTAAAAAACAGCAATCAACAAAAATGGCAAAGTAGAGATTGTGATAAAAATGCAGTATACCGTTTATAGATGACGTGCAAAAAAATAAAATTCAAATAACCCCCGCCCGTTTCCTTTAGAATCGTGTGGAATGTCGTTGTTTCTTCTCTGTGACAAAATCTTTTATTACCGAACTCTTCCAATATTATTTTAATAATTTTCAATTCTAAAGCAAATCAGTATTTCAACTGTATTTTGAGAATTGTCAATATTTTCGTCCACTATCATAGAAATACTTTTAATTTTTATATTCGAATTTTAAGTAGGCTTGACAACATATATCAAACTACAAATTAATTAACTACAAAGAGCGCATTGAAAATAAATAATTAGGTTCTAAAAAACGTTAAAGATTAAGCTATTTTAAGTTCTAAACAGCCGAGAGCTTGAAGAATGTTTAAATCTTTAACTAGTAACATAGCAAAAACTTAAAAAATTAAAAAAATAATCCTTCAATTGTGAAATGTGCGCAGGTATGGCAGTATACATGTGGAACAGTGTGGTACTCTTATTTGGGGAGCTCATGCCTGAAAGACATATGAAACCGAGACCTTCGAGTTTCGCGATCTCCAGGGAAGCTACTCAACTCCTTGACAGGTATGTGACTGAATACTGAGTCATAATGTTCACTATTTTATTTACATTGACATATTTATATAAGCTCTTTCATTTTAATATATACTGAATGTTATCTACGTCACGTGATCAAAAATAATATCAAGCGGATAATATCAATTAATAACTATGTCATGAAATCTTTTTATGTAAGTTGTGCTGAATGACTTGACGCAATGATTATTTCAATCAACGCAGAAGAAGACTATTACAGGTAGAAACTCAAAATGTTAACGTGAAGTTACTTTCCCGTCTGTCGACTGAATAAGAAAGTATTTTAAATATTCTATCTAAAGGTGTGCATTATGGTGAGATGTTATTTTTCGATCTTTTTATTTCACAATATTTTCCCACCTAATTGAGATGACATCTTGATTTTTCTATGAAAACGTTAATTCAAAATTCAGTTTCTGGTATTATCAATATTTCACTTTTAGACTGGCGGAAAGAGGTTGTAATATTTGATGCATTGTACTGACTGCTACAATCATCGATGCAGAGAGGAAACTTTCAAAGTTAATAACTTGAAATGTTGATGGTATGTTGCATTAGTGTTGTTGAGGTTAGATTAGGATTTCTCAACACTGATTTCAAAGGGGAGATTTTGTGTATAAGGTGATTTTTAGAATTTTTGCTTTCTTGTGTTCACATGATTTCAGTTTGTAAACGTGATATTTTTTTTGCTACGATCATAACTGGAAGTAAATATCAAAACGAAACTCCCATGCAATACAAGTCGTGTGAAGTCGCCTAGAAGTTATATTTATGTAAAGTTTTGGAGGAAGTGGGAGGGGGGTAAAAATGATTTGAGAACAACGGAAATCGTGAATTCTGAAACTATTCTGCAGAGGCCTCCTTCGGGGCAATTACTATCGTAATGTGCAGATGAGAGTGCGACAGCAACTTAGGTCTCTTTGAATTTGTCATGAAGCCCTGAAGAAGGCCGCGAGGGTATGGCTGAAACGTTGGCTCTACTAAGACGCGGATATCCAAGTGTGTATTGACAGCCGCGGAAACCTAACTTTACATTTTTAATTTAATTTGAAACGCATTTGATTGTGTCTTAGCAAGTTTTATAAACACAAGATCGTCAGTGTTAGCGAAGCCACGTGAGGCGTGTCGCGTTCTGGGCTTTGTTACGACCAGCGAATGTTATGTTCACCTAATTAGTCGAAAGGAAACAAAATTATGCGTAACTTAAAAAAAATTCAAGGGTATACCTACAGAATAAAATATACGTTTTGAAATGATACTCGATTGTATTGTGCATTTGAGGAGGAGGGGGATGAGGCTAGATTATTAAGTCAATTCGTTGAGGGGAGAGTAGTCAATATTATCATTAGGGGTAGAAGTTTCAGATGCCTGCCTTTCTTTCTTGTAGTAATTAAAACTCTGCGGATAGAAACCTCAGTCGGAAGTTTTTATCTCTAGATTTTGAAGCAACGTCTTACCTTGGGACCTTTATCCCCTTTTCATTCGCTCGTACCCCTGATACCCCTATCCTTCTCTTACTATAGCTTTTTAAGAATCTTCTGGTTCACATTTTCTCGTAAGATATTCGGCGAGATAATTCCTTTCCATTTATACATGCTTTCATCAAACATTTAAGTAGCATACAATTATTGTCTCCTTAGCTTGTAATGCAAATAGTATGCGTATCTACTCTCAGAAAACACGTGAATCATAGATCATCTGCAACAAAGGAAAATATTTGTGTAAGCCTCTTTTTCACCTACACATCTTTTAGCATCTTCACTTTACAAAGACGTTTTATATCCTAATAGAAACAAATTTAGAGATACCTAATATCTTGATGTACGAAAACTTCCTAAATTTTCCTTCTGTGATGAGATATACAAGTAAACTAGAACAGGAGAAAGATGATTTCGTGAATTAGTTGAGTAAAACAGAACCCTCTTATCCCTTTTTTACCTTACGTTGGTACCTTTACCCATTCTTCTTTCCTATGTGATCAGCGTCTAAAAAATCCTAGTCATGATAATCAACCTGTATTTCCAAGCCAGGTTCTGCCTCTTGTCCATGTGTTGTACGTCGTTATTAAGCAAAACAACAGTGGGCTTCCAATGAACGAAAGACAATAGTTGGCTTCTCCAANATCAACCTGTATTTCCAAGCCAGGTTCTGCCTCTTGTCCATGTGTTGTACGTCGTTATTAAGCAAAACAACAGTGGGCTTCCAATGAATGAAAGACAATAGTTGGCTTCTCCAATTGACATTGATCTGTTCACACAATGTAGTACATTGGCGCGGCCATTATAGCCATTATTGACGCGGTAGCTGACAAAACGCCAGTTCTCTAGTGACGCTTCCTTGAAATGGTGGATTGGGAGGTATTTTGACGCCAGTAGTTGGCTTCCAACATTGACATGCCTATTGTAATGGTGACTGGCTTCTAAAATCAAGTCAGTGGTGTCTACACGATGCCAACTATTGCCTTCCAGTCATCGCAATCCATTTATTGGCTTGCTTATCATCATCGTGATACGCGGTCTCGGAAAGCGAATCGTGTCGTAAAGCCCTTCCGTTGTTCAGGTGGTAGCGTTCTAGCTTATCACCAAATCCGGTGGGGCCAGAAAAAAAATGTAGCTTTTCACTTTAATGTCCCAGTTCATATAACTGTCACTACTGAAAAGCGAACCTTCCTATTTCTATCCACCTTTCCTAGTATTAAAAACTCTTTACTATTACTAATAACCACTAATCTCTCCACGTGGGGCAAGTTGTTGGTAAACCCAGCTAAGCGACCCACCTACTAACAATAGCCTACCACCCAACTCCTACTTCCTATCGCTCCATGTAGGTAAGCTTCAATAGCACGCTACATTTCCTATTTTCAAACACCACAAAAAAAATCGTGTCTTTTTATGTGCTTAGAGCTCTGCTGCGCTGCAACTTGCGTCCGTCTCCTGAGTTCGACGTGGTGCCTTCGACAGCGGCGGCCGGATCTTCCATGGGTGCGGCGATGGCAGTGGATGAAGAGGATCACCGCTCGTGCGTGTGGGGACAGCCTCTGCGCAGGCGCACGTCCGAAGGCATCACGGGAGCGCGTGACACGGCAAGCGCACGCGCTGTGGACACGGATGAAGGATCATCACCAGTGGCCGCCGCTGTCAAGGTGCGGGAGCACGTGCACGGTTTCGTTAAATTAAAAAATAGTGTGTGTGGGGGGGGGAGTTTTCCATAGTCGGAATTGACCTTGATCTGCGTTATTTAGGAACAATCAAGTGTCCGAATTAAAAGAAAATGTAGAGGGGGGGGGAGAGGAACTTTTGAAGCTTGTCTTTTCATATTTCAATACAGTACGTTAAAAACCGGTTCATAAAATATCATTATATTCGGGGGTGGGGGTGGGGCAGCATTGAAAATTTTCATAAATTTTTAATTAATTTTGATAATCTATATACACTATATGTATTGATCTATTATAAACTTGTCTAAAATATGTTTATTTTTCTTGCAATGAAGATTTCTAGACTGCCCTATTATAATGATACACATACATTCCATGAAACCTTGTTAGCATTACTTGAAATTAATGCTTCATTTGCCATTATTGGCAATCTCAAATTGTGATTTTTTTTCCCTGATTACGAACAAACATAAAACGTAGAAGTGGAGGGAGAAGTCATTGGGGGGAGAAATTCTCTTGCTTCCCTCCCCAACGTGTCTTTCGACCCCTGGACGTATCTGAGTTATTAAGTCATGCCATACACCCTTCAATTAAATTATCTGCTTTCAAAGAAATTAATGTTTCGAAAAACAAGCAATTTTTGAAAAACGTATATTAAATTATATGGAAATACGGATCAGAAATATATGAACAATAATCCCTGAAATTGAGGTATCCCAGAAACAAACAATGTCATAGGCTGTTCAGAGGTGTGACTCTTTTAGGATGTTCAACAAAGCTAATTTTCAATTATCTACGACATTTTAAAGCGTACTCAAGACATTTTTAATTTAAAAAATTCCGATCTGAATATGCGCCTCCGCTAAACTTCGAACAAATAAAACTACTTTAATAATAAATTTTACTGTAAAAATAGCAGTTACCAACTGTGTATGACTACCAGGAGGACAATGAACTAATTTACACTCTGGAAGCAAGCTAGGGACCATCCCATCAATTCTGATCAAGGGCCCTAATGTAGAGGCGGATTTAAAATTTCAGCGCACGAGATAAACAAAATTATTAAACCGTAACTATTAAATTAACTCTAAATTCGAGATAAATTATTGCCCTTACGAAAGAACCCTGTATGTTACTGTTAATAGTTATTAACGTTTTGAAACATGTTATCGACTTGTTTTGTCGCTCTGATATATATGTATCGATAATCTTTTATCTTTCTCTCTGCACGAAATAGATGAGACAAAGGGCTTATAAATCATTCCGAGAATATCAGAAGTGGACCTTACCCAACCACAACTCCGTCTGCAGCTCTTGCAATTTTTTTAATGCGATGTTTTAAGTTCTTTTTAATTGTGGCCATGTAATTTTTTAAGGGTTGAGACAATTCTAAGGTTTACAGAGTTAACAATTGGAATGTATTAAAATACGAAAATCATTGGTCTCGTAATATGGAAGTATTGCACTTTTCGTTCCAAACAGTTGGCCTTCACGCGTTCTCTGGAATCGTTATTATCGGTGCTGGACTACAACGCGGAGGCTTTGACGCCGCTGCTGGTGCGGCGGCGCGAGGAACGACGCGCGGGCGATGGTGCCACTCCGCGCCAACGTGCTTTATGCTTCCTACGACTCACGGAGCGCGACGTGGTAGCGGCGCGCCAGCGTGCAATGCGTTCGCTTGATGGTTCGTGCGCTGCCGCCGCATTACGCGCTTCGCACAGACCAGGTTCTGGTCCCGGACCTAGCTCGGGTGGCTCAAGTGCTGGTGCTGGAGCGAGTGCTGGCGCGGGTACGAGCGACACTTGCCCACCAGATGCTCCCTCTTGTCCGGGGGCAGGCGCGGCACCGGTTTCAAGCGCGCCGGACGACTCGGCCTCGACGAGCTCCGCGCAGGTATGACAGAGAGAAACCTAGTAGCGACATGAGATACTACGAGTATACGATGAAAGAGCGATCTAGTGGTGAAAGAATGGACTACGTGTGATGAAATACCGCAAAAATAGAGAGCGTATCATTGTATTTCTGTAAATGGAAATTTCATGATGTATAATACAGGTCCTACGTGGAGAATTTCCAAAAAGCCGTCTTATTAAAATAGTGACATTAGTTAATGGCGATTTCTACTTTATAAAAGAAATACGGTTTAATATAAATCATTGCCCTTCACGGTGAGACAGCTCGATAGACGAATGTCACAGTGCCCCTCATACCCAAGAAACGAGCATTTCTAAATTTATCAAACTGTAAAATGAACTACGTACATATAATTTCAAAACAAAAATTATGTGTATGAATAATAATTTATTATGTATTTTACGATTTTATAACTCCCCCCCACCAAGACAAATCGTGAATATGGTGGATGGATAGAGAGCAAATCTTGGTCACTGCTTGATCTAAGTAGGCAAGTCATGTTCATAGAGATTTTATAAAAAAATCTTTGTGGATAAAGAACCTTCGCCAGCGATACAAGTTCTTTGAATGTATTACGTTTTAAAACGTTCTTTTTAAGGTGGAAAATTGAAAGAAAAACGGGAATATGAAGGAAACGTGATACTTATTACTCGCGATATGATCTTATACTAATAAAACTGGCCCAAATATATTTATTTAATGAATAATTTATTTAATTATTTTTTACATTATTTTTAAAGAGAATAAAACATTAAGATAACTGCGTAGAACAACGTTTATGTTATGCTATTTCCTTGCATTAACAATTGGGAACAATTTAGTTAGTTAAATTTCAGTTTTTCTACTGTCATCAATTAGAAAAATTGAATATTGTGATTGTACTGTTGGTTCAAAATACACAAGATCCTGAAAGCGTAAGACCTTAAATAACATCTACTTGCCTTGAGGTATTGCTACCCCTCTCTCCCCATTGATAATACAGAATTAAAGTTTAGATGTTATTGACCTCTTGTAAAGTAGGAGCTGAGCTAACGTACGTTTATGTACAGCAGCTTTTCTCTTCCACTTACGAAGAATATTTCGTATGACTTCTCTGAACCCATACCACAGTCAAACATCATATAGTCGCGACATACTACACACATGACTTATGCTGACCGTGTAGTTGGCGACAGTAACCACCGGCGACTATTACTAACTCACTACGATGATATTCTTCCACGACGGACTTGATTAACGCTCGCCGCTTGAAAGCGCCTCTGTGCCGATTATCAAGTTTTTGCCATTATTGTCACGACTATACACTATGATATTTCCGAACCACTTGTCCTGTTTCTCTTCTAAGTCGCTAAAACGATATCGTAAAACTTCAATATAGTTTTAATTGCATATTAAATATTTGACATCTAAATTATTACAAGTTTACATTTTTACAAATTTAAAATATGTAATACTTTTTTAAATACAAATTATCAGGGTAAGATTCTTCACCTACACCATACAGTTTCATAAACAAATCGGAATGATTTTGTAGCATGAAGTATTGTAATAACGTTTTGTACGATGGTATTCGAATTATACGACTGTCAAGCGCCAGCATGTGAATAGGAAAATGTGAATTCTTAGTATTAATGAACACACCATCAAAGGAAGTTGCGTTCATTTGAGTTTCAGCATTATCGTAGTAAAATTCAAACACCGTGGAATAGAACAAGATATTTGTTTTGATAAACCCCATCCTTGCCCGGGTTTTTCTCCGGTTTTCCGTTGGATAGTGGCGGGTTTTCCATGGGCGCGAATTTTATTCCTAATTTTGTTTTATCAATCTAGAATTTTTTTCTGCTCATAAAATCTGCCATTCATTTTGGAACAATAAATGGATAAGAGTACGTAATTATTAAGCAGTTTCTTTTGTAAATATTAAATCTGCCACTGCCCTTAAGCCAATGATTGGAATTGATACAATGTTTCCTTGCTTATTTCCGGAAAGTAACTCAAACTAAGGTACCCGCATGTGGTCATGCGCAGTTTGCAACTGCTTTTTTGGCAAAGTTTATTTATTTCTATTTCAATGTGTTCTCAAGTACCAAAAGATCTTAATTCCAAAAAGACTATTTGGCGAATATCATGATATTCCATAAAAACGATTGTAAAACTGGAGGATTTGTAGTAGCTAAATTCCTAAAATATTCAGAAAAAAGAAAAATATTTAGTAGGCTATTTATTAGCAGGTTTTTCAATTAAATAGGTTGAACATAACAGTGGAATTATCACTCAATTCTCTTATGAGTGTTACATGACTTCTCACGGATGTCGCTTGACAAACGAGATTATTGTGAAGAGTTTGTAGTTTTGCTTGTCTGTGTCTTCTCCGCATAGTCCAAAGATGGATGAGTCAAAGACTTCCAAATTGTAGGAAAGTGCTCTACAGAAAGAGTCCCGGAAGGCGAAGTACTTTTTTTAAATTTTTGTTTTCAATTTTTTTAACATTTAATCGCGGATTTTGGAAAGACTACGAAAAGAGCTAGAACAACTAAATTCAGCATACGCGTTTTCCAGGGTGCACCATCTACAAATATTTCGAAGTTCGTTTTACATGATCTTTTATTAAACCTTAAAAATATTTTGGTT
This sequence comes from Laupala kohalensis, assembly GCA_002313205.1. Taxonomy (NCBI): domain Eukaryota; kingdom Metazoa; phylum Arthropoda; class Insecta; order Orthoptera; family Trigonidiidae; genus Laupala; species Laupala kohalensis. The sequence continues at coordinate 210,234 of NNCF01131111.1, read as the reverse complement.
TTTTGCTTAGCACAGAGACTTTGAGGCCAAGAAATTCGAAATTCGTCACTCGTGGTCTACAGTATTAGTCCCTGAGGAAATAGGAAACAGTTTTCGAAATTCTAAATAGCATTTTATTGATAAAATTTCAAATATTTTTTTGGTGCAAGCCGCATAAATACGAGACCGAAAAACACAGAGGTTCGAAATTTGGTTCACGCATGATTCAGGGTGGGTCTATGTACTAAGCAGCGAATTTTCCGAAATTCAATTTGGATATTCTTTTATTGAAAGTTAATTTTTTTTTATTTTTTTGCCTAGCGCAATGGTATTACGACCCAGAGTTGAGAACCCGTGTTCTCCCGGATTAATCTCTGGGGGCCAGTGAACATTTTTCGAATTATATTTTTCTTCATACAATTTTTATCTGTGATTATCCGTGAAGCAATGTTTCAAAATTCAGCACAATCGTTGATAAGACACGTCCAAGAGCAAGATTTCTGAAATTTGTTTAATTCTTTCTTATGTAGATCAATGACAATTTAGAGAGAGAAAACAGCTGCACAAAAATCGATATTTTCATATCAGCAAAACAGTGGGATCAGCTAGTATAATACATAAATATATTTAAAAATACATTTAAATTTTTTGGAGTAGTAAGCCGCGTCGTCATTTCGTAAAAACTCAACGTTTTGTTGCTATTAGCAGTCAACATCTTCAGGAGCTACCACAAATATAAATACATTTCTTAATGCTTTATAATAATATTCGTAATAATCACGAGAAAGAATAAAAATATTCATAATGTTAAGATAGTTTTTCTCTTCGTCAACTGAAGAAAAAGAAGTGTATGCATGGATCATGTGGTCCAAGATACCCTGCCACCGCTTTTATCCTTAAGATCGGTTTCACACTGGAATGAAAAACGCTCGGCGATAGGAGGAAGAAGTTTTGAGACTGGAATCCCATTGGTCCCCGTCAAAAAATACTTTCTTGTCGAGCATTTCACATTCTACTCTGTATATGTGGAGAATAATAGCCTGAAAGTAGAAGCAAGTAATGGACATAAATTTTCACAAAATCTATTTGTAAAAGTTAAAAAAAATCATAGATGAGTTAATTTACAAGTTTCATCCTTTGTGAAATAAAGTGAATAATGCTTTACTTTAGTTTTTTGATGCTTTTAATATTTCAATTAGGTTTAAGAACATCTCAAGTTACAGGGGTTTCATGCGTGAAATAATATTTAAAAGTATGTTCGAATCTTGAATTTATTTGAAGCTACACCCTGAACAATAGGGAAATACTCTTATCACGTTAATTTGCCAATATTTAATTTACAAAAAAAGTATTACAATTGATTTAATGTTGAAGAGATCAATTTGACAACTTTTTTATAGTAACCCTTATAACCCTGAAAATCTTTTCATTCAACTTTTCAAAAATCTTCTTAGTAAAAAAAAAAGTTTATAATTTGTTTGAACACGTGTCGTTAAACCCCCAGAAATTATCTTTTTCTCGGATTCCAAGTGACCTGTTGAGGAAGTCATTTATAAAAAAGAAATTTTGGTAACATGGCGGGTGTAAAGGTTGTCAATCTGTTTGAGCAGCCGCAGAGTCGCAGTACTAGTGGATCGGAGACCCAGGAAGTCAGTGAGCCGACAACGGAACCACAAAGACCTTATTCACGGGATAGCGGAGCCACTCAGGTGAGAGTTGAGATTCATGCCAGACATTTGCGAAGAATTGTGAATAAACAAATATTTTGTTAGAAAACTGTTGTTTGAATGACCACGGAGAGGTCAATACACATATTTACTCCCCGGAAACAAACAAGGGATAATCTCCCTTAACAAAGGCCAAAATATGGCTCTGTCTCCGATTAATTCGCGGAGAGCTGGAAACGGTTTTAATCTCGTCTTATAAATGTCAAAATAGTAATTTGAAGTTTGACCCAAATACCTCCTTATGCTCGAGGTGAAGGCGAACATACACTTCGGAAATTTCGGCTGGTTTTCGTTTTTTCGCAAATAAAATGACACATTTTTCCCTCAGAAAAATGACGCTCTTACATAATTAAAGTTTAATACATACTGCGCCAAAAGGGCGTGTTATATTTGAATTTTTTTTCGACGGATTGAAGGTCTACGTTAGTTCAAAAAACACGATTTTCTTTTTCATTTTCCACAAATGAAAAAATATGAATTTTTTATTTTTCTTTCGCCTTTTTTTGTGGTATACGTATTTTAAGAACAATAACACCATGTTATACACTTTAGAGCCCTAATGTGCTGTCAGTAGTAACATAAGGGTTTATTGCGAACATTTTAATTTATTGTTTTCCGTCGAATAAGTAATAAACGACGCATTTCTCACAGTATTACACCAATAAGTACAATACGTTCTACGTCAAATAAGCATTTTGTATTTTAAGTTCAACCTAATGGCTTGTGTGCAAATTCAAAAACAACTTATATTTTCCCACTTTCGTCAAAAACAACATATTTTTACTTTGGTTTGTTTCATATCTAATGGCGGGGTTCAGGCCTTTGGGGACTACTTTTCATTTCTACGCCCCGAAAACATGACATAACCCTCCTTGAGATGGAAAATTATTTTTAGCTACTTATTATAATATAAACAAATTCGTATTTAATAGTACACAAAAATATATGACAAATACGTACTATTATCAACTCTTTAAATTATTCCAAAAATATTGAAAATAAATCGCAACTATTAAAATAACTCAAAATTCGAGATTAACAATAAAAATCGAATGAATGAACGTTTTTTGTTCGTTTCTTCTTTTAGTTTTTTGGGAGTTTCCTCTATATAGTGATAACCACTCTGGGAGTACGTCCTACTTATTTTAGGCATCATATTTAATATTTCATACCCATAATTTATTATTTGGTGACTCTTTATGCTCTTAATAACTCTTTAAGACGCGTCTTTCAAAATTTCAAATAATTTCGTCGACTACTTTTTCCGATTTCCATGTCACAGAAATTCCATAGAATTCATAAGTATAGATATGTGTTTCAGGATTTAGGGCTGGAAAGTATTTACGCAGCTGAGGTTTAGACTGTCTTTGATGAGAACAACTTAAAACACAATAAAACATCTTTATTTAATGTATAAGCTCACAATCTTTTCAAAATGTTGCAAGATTTTCACCCATTTACAGTATATTCATTAAAACGATGAGCTTATAGGTCAGGAAAACTCATTTAACATGCTCTGTTATGTTATTCAACACAATTTACGGATTTACCTAAATGTTTTTTAAAATACCGGATTGTTAGAAAATTAATATTATTTCAACTCGGCCAAAGTTTTAATTTTTTACGTTTCTTCTTTAGGATACACTAATGCTTTTCTTCTTTAATACATCACCACTGCTCTCTATTGATCCCGAAGCATATTAACACCGTATAATTCATTAGTACCGCAATATAATCTTAGCGAAATGCTCTCCACATTGGCATGAGTAACCTTCTTGTTTTGTTTGTGGGCTCAGGACGACGTGGATGACAAACGATGGGAGGTGCGTACGGACGTGTCATCTCGTCCGACAGATGAGAGCTCCCCCACACTGGAATCTTCGTCCGAGAATTCTCTGACGCAAGACCCGTATCGGCCGCAACCTGATCTCTTCTGCATCCCCGACATTCACGCAGCAGCACCTTATACTACTACCACCACTGTAGGTTACTCCGCCCTATCGGCATCACCACCAGACCTGTTTCTATCACCGCAACCTCCAAAGGACGGAAGCAATTTCTATTATTCGCCTGGAGAACATGTTTGTAGACCAGCTATAGGCTTCGATATATCGTTGGAGGCATCCATTGAAAACGCTGTGGAAAAGGTTGTGGAAAGAGTAGTTGAAGAAGCTTTGGAAAATGCATTTGATGGAGTCCCTGGAAAAGAATGTAACCTCAGGCAAGATATTGACTACTCCCTACTATCTAACAGTGCATCTGATTCTTCAATAGTGCATAGATATCCAACAAGGTATCCCATGGAAAAAACTTCATTCCTGGCGTCCTCTGGAATATATAATTTGGAGAGCGTGGAGGAACGCACTGAAAACGAATCGAGTCAATCCGAAGAAGAGAAGACAAAGTCTGAAATTGAACGGACTCAGGAAATAGTTCACAGCTCTCGACCTGAATCTCCTCATACTCCAGAAACGTGCAATACCCGAGAGAACGTACCTTGGGGTGGTCAGAAAATCGGAATTACTTTATTTCCGAGGTCGACTTGGCGATCAGGTGATAGAACACCATCGCCAAAACTTTCGGAATCTCCGATCCCGGTGACAGTGTTAGAACCGTGGGAGTCGCTTCATGATGCAATAACTCCGGTTACTTCACCACCACCACCACCACCTGCACCGAAATCAGTCGGTAGGAAACGATCGGCGTCATCGGATCGTCTGCGACCAAGGGAAGGACGAGGGCATTCACCCCCTCCAGTTTCTCGCGGTGACAAAACTCCGTCGCCTCCACAATCTGCGGGATCCTTGCGTCATCCAGTGCACCAGCAGCAACCTCCGGATGTAGTGAGTTCCTCTTGGGCAGCGGATGCACATCAATCAGAAGTTTCTTATAGCGATTTGGACAAAGGAGTTGTGGTTGAGGATCATGGTTCCGTCTACTCTGATAGTTCGTGGGACTCTTCGATGCCTAATGAGAGACCAAAATCTCCTCCCGAGCATTTACAATTACAACTCAGGGGTAATAATCTCTTCCGCACACAGCCACCAAATAGAGTGGCAGAAAGCAAGGAACTAGCTAAACAGACCCGACGGAGTGTTACTAGTTTCTATAATCGAGGCCAATCGACACAATTGCATATAGGTGATGATGCGCGTAAAAAATCTGTGCAACGATTGCGTAGCTCCCGAACCGATGTGACTGATCAAGGAGGTAGGTACTCACCTGCAGAATATTTCAGGACCGAAAAGAATGCAGCGTCGAAGGAAAATATTGTTCCTGCTAAAGCTACTCTATCTTCAAGAATTCCTTTAAATCTTCGCAGAAGAAATGATTTGAATACAGATTCGAGTACGGGTGATTCGCGAAGACAGTCGCTCGTCAGAGCTATCGCTGAGAGTGCCACAAGAAGTACGAAAGATATAGCGTTCTCTAGAATTTCAAGTACGAGTAAACCGAACTTTTCTACTAAGTTGCCTGCGAAGACAGGGTCGAGAAGTCCCGTAAGGTATGCAGCGGATTCTTCATCTAAATCCTTTGCCACTTCTTGTGTGTCACCATCCAGACAGTCTTCATTAAGTTCAAAACCTATTAGTAGTGATCGAAAGGCACTATCATCAAGATCCCCTAGTATCAATAAAATTACACCTACTAGAATACCGGCTAGTGTGCCCGCGGGAACAAAAATTAAACCTTCCCATAGAACAACTATACCTTCACCAAATGATAGCAGTGTATCTAGCGTAACGGAAAGAATTGCTCCCTCCTGGGCATCATCAACAAAAACGTTGCAGTCGCATGCATTAAGAGCAGTAACGTCAATAGTTCTCGGAAATGAGGAGAGTTCAGTAGTAAACCAACCCACTAAATCTCAATCATCTTCAACGTTTACTGATGACAAACCATTATTGAGCGCAGTAGTCGGGAAAAGAGCTCTTCCTTTAGAGGAAGAAACAATTAAATGTGGGAAATCGATGATTGGAGGACAAGTCTCTGAAGAGGTAAAACGAACGCCTGGAGTAAAATCAAACGCTATAGGTGGAAGAGCACTCTCAACTTTAAGCACATCTCCACGAAGGGCGTCATTATCCAATACGTCTAAGACTATATATCCGTGGAGATCGAAGACAAAGGGAACATCATCTGCTCAGTTATCCTCTATAGTGAAGACGGCATCACTACCTCCAGATTCTGTCAATAAATCAGATGCATTATTACAGAGTCGCTCAGCGTATGACAAAGGTTTTCAGTTAGAGGGGGAAAAAAGAGCATCTAAAACAGTAATTTCAAAGAAACCTGACGTTCAACCCGTACCAAAACGTATCACTTCTAAGTCACAATTCCCATCGAATTTTCAAGATCGCTCTCTCTCCGGCACGTTAAAACCGAAAGAAGCGACAGTTTCAACAGATGAATCAGAATCTGAAATGTTCGCGAAATCGAAAGGATCTCCCGTGAAGAAAAGAGAGTATCAAGCAAAAAAATCTCGTTCCACCGTTCAGAATTTAGAGGAGAAGCGAACTCGAAAAGTAATGCACGACACCCCCATAGGATCAGAAGAAAAACAAAAGCGTGAAAGGGTTTTACCCCACAATCGTTTAAATAGATCTCCCTCGAGGAAATCTGAACAGTCTCTTAAATCACTGCCAGGGACCATATCCCACACTGAGAGAAATAGAAGGTTAAATATGGAAACTACCGGAAGACCGGATGCTAACTATTCAAACGAATTAAAAACACGCAAAGTGGTTTCCGCTATTCCACAAAGAATGTTAACAAACAAGAAAAGCTCCCCGGTTAAGGTCGCTGCGAGTACTCTGCCAGGTAGAGAGAAAAAGCTGCTCAGGGTTATTCAAAATACTTTCGAACAATTTGATCCAAAGTCAACAGAAAATACAATAGGAAAGATACCTTCAACTCCCGAGGAGGTAGGTGAAGGTCAAATCGAAAGGCCGGAAGGAGAGAAAATGGGGTGTTTATCCACAGATTTACCGTTTCAAGAAAAAAATAGTCAAAGCATCGGAGAGACTCGAGGAAATGTAGCTGATAACGAAAGGAGTAGTTCTGAGAGCGTGTCTCCACTTACTTCAGCGAGAAAACTCAGAGAAAAGAGGGATGAAAAAATAGATTTTGCCAGAAAACATAAAAGAAAGGCAATAAGTAGACAGTTTTTAAATGATGCTTACGAAAGCATCAAGTCAACAGAAGAAGGATCAAATGTACGAAGTAGTCCAGAGAGGCAGGATAGGCTGGAGAATGTCATAATGAGGAAGACAAAAGTTCTTGTGGGTGATAGAGCTATGCCTCATCATGGCGGTACATTTTCAGAAACCTGTGAAGTTTGTGAATTTATTCAACCGTTTGAGATTACATCTGGCAAGGGTACAGCCGGTCTTGGAAATGCCAGCGCCGGAGACGTACCAGTATCCGATATTGAACGTGACATTCATATACCTCTTTTAGAAGACCCAGTATCTTTCCCACCAGTCCATAGACCGGAGAGCGCGTTATCTACCGGTAGAGAACGATCGCCTACAAAAACAGAATGTAACGAATGTAGACCTGAATCTTACGAAATGAGAGCAAAATATACACCTACGAGGGAAGAGAAACAGGCGGATGAAAAACTCGAAAAAACTAAAGAAGATGTCAATAAAAATACAAAACAGTCATCCTTAATAGTATCAACTCCCATAAATTCACCGGACAACCAACATGCCTATTCATTCCAAATATCGATATCAATTGGGGGTTCTCAGTCAACAGCGAGCGTAACGACAGAAAGTGGAATATCTGCTGGTAGTCCATGTAACACTGTGAATGATTCTGCTGCGACATCTATAGAGCAAAGTGTATGGGATATGAGTAACACGATATTGAGTGAAGTTGAAAGAAGCAAATTGCCAAAATCCCGTTCCTCAACCGACGGTCCAGAACTAAATAAAATGAATATAATTTATGGAACAGATGATCATATGCTTATGGATAGAGGGGAACGAATTGACTTGAACAAATCGGATGTTCATTCAAATAAAAAGTATGAAGCAATTCACATCTCCGATAATACAAACCAGTTGCAAGAAAAATCAGATGGACTGATATTGGAGGAGGTAGATGGTACTGTATCGGTCTTGCAACAACTTATACCTCCAGTGCCTTCTCTACCCATTTCTTCAGTATGTCTAGAAAAGACTCTTTCACCTCTTTCACCGCCATTAGAATTTGCAAGCCCTAAAACTGATGATGTTTTCAATACAAAGGAGGTAAAAGATCAAGACTACGTTCCTCCGAATATTACAATAGAAAGTAAGTCAAGTCAGGTTTTAAGGGAAAAAACATTTACTTCTCCGCAATTTTGTCCCGCTTCAGTAGACGATGCTGGTGCAAAATACAACTCTCTCACATTTGATAATATAACATTAGAAATGGACTCTGCTAGTGTTCATAACCAAACGGAACACGAAAATGGAATGAACAAAAATTTATCAACATCTACTTCAGGACTTACACAAAATACAAGTGATAAAATTCAACCTTGCGGCATGTCAAGAGAAATTACATTTTTATCTTCTTCCGGCATGAGTACAGGTAAATCAACAAAATTGAAGGATGCGCTACAGGCTGAAAGATTTCCAATGAACACAAACGAATTGCTCAGCGCTTCGTCTGCTAGTAATGTACAGGACTCATTCGCCTCGCGAGATTCCAATGCAATGATGTCTCAACATAAAAGAGATGATAATGAATCAAACGTGAATGAAGTAGCTTCTGAAATAAGAAGAGTTTTAGAAAGGGGGCTAAAAAAGCTTGATTTACAGAAAACAATGCCCCATAGTGAACAACACCTTCCGTACGCCGATAGTTACGATACTGAAATCGCTCCTGTTCCATTTTATAAAACGGAAACGAATAATTCAGTGGAATCACCAGCCAAACATTATTCACCACAAAGTATCAAAAGTGCGAGTCTAGATAGTGTATTGGGTCCACATAGATATCCGTATTGTCACGAGGCAGCTATTGCAGCACAAACAGCACTCCTAAATGAAGCGGCATTATCTACTATTACTGAAGTTTCCAAACCAGTAATGAAGCAAGAAAAGTCTCACTCAAAAATGTCTGACAGTCAAAGTGCTAGTGAAGATAGCGTTCTGGGTCCACATAGATATCCGTATTGTCACGAGGCAGCTATTGCAGCACAAACAGCACTCCTAAATGAAGCGGCATTATCTACAATTACGGAAGTTTCTAAACCAGTAATGAAGCAAGAAAAGTCTCACTCAAAAATGTCTGACAGTCAAAGTGCTAGTGAAGATAGCGTTCTGGGTCCACATAGATATCCGTATTGTCAAGAGGCAGCTATTGCAGCACAAACAGCACTCCTAAATGAAGCTACATCATATGCAACTCCGGAAACGTCAATGCAAGGATCGCTGCGAAAGACCCTTTACACTATTTCATCAGGTAGTGAAAGTGTAAGTCAAGATAGAGTGTTAGGACCTCACAGGTACCCATATTGCCACGAGACTGCTATTGCTGCCCAAACAGCACTTCACGCTGAAGCTACATCGTCACCCACCCCAGAAGCTTCAAAGTTAGTAATACCGCAAAACGAGTCTTACTCGCAAAGTACTATTCAAGAAGGTGTATTGCGACCTCAGATGGTGCATCATCATGATGCGACTACTACAGAACAGACTGCACTTGAATTGGATACTCATTCATCAACAGTTTCATCTAATGTTACAACAGTATGTGAAATAAGTCAACGTAAAATGAATATTGCAGCATCTATAACGGATGCTGAAACTGCACTAACTGGTGCAATGACGGCTCTTACGGAAGTACTTTCCGTATCTAAGACTGAGTCCAAACCGCACTGCCCAACATGTGGTAGCCATGCGTCTGTATCATTAACTATTAGTAAACGCGAAATAACTTCTGTAACAGAAACATTAACTGATTCCAAATCATCATCCCTGGAGAGTGACACTGAAGGTGAACTGAACGTTCAAGACAGCAGTTCTTACACAATTGGCTCTGAATACTTCGATGTTACTGGCAATGCAACTTTGCTATTAAAATGTCAGTCAGAGGTTATCAGCACAGCACTCCCTTGTAATTCAGGATGGAATATATTGTCTACATCTACAGGAAGTCTAAATCCTATACCACAAAATAATACTAATCAAACAGAGTGTACAACAAGCAGTAATGAAATACCGGAAGATGACATATTGTCTTCGAAAATTACGTGTTGTTATTTGAATAGTAAATTGGAAGAACTGCAGAATGCTGAGTGTAAGGAACATGTTCGCCGAGCAGAAGGTCCACCGACGAGTGAAAGTTTAGTAAGACGTCCAAGTAAAGATAGTCGCTTAGTGTATTCACTGAAGGATTCTACTGAACGGAAAAGAAGTAAATCAAGGACAAAAAATCAAGAAATACAAGGAATTCCTTCTCCATCGGATATCATGCGAGATTTATCACTTCTCTCGGAAACAGTGGATAGTTATGAAAGGATCCAGTTTTTAGGGCAGACAGGAATCAAAGATGAAATGATAAGTACTAACTTACCTCCACCGTGTGATAGAATACAAAGTTCAGAGCACCATGGCAGTGTGCTTCAGCAACCCAATATGCAGAGCTACTATAACGAAGGTAACGCAGATGGTCCTTTAACAATTAATCGGAATTTGTTATCGCAATATGCTTCGTCAGCTGTTCGTCCAAGGAGTTGTGAAGAACCACGTAATACATTGAAATCGGTAAGTCCCCTTCGACCAAAGAGTACTGAGGTAGGGTATAGAGACATTTCATCGCCAAACAAGGCTCGCTCCCAGAGTCCTCAAATGGCAATCTACCAAGGGAGACCCAACCGACCAATGAGTCCCATTTGCGGTGTCTGTCAGATGCATTCGCAAAAGTGTGTCTTCTCAGCGCGAATGGGAAGTCCAATACGAACCAAGGGTCCAACAACTCCTGTCCTCTCAGCAACTCGAATTGCTACGTCTCTATCAGATGACGATAAACTGTACGTGGATGGAAGTTTAACAGCAGATTCAGATGATGGCAGCCCTTTGCAGCTTCCTAGTAATAAGAACAGTTCTGAAACATCATATGAAACTGTTTTAGGAGAAATGTTAAAGACAATTGAAGAAACTGATGAAACACTTGCTGATACATCTTTTGTTAAAAAAGTTATGGCCACAGGTCAAGTTAAAGTATTTGATAAGTGTAAAACTGAATCCGTATGCATTGGTCATGAAAAAAGTAGTATTATTGAAAAGAATGCATTATCTAGTGAGAACATTGGCGTTAAGGAAGGTAAAGGTGTCGATTTGTGTTTGGCTAATACGCTGCATTCACCACCTATAACTGTTCAGAGCCCCGGGTCTGATTCAAAGGAAAGTTTCAGCTGTTTGGGAAAGACAAACGAAGACTTCGTAGATGAAAATCAACATTGGTTTCCATCCACATGTCCAATAAAGGAATCAACATCAAGTGATGCTATTCCCAATATATTTTGTTCAGTTTCTGGAGTTGGTATGTCTCCTGAATGCCAAGAAATACGCGCTGAATCCATAGCTGACGTTAAAGTGTCTCCTGGGAAGACATCTCTGTTACCTTCTGAGAAAGTTTCAAACAATAATGTAGGTCTATTGTCTCCCATAGATATACAAAGTAGTGAACAGAATGCTCACACGGACGAAGTTTCGATACTACCTTGTGCTGTACCAACTTCTGAATCAGTTACTCAAAAAACAACCAATATTGAAATTTCAGAAAGTAACGTAACTAAATCAGTCCACAAGGCAGATCATTCTCATAATAAAACTACAGCATCCGAAGTAGTATTGGTTGCAAATGGGGAAAACGATCTTGCCGAAGATACAGACGTAGATTTGAGCATGAAATCTGACGAGCGTCCGGCCGATGCTCAATTCGTGGAAGATTTAAGTTTTGATTATACCAGACAGGGTGGAGATGGTTCTGTTTCGTCTTCTGCAACATATCAGACTACATACGTGGAAGATGTTCCCATATTTCTAATGATTCAACGTCCGGAATCAAATTCTCATCTGCCAGACACCAAAAATGTTTGCGGACTGCACGATATCCAAATCTCACACACTGAGGTTACCCAAGATATTACTTCCTTTCCACAGAATCTAGAAACAGTGCCAAAATATATGGAGTCTGTGGGAGTTCAGTTTGCTACCGTTTGTCATAAGGATGTGGGAGTTGGCAGTGGAAAAGGACCGTTATCTGACGCTTCTTCAACGAGCACTAAAGGCATATTATCCTACCAAGGATCAAATGAGGACATAACATGCACAGCTAACACTATTAGTTGTTCTTTGGGAGAAGCATCCCGAATGGATGGGTCATGTGACATGTTAAATCAGAGTTCAGAAGCTACAGAAATGGTTACCTCACAAGAAACATCTGTGATCGATATAGGACATTCAAACGTTTCTGGAAGTATTTCAGAAACTTATGACATATCTATTACGAAGACTATGGAAGTGCGTAGTGTAAGTGGTAGCAGAGGAGTAGTGTCACCTACGACAGTTTCCTCTGGTACAGATTCTCGATATGATGGAAGCATTTCTGTAAGTGTCACTTCTACATCGAAGAACACTTTCTCTGAACGTAATCCATTGGAGGAAAATAAAGAATTGATAGAAGATGAAATAGGAAAAACAGCTGAAGAATTCAGAGAGTCCTCTTTACAAGATATGGAAAGTCAAAAAATGAAAGAAGATATTTCTCTGCCTGGGGACACCTCACATGTAAGTGAAGGACAAAAATCTTCTGATTTCACAATATATAGGAAGGCATATCCTCCTTACGAAAATCCTTCCAGCAAAGGAAATACTATGGAATCTAACTATGAATCAGATGTGTGTCCGTATTCTCCTTCACCGTACGCTCAGGACTCAATTGCAGTTTGCCGCGTTGATAACGTAACAACAGAAATAATCAAAGTAGCTTTATCGTTCACGGAGAAGAACCAGAACGAGTCTAGTGAGTTGAACCACCCATTGAGTGATAAATTAAGTGGCATGGGAGCAAAAGATATTGATGATCACGTCACAACGAAGTTGTGTGCGAAAACCAATATTGAAGATCCATCCGGACTTCAGAAAACGGTCGGTGAAACAGATCTCCCTACTTATGGAAGTTCTCGATCACCGCGTTCTTTGTCACAAGACAGAAAATCGATGGCAGAGGTTCTTGAGAAGAATCTACGAGAGTTGATTCTACCAACGGTCGGTGGCTTAACTCCCGCATCTGGTGCTACTCCGATCGGAAGTGCCACCGTTACAAGGAGCGCTACCCCTACCAAAGGAGCTACACCGGTTTCCAGCGGTGTATGCCTCAACAGGTGAGTTATTTACTTAGACGCGCTACGTTGTATTGACAATTTTAGCCTTGGTGAATATCAGACTGTTCGATTAGTCTGGTGAATGTTATAAACGCTTGTTCCCCCCAGGGGACTTATATCTAGTAAGTACGTGTTTGGCAAACACGGGGCCCCGAGCTGAGTCTGGCCTCCTTGTGCTAGGCTCCACTTACTTGTGCTAGGCTCCTTCCTTTCTCTTTCCTGATCTTCCTTGGTCACCTCTTGTTCTTTTCGATCCCGACGCTATTAGGGCTAGGGTATCTTTCATTTTCCTTTTTTAATGTTTTGAGTAGTGTTTTGATATATTGTAATTCAGGAGGGTTTTTAGTGGATATGGTTGAGTCATTTGGCGAGTCCCACACGCGGGGAGTCATGTTGGCTCTCCCTAGTGCGTAACTGCATTTTCCATACCTGTACAGAGTTTTAGGGCTCTAATGACCTCGAAGTCGACGAGCCGTAATGCCCCCCACAAACAAACGCTTGTTATATTTATGCATGGCTTCGAGTAAGAAGGTATTTGAATATTCTAATTAATAATAACTTATACAGGGTCATGCGAATTCCACACCATGACGATTATAAAGAAGGTCATTTGTAGAATTATTCCTAAAGCAAAATTTTTCCAGTTTTTGAACTTCTACCTTTGTTCTACTTGAAAGATATTCACGAATTGAACTGAGGATGAATGTTGGATTGAATCCGTTCACCATTGTAAAAATATTATCACCAAAACATGAAAAAAGCAACAAAATCTTAGTAAATTTAAAAACTTTCATAGTTTTGATATTAGTTGAGCTAAGAATTGAAAAATGAAAATTATTAATCTTTAAAACAATTTGTCTCAACGTTTTAAAGAAAGAATCGGGATGAGAATTCAGTTTCAGTTGTTTTTCGCGGTGTACACTGGCTATATTAACGAGTATATTCAAACACAAATATTTTATTATGCTTCTGGAACAGTAATAAACTGGTGTAACACTTTTCAACACAAGGGAATAATTGCATTAAATTAATTATTTTGATGTCAATTTCCAATCCTTTGAAGTATTACACTTTACATGATCGCTTTGGTTTTGCAGGGAATATTCCTTGAAGATAAGAACAACTCCATGAGATTTTTAGACTGCTGAATTTTTAACTATTTCTTGGAAATTAGGGCCGGCTCTTCATAAACAACTCGAAACTACATTGTAAATTCACATACCTTGTACATTCTAGAGACTGTATAAATGATTAACTAAATCTATGAGAACACCTTGACCGACTACAACAATATCAAATAGTAATTAGTGTTCGTATGTTCGTGATAAGACAGTATTGACAAAGAGAAATGAGTGATTGAATGTATATGCTAGTCTTAATGTCTTTACTTGTGAGGAATCACCGATAAAAACAATATGAGCGACTCTGACGGACATTTATTCTTTGGGTAGCGATGTCAGCAGTAGAGGTGGAATGAAGTCAGGGCGTTCGCGACCAGGTTTCTTCGACGTGATTTCGCGGGAGAGTCCTCGTCCGTCTTATGTACCTCTTCTGGATGCTGGATCGCTGATAACATCGTCAGACGAGGAAGCAGTGGCTGAAGAACCGCCGCCCAGGAAGTCTACACGACCCAGCACTCCGAACTCTCCCATTCCAAGCACATCGCCTTCCCCGCGCATTGACACATGGCCTCCACAGGTACGACACATGAATTTATCGTCGTTGTGTTTGCAAATTTAACACGTTGTTTCAGGTTTCACGATGCGAATCATTTTAACCACGTAGGATTAAATCATAAGGAAAATTGAATGACACTCACATTCTTTATGATGATGTGAATGTTTACTTGTATTTAACAATACTATTTTGTTGACCTGAATAATTTGGAAGGTACTACTCTTCCCATCTGCTAGTTGTAAGCAAGTTTCACTCGTTTTCAAATTTAGCATTAACAATGTAAACAGGAGATCAGGACAGTTATGAATAGTCTATGATACACAATGGAGTTTTACGGCCACAACTTACCAGTATAGTCAGATGCGTCAGTGCCGTCGGTTGTTGGGACTCAAGTAGTAACATCCTTTTCAAATAAATGAATAAAGAAGCTTATTTTCTTGGAGTAGTTTCAAAATGCTGTTATCTCTGAAAGGAAAAAGGTGAAAGATTAAACAATAGGACCATCGTCTTTTAATGCTCTAAAGTACGATACGTCATTGTTGTGATTCGTTCCGTCCGGTTACGCAGAAAAGAGAGACAATTTTTCTGGTATTTACGCGTATTAATGTACATGTTGGAAAATGTATTTATATTGAACAGTGTAGAAAGATTGCAGAGTATTTAAGTAGTTTTAACATGTCTTGAATTTTTAAAACGTTCATTAAAAATTGAAACTGAGCCTAAAACACACGAATGATTACCCTTGAATACAACACCGAAAAATATTCGTAGTTCTTTTCAATAATAATAGTAATAATAACGACAACAACAACATGAAATATACTCCTTTAAATTTAGCAGACTACTCTCCACAACCAAATGAAATTAACGTTGAAATCAGTCAGAGAATTAGCAAATGGAAATCTAAACCACTTCATGTTAGACGTCCTCATGATCTAGATGAGCCTCATATCGACAAAGTTGCGTCGAAGTCCTGGCTTATCAAAGGGGATGTATACTCGGAAACGGAGGGATTTCTAATGGCAATTCAAGACCAAGTAATAAGCACAAAAAACTACAGAAAATTTATATTGCAAGACACAGACATAGCAGTTGCCAAATGTAGGAGATGCAAAATTAAATCAGAAACTATACAACACATCACAGAAGGATGCACTCTATTAGCACAGGCAGATTACACCCAATGGCACAATCTGGTTGCAAATATTATCCATCAGAAACTCTGCGGAGAGTATGGACTAATAGAAGACACTGTCCCTTACTACAAGTACTTCCCAAAATCAATTTTAGAGAACAGCAGGTACAAAATTTATTTTGATAGATCAATACTCACCGACAAGACAATCCATCACAACAGACCAGATTCTAATGGGCAAACTCTAGAAAATCACGCACGTCGTAGATAGTTGCAGTAACCAACACCGCCATCATACAAACTATGTACAATGATAAAATTCAAAAATTTGATTTGAAAACTGAAATTCTTCGCTTATGGAATAAGGAGTGTGTATATATAGTTCCTATAGAACTGTCCACCACTGGAGTCATCCCTCACAGTCTACATCTGAGCATCAATGAGCTTCTTCTCCCAAAAAACACATTTCTAACTATACAAAAAGTAGCCATCCTCAACACCTGTAGAATAGTCAGAAGATTTTTAAATTGTGATATTGCTTGAGGTGAGGATGCTTGGTATACCCCGCACCTCACCTGAATCCAAATGCAAGTTGTGAAAATGGTTCATGAAAATAAATAAATAATAATATTGGAATAATATTAGAATGGTTGAACAGATTTAAATGAAATACCAGGCAATGGAAGGACTTATGGCAGGTTTTTATCTAACTTTATGACATTTATGGAGAAGCGTATTTTTCTATTCATTTTAGATGGGGAATCATGGTTTTAAATTCAGCATTGATTGACTGTTACAATTAAGTGCACTTCGTGAATTTTCACTAACACAACTCATTGTTTAACAGTTATTTTAGAGTAATTTTTGTGGTAGTTATGTATTGCAATGTATTCTGTATTGTGTAAGGCTGCTACGTCTCCGAGTCGCACCATGGTGATTTCGCCATCAATGCTACCCCCAGCGAAGTTCCCGTGGAGTCAGCAGTTCTCTCGCCATTCCATGTTGAGTTCGGAGGGACATTCACCGGAAACCACTCCCTCCTCTCCGAAGATGGTGACGCGGACACCGTCCGATGCCGACAAACTGAAGATCGAGGTGACGAATCCCATTGTTATAGCACGTGTTCAATCGCTGCTTCCAAATCATGTTGGGTGCTGTTCGAGTAGGTTCCTATTATACGGGACAGTCCCGAATTTTGAATGTGTGTCCCCGCAAGAGAAACGAACTTGTCTGAATGCTTATACATCACTTATTTCAATCGTTCATTCAATTATCCAGTTTTCGTATTTTTCACACCTTAATTAGTCAAGCCTGACCACATTGACAGCTGTGCAGTTGTGTGAAAAAATTCTCAATTTTATTAAATGTAGTGCAACGAAAATTTGAGGTCTACAAATGAAAAAAGTTTTCCGTAATTGACTGATTATCATGACTGATTAGATAATACTCACTAATTGTTTGACTGACCAATGGGCACAGCAATTTGGTGTAATTGGGCAGTGTTATATTGTATAATCATGCATAATACAGGAAGAGATCAATATGAAAATTATATTTGACTGATGAGTTATCAATTAAAACAATATGATTCTGAAAAATGAATGTTTAATTTTTGTTTTATGTGATTTGTATTAAGTGATTTTGAGTATATTGTGTATATAATTTTTTTTGCAAGATGTTGTTTTTCAGTTATTTATTTTTTACTATGTTCATTACTTTTTTTTTTTTTTTGATATTGCTTTCACAACACGTGCGTAATATTTGTTATTAGCAGTGTGTTCATAATTGATGTGTTTTTCAACTGTTATTGCAACCCGGAAGATGTTATAAACATTGAAACTTTGGTGTGTTTGTTTAATAATAATAATAATAATGCTGAACTAATTCCAAGAATTTTTTGGTGAAAAATTTATACTTTTTCGATTTGTGCGTAGACCAATTCATTAAATAGGTTCTACTGTACTCCACAAATGCCTGTAGAACACGATACGAGTGTATACTCCAAACACGACATTGAATGCATGATTTGTCACAAAAGAAATTATTGAGAAAATATTCAATATTTCCTTGTTTTCTTTGTTAAAGTTGAAGCATAATTTTAATTTTAATGGAAATGTTTCCAATTTAACCACAATTCTACATATAATCAAAAAAGCTACCCCTCGTGATAAAACACGCTTCATGTATTACTGAAGTTTAGTCGTGTAAACGCTGTAATAGAAAGAAAGATATGACCAGCTTCCTTCCTCTAACCTAATCTAGTGTCCCGTGATGAGTGTTAGTGGTTGGAGTATGTTCTCTTTGCAGAGAAATGTTAAGAGAAATGTGACTGGACTATATACACATTACTTAGTTGTTCACGAGCTTTGTTATTATGTATGTTCGTAATTCGTCGAATAAAACCATCAAATGATATATTCTTTCAGATTGTAAATGAGACTGGAACACTTTGGAATTCCGTAAAATCACAATAGGTAATGCGCTTGCATCCCTAAGGCAGGGACGGGCATGGTTTTAGGAGAGTATTATATGTTGGTGTACAATTGTACTTTCCCTGTTGAAACAGGTACTTAGGGCGGGCTTATATGCCTAGCTGAAAGTAAAATTTAGTCAGACTAAGGAATTTCCTCGTAAAGTGACAGGTTTGCAAGATTTCAGGTTTCTGTATTTCCAGCAGTATATTACTGGTTAATTAATGGCAATATTGGAGGATGCCTTTACATATTTTGCAAGTGACACAAGTTGCTGAAATTGCGAGGGGAATGATTATTAATTGGTTTTGTTTCCAAACCTTTGAATTTCTGTCTTAAGTGCTTGATATTTTTAAATTTTTGTTTGTTCCGAATTTTTAAAATTAGTAGAGGAAGTAACATTTACATTAATAATAAAAGTTTTTCTTTTAGATTTGTCTTTTTTAATGTCTATTTGACTAGTGATAATCTATTGTTCTGTCTTTAATAATTTGCTGATTGCGTACAGTGTGACGTTTATATTAAATCCTTTATCCCAATAGTGAGGTGTTTTGATAATCTTCATTTTTATTTCTTCGTTATTTATTACGATTATTATTATTATTGTTAACATTATTGAAAAACCCAACGTGATTTTGTTAGAGACTAGGTGATCAGATGAATAATGAAATGGTGGTTCGCCTTTTAACTCAAGCATGGTTAACAAGATCACTGAGTGTTGTATTCAAATATTTCATACAATTCTTCATATCCTCGTAACTTGTTTTGTGAATAGGAGCCCCGCTCCCAGACTGTCAATTCAGAAACCGCCGTAGCGGTCGCTCCACCGCCGTCATCGGACACAGTGAAACCGTCTTCGACCGTCACCGCCAAGAAGGATTCTTCGTCGCGCGTCGCTGTGTTGCCGCCAGGGAGCGTTGGCGTCGCAGGTCCTGGAGGTGGTGGTGCCGGTTGCGGCGGCCCTTGGCTAAACGCGCAACGTCTGCTGCCGTGGGCTTTTGGTCCTCCGTCGCAAGCCTCGCCTTCGTGGAGCGCCGCTGTGCGGAACCCGACGCTAATGGATTCTCATGCGGCGCAACTCATTAACAGCCGCTTCTCGCAGCAAGGGTTAGTTAGTTGTCGAATCATTTGGTGGTTAGCCCTGTCCACAATTTTAGAGAGCGTAATTTCTCATAACAGCCATATTTACTACGCACGAATTCTCATAAACCCTTTGGCGCTAGATGTACTTGACGTTCGCCTCTTATTGGTGGTGAAGGGAGAAAGGAGACACGACACAAACGCACTACCTTCTATAGCCGATTGGAACCACTATGAAAAACTGCGCGTGGTATTTTCCGGAAATAAGAAACTTTGCATTACATTTCTTTCCCTGACGATTCTCTGTTGATTAAAGTCTTCTGAGATTCGGGGTGGCTCTTGAGACTCACGCTAGTGGGCATGTGATATGTGTGTGAGAGATACTTTTCTTTAGAAATGTTAATGCTATAGTTTACGTGGCGTCTTTGTTCTCTAAGTACTACTGAGCAGAAGAGCGAAGGTTCCATGCCCCGGTCGACTGAACTGGTTGGCCTTTTTTAGCTGGCTTACCCTTTCGTTCTCCCGACCAATGTCGGTCGTTACATTCTGCGGCTATCCAATATGTGACCTACCCAATTCCTTCGCCCAAATCATATCCATGAAACATCATAAAATAAGGCATTATATGAAGAGATTGTTAGTACGGACTCAAAGTGTCGTCAACCACGGAAAATATTATCGGTTTAAGAGCACCGTCAAATTATTTTTCGAAATTCGATTTATGTAATTTTTAGTTAAAAGTTGATCCTATTTTAATTTGTGTGTGGCACAGAGACTTTGTGGCAGAGAAAATCAAAATTTGACGCTGCAAAACAGCAATGTTTTTCGAAATTCGAATATTTTCTTCATTTGCTTTTTAAGTATTTTTGTCTGACGATCAGTGACGGGACCAAAATGCCTGTACATTATACCGAAATATAATCACATTTATTTCCTCCGTACGACGAGCGTGTGTGTTGCTAATAGAATTTAAATCCACGAAGAGGGAAACCGTTTACAGTATGATGTCATGGAGATTTCCACCTGGGAACCGCTCTTAGGCCGGTATTACACGGTCATATTTCTGTGTCATATATCTATGCTGAAAGAAATGTGATCAAAAATATGACCGTGTAATGCACCAACTTTGATCATTGTTCAACTATGATCATATATCTATGACAAGATTCTCATTGAGAGAACCTTTTATCATATCTTTCATCATACCTTTGATCATAGATATAACATAGAAATATCACCGTGTAATACCGGCTTAATAGTTGTTCTCAGCACCGAACTCATATAATCCAGTCATTAGGAGTAAAAAAGTGGGTGAGCCAGGAAAAAAACTGCGGGTTTAGGATTCTCACTTGTTCTTTGTGTGTTTTGGGGTTTTGAATCCGAATTTCAACTTTCAATAAGGGAGTTTTTACTGGAGTTGAAATACATTGTCCTCAAAGTGCCCAATTTAATTATCGGGAGTAATAGTAAAACTTGGATGTGTTAGAGTTCCGGCGGGTATCCTGAATCCGCGTCTGGCAGCGTTCTCGCCACCGTTCAGCCGGTGGGCGGCGGCGCGCTACGCGATGCTACCGTCGACCGCCGGGTGGTGGGACTCGCCCCGTCGCGGCGGTGGCAGCGGTCCTTCGGATGCGATAGCACCACGTCCAACGCCCTCAGCTTCTGGGACGGCAGCGCCTCGGACGGACGCAGGGGCAACGGCGGCGAACCGCGTCGCGTCTCCGTCTCGCGGACGCTCGCCCAGCAAACGGAAGAAGGACGAATCTCCCGACAGAGAACGTGAAGGGCGCAGTATGTGATGACGCGATCCAAACAATTGAATTGGGTAAAAGTTATTACCCAAGTTTACTTAATGACAGAAGAATTATGATTGTATTACACGATATTAAACGGATAGGAATAGACTTATTATGAAGGATGTTATAGTTAAATAAATGTTGAAACATTGTGCATGCGTCGAGAAGAATTCTGATAAGTCATGTCAGGGCGTGAGTGTGTGGGCGAAATGCCATTAAAAAAATTATAAATAATTTTAAATTCATGGAAAAATACGTTTGCATTTTGAATAAACGATCTGTATTCGTTTATATTTGTGTTTCATTTATTATTTTAATAAATAATGTTTTGTCGTTTATAGTCTATTTATTTTTTGCCCGTAAGTACGTCCATTTTCACTGAATTACTAAGTCAACATTCTATTAATTCCAGAGCAATTTACAAAAAATTATTCGTAAGAAACATGAATATAATTCCGTTTTATTTTAACCCGTCAATTTACTTGGTTTTCCACTAGTTAACTATAATAATATTGTAATCCATAATAATAATATTAATAATCATTGTTTATTTCTTCAATAATACAACACAATTTTATAAAGGTTAAAATGCAAGGATAACCAACATCAAGTATGATGGTGGTTATGTTGAGGATAATAATAATAATAATAATAATAATATTTTACAGAATAATTATCAGTCCATACAGTATTCCTTTTCAAAACTACAAATGAGCTGAGCGGCCATTGCAATGCATTCTAATCTGCGAAAATAGAATTGCCACTTAACACTGATACTCTTATCAATTATGAACATTGTTTGGGTAATTAAGTACTATTGTTAATACTGTCTTAAAAAACTTGAA
The DNA here is from genome assembly GCA_002313205.1 of Laupala kohalensis. Lineage (NCBI taxonomy): Eukaryota > Metazoa > Arthropoda > Insecta > Orthoptera > Trigonidiidae > Laupala > Laupala kohalensis. The sequence continues at coordinate 188,135 of NNCF01131111.1, read as the reverse complement.
ATCTTGATCGGTGTTATCTCTCGGTCACACAAAATTCATACACTAGGTGTCAATGTAATAAGGTGATTTTTTAGATAATGGGTAGTTTATCCACTTTACCAATTGATGGACCTTTCTCAAATATGGTAAAAATTTTTGAAACGGTCTGGACTAGCCAGTACGATATTTTAAATTTCTACCGTCTCTCCAGAGAGGAATTTTATGCGTTTGTTCGTGAAAGCACTGTGCGATTAATAGTTGTGAGCAAAGTGTCGTCAATGTTTGTGGGTAGGTTGACTTATTGTTATTATATATCATTCATGTATTTATTTCTACAATTTCTCTGAATCTTTCAGAAGTTCATTGTTAAATATCGATTGTTCTCCGCCGATATTTTATTTTATATTGATGTTTGAATAAAATGGTTGTAATGTACTCGTAATATTGAAGTACGAGATAATGGCGGAGTCGGGGTGTTTACGGAATAAAATGTTTGTTCGAGCTAGTGAGTTTGCCGAGTGGGTGATAGTCTTTGAATGAGTGGGTGATAGTCAGGAATTGGACAATGTAGACACGGGTGATATTGAGGATACTTGTATTGGAAGTAGCGAAGTGTCAGACAAATCTGAAGACGACACCGAGAACACACTAAAGAATTTTCATTCTAAAAATAAATAAAATATTATTTTTCAATAAAATACAGGTAAATTAAATTTTTCTATACCGTAATTATATTACAAATATTTTTAATATATCAAAATAAAAATAAACACAATTTTAGTGAACCTGTGAAATTGTCATTGAATGAAAATAATTCTGCCTTAGCAGTCGCAAAAATATTAAGAAAACTCAGATAACAATGGGTTAGCAAAGTGGTATTAACAATAATTAAAAATATTTTACTTAAAAAACTATCCTAATTCAAATTCTTTTCATATTTTCTGACGCAGCGTTCCACTTGAACTAGCGACAGCAGCGATCACGCGGAATGTGGTCGTGGGCTTTGCAGTTGCCTACTGGAACGCGTTCTATCAGAATACTACACGCATCCAACTTCAGTAGCTTTATTCGCGAAACAACTATTGAGAGGTATCACGGCGCTGCCATCACTTCCGTAGAGCGGAAGTTAGCTTGCTGTCAAAGATTATGCTTAATATATTGGAGTGGGATGTATAAAAGTGTGTCAACGAAGGTGCTTCAAGTGGAGCTAGAAGTGCTTCCAATAGATCTTGAGCTCAATACATCTTTTACGTTATACATTACGACAGGAGAAAGAGGCACAGATAGGACAAGTAGTATTGAGACGAGAAAACAAGGGATGGAAAGGGAAAATTAGTAAGGAGTTAGTAGACTGCTGGAACTTAAGTTGGAAAATTGCACAGGAAGGATGAAGTACATATAGATTCATAACAAATGTAATCTGCAGATATACTAATAGGAAATGGTTGAAACTATCGCCACAATTAATGGAGATTTTGACGGCGCATGGTGACTTCAACATATGTTAGACAAAAAGGAATTTACGAGATGGTTGATATGTGGCATGCAAAGATTGCATGTTTTTTTTTTTAATTGGGGTTGTAGGGGTCGCCAACATCATGGTCATTAGAACCCTCCATCTGTATATGTGGCATTGAATATGCGGCAAAGATGAGTTGACAGTTGACCATGTTTTGCATGAATGTGACCTAACAGGGGAGGAATGACTCGAAAGGGGGAGATGATTGGCAAACACTGGAATGATTATAAAGTTACAAAAGAAGCATACAGTGTATTTGACGAATATGTGACACAAACATTAAGTGTTAAATATTCGGTTAGCTAGATTGTGGACAGTAACAGACGCGAAAGCAAAGACATTTCTTTCATAGAAAGAAACAACCAAGGTGGCAAGAATAAGGATACAAGACAAAGTAATACGTAAAAGAGGATGAAAAAAGCAGAGAAATAAAGAATCGACAAAACGAAACCCAGTTAGTGGCCAGACGGTTGAAAAACTGGGTTAATACTACTGAAAATGAAAAAAAAAATTCTTGTAAACTATAATGTACTATGAAACTGATTAAATTATTTCTAATCAAATATTCTATCCACGACATGTACATTTATCAAACTACGTGAAATGAAGTGAATTGAGTGAAGTGGTTGTCATAGACCATGCCAAACCCTCGGACGACATTGGGTGAATTCACCTAGTAAATTACAAAATATTACAAAAAATTAATAATTTTCTAATTAACATGAAGGGTTTTTATACGATGATTTATTTGTACTATTTGATTTTGTTGCCCCATAAAACATTAGACAAGGAATAACATTGAAATAATATTTTTTAAAAAACACATTTAATACAAGTAAATTTTTCCACGTCACGTAGAAATATCACATACTTGTGACAAAAGACAGTTGGTCAATAATTGTATCTACTTGATGGAAATTATAACAAAACCGAAAAAGTTTCTGGAGCGGAGAAAAATATTGGACGTAAATACCAATTTGTTTTATTATTTCAAATTAACATATACATGGGTAAATTCAAAAGTGTATATTACTTTTAAATTGTACATTCGAAAGCTTGTAAATCGCTCTTTGATTAAGAAATAGTCTTAAAAACACATCAATGCAACACATTACATTGTGTTATCACGAACAAAATATCATAGTTGGAAGATATATTAAGTACATTTTTTTCTGCACAGTAAAGAAATAAGCTATTGAAGATGTAGAGAGCACAAAAATAACACCACATGAAAAAGCTAATAAACATATTCACCAGCTTAGTGGTTTATAACTATAATATACATTGTGATTTTTCTCTTTATATACAAATGAAAACACTTTAAAACAGTTCATTTCTAAGGAATAAATATATCGAGTCAAATACTTCAGTGATCTACTAAAATAGATTTTACACTATTTATCAATATGTACAATAATTTGTCATACAAATTTAGTCTTAATTTAAGAAATGCTTGTTTTATTTTGTCCATGATCCCTTCAAACCATATCACACACGTATAATAAAACATTTGTAGTATACTAACGTTTATGTTTAGAAGCGAACATTAATTTTTTTTTTGCATTTTCCCCCGTATTATTATGTAACTTTTTCATTCGTGAGGAATAACTTAAATATTTTACATAATTGTCTTTGGTTTCATTATTTTGTTAGGAATTGAATATCTTTATATATCAATACTCGACTTCCCGTCAGAAGAACGGAACGAGCATAGATGTAGTCAAAACTAAAAAAGGAATCCTGTGGGACAGAATGATACATATTTACAACGGCAAAAGAGAAAAAAATATAAACATATATTTCTGAAAGTATTTATTGTGAAATGAAAATTTCAATTTTTTTCAATCTCATGGCATTGTATTCATTTTTTAACATTTACAAGTTTATCTTAAATGATGTACAAAAACATTGAAAGGAAAGTTAGAAACTGAAGTTATATATTGGTTTTCCTCACTCTTTTTGACAATGGGGATGTAGATAAGGTATTTAAACATTACATTAAATATTTTCATGTTTAGATTATATACAGTCATGATACTTGAATGAAAAAGCAATTGACTTGGTTTGCAAAATACGTCAAGAGATAACTTACTTCCCTCCGTTGTCACACACAGTTTTTACATAAATGAAAAAATATTTAAGTTGTCCTTCAAACCAAAGACTTATAAAAAGAATTGTACATTAGACACATTAAATATTCCTTACAGATAGCTATAAGGAAATTTTTCTTCGAATGGATTTGAAATAAAAATTTTCTCGTTTATACGTCTACAGTAGAGAATAATGTTTATTAGCTGGTGAACTGCTTGATTAGTCTGTCATTGCAAGATCTATCCTCAACTCAAGAAAGATTTCCGACAATACTGCACTATTTTGTCAGGGTTTTAAATGCAACGGAAGCATTTTCAGGTCGTGTGAGTATTTATGAAAGAATTTACATTTGTTCTGTAATTTTAAACTCCAATATTGTTACGATAAAAGTAGGAAATTTTGCATTCGAGGATAATATAACAAGTGGCACATAAATGCTGAAAGAAACTGTTTATCAATGAATGAGTAAAAGTTATTAATAAGTTAGATACGAGTAAAAATACATTTGAGTAGAAACGTTTTCTCTTTATTTTGAACTTAGAAATTTTTAAGTTAGTCTTCTAAGAACAATAAACTCCATTTTCCATCACGTCTTGGACATATGATTGAACAGGAACGTCAAAAGAAGCTAGTACTCATTTGGCTGGGCGATACGAACTTATTCTATTAAACATCAATTGAATTCTGTTCTCTCATAAATAAGTGTTCATAATATGTATGGCTCAACAGAGTAGCATTACCGCAAGCTCATTTAGGCGTCAGTTGACGACAGATGCGAGTTCAGATGAAGTAAATTAGCAGTCCTGTTCTCACGCAGAGGGCTGGAGTTCGCACCGACTCGAACGATTGTCTTCGCTCGAATTTGAGAGAGCAATGATCGCGAGCACCAACTCGACCGTTCATGATCGATTGCTCGAATGATATCGAACTTCGCGTTCGACTGAAGAGGCCAAGCGCTGATCGTGGTCTGTTCAGCCCAGCAGCGCGCGCACCGGCCGTCACTTGGGTGCCTTCTTCTTGTGCCGAGCGTTTGCAATGGCGGCGCCCGGACGAGCGGTTGGTGGACGGTCGGGTAGCGACGGTGGAGGCGGCTCTCCAGGTAGAGGCAACGTACCGTCCACTTCTTTTACAGCCAGCGTCACCTGCAAATTAATCATCGAGAACTCTTGTACAATAAAACCTTTTCAATACGGGTTTCTGTTATCCTGTATTATGAATTCACTACATAACATCCAGAGTCAATAAAAGCAAATATCTCAAATATCTCTTAATCGAATAATATGGGATAGCAAATATCACTAAGATAATTTATTAAATAATTAAAGACCTTTAATAGACGAATACTGTATATTTTGTGATCTGAAGTTCACAACTTCAACATAAAGTCAGGTCGTCAGGTAGCACAAATTGTAGCAGAATCACTAAGACAACTTGACGCAAAGCAAATCATTTCAAGTAGATCCTCGCCTATCCGACCTGTTGTGGCGACCAACCGAACCGGGCAACGAAACAGCTGGATACGTCATAGGTCCAGTCCAACAAGTCATTGCTATACACGCTAGGATAAATTAATAGCCTACTACGAACATTTACAATATTCACGTAAGGTTGAATTGATACATAAGGTGAACTTATGTATCAATTCAACCTTATGTGAATATTATAAATTGTAGTGAACTGTATTTTTTTAAAAAGGAAACATTTGACTATGCGTATACAGTAATTTTATATTTACACTGAAAAATATTTACAGATATTTTTGATAATTAAAAGTACAAAAATGTATCTGAAGATTACTACATATGTGTTCCCCAAAAGACATTAATTTTTAAGTCCTCTGTGAGTTACCTTTATTTAAGTGGGAATATAATTTCAATTATTTTCTATGAAAGCAATGACCAATGTCTTCTTTCACATCAAATTTCTTTAATTATCTAGAAATTTACGTTCTTTTGTTAGTAAAACACACGAAACTGGTCTTCTCCAACTCCTTGGATATGACATCCCAATCTCATAACTTATATACATCCAAACCTATGTACGATAATTTTTGCGTAACGGGTTGAGAGAATCATCAATTGTCAACGAATTTCATTTCTGATGTCCATAAATAAAATGGTAGGCACACAATAATACAAACTAAAATAAACAGATTTTGAATAAAATCAGTTTCAATCACAAGTAAATAGAAAAAAAATCTTTAAAACGGCAGTTTCACTACTGTGAATGATTTTGAAGACTTCTATATCAGTTACCGTCTTTCAGTTGAATAAACGATTGGACTCTTGCATTGAGTCACATTGCAATATGTAATTGAAGTTTTCCGCATTAATAAATTTTAAATGGTATCCCATTTTGTTGTTATTTTTTACCATAATTTAAGAAAATAGTCAACATGTTTGCGACGGGTTTAAATTTAAAATAGCTTATTGGATCGTTTTAATATATTCAGATAATTTGAACAAGTTTGATAAAGATTCATCAAGTGGTATAAATTTGTACACCAGGTAAAGCAAACATTAAGCAGGTTTATAGAATGTCCCAGAACTCCGCGTAAGAAATTGGAGGGATGATATAGCACATTAATAGGAACAGAAAATCATAAAGGTTCACATGTTTGGAAATGTATCCCGGAGGAGATAAAATGTTACCAACATTTAACATTTACAATATTCACGTAAGGTTGAATTGATACATAAGGTGAACTTATGTATCAATTCAACCTTATGTGAATATTGTAAATTGTAGTGTACTATATTTAAAAAAAAGAGCTAGACAGAAAAGTGAGTAAAAAACTATTAATGGAATTAAGAGAGTGATATTCATATTAAACAGTAACAACAAATAAAAAACAGATATTCAAAGTTTTGCCCATTAATAGGGATACAGGTCTTGCACCGACGACGTTGCATGTATTGGCGTGTATGTTCCACATGCAGTCTCTTTTGGATACATATCCTGTTAACGTGCGAGGCGACAGAAAGATGGTGTCTAAGTTGGATTCAAAGGGAACGTTTNATGAGAGATTAGGAATTATAATGCTAAGGGAGGGCAACAACGATTTCGAGGAACTATTAGGTATTTTTCTATGGCGCGTGAGGGTAATAAAGGAAGAATTAATTCACGAATTTCAAAATATATAAATAAAAATAAATTTTAAATTTATCAATATAATCAAAAGTTTTATTCTTTATTTTTTCGGTCGTTTATTAAGGTAAAACTATCATTTATGTGTCAACAGAGTGTGCGTGAAAAGTGTACGGGAGGATGTGTACTTTCTTTTTCAGGAAAACATTGGAGGGGTTTCGTATTCAAAGCGAAGCCGATCGAGTCAAGTCACCTAGACACCAGAGCTTCACAACACCGCGAGGCGGGAAGAAAACACAAATTGTTAACAAGCTTATTATTATTTGTNAGACAGTACTTGTCCTGACCATTGGTTTTCCGTGCTTCTGAACGGTGGTTAACGAATATTCTAGTTGCAGTCTTCCGCTTACGATCGGAAAATATCACAACTTTCAGTATATCCGCCAAAAGCGACTCTTAGGTCTCATTTTTTCCCTTCAATTATCGCTTACTTATTTGCTTTAGCTAATCATCATTTAGTCTCGATTACCCGTCAATGCAACTAGAAATCGTAAAGAGTAAATACCAGGGTACAGTATGTACTGCCCACGACAATCAAGGGCTAATTTAGCGGCGAATGGACCCTCTGCCCCGCTAATATAATATAATAAATCTTTAAAGATTGTATTTCTTTCGATGTATATGTAAATAAAAACCAATTTTGATTTGATACATGTAGTCTCGCAGATCCACGTGACGTCGGTGCGAGACCCGTATCGTTGATAATGATATGATTTAAACATGTGTAATTTATTGTTGTACTATGACTACATCACATTTTTAATTCCCCTAATAAAGCACTTTACACATCGATCACTCACCTGTAAACGAGGCACACTGAGCGGTCGAATAAGAGATTTGACTGCAGGTGGCATTTGCGGTGCTGGCAATGCAGGAGTTGATACACACAGCGCCGCTGTCGTTAGTTTGCTGACGAGTGAGTAGTTGCCCGCATCGCGGTTGTTGCCTGTTGTGTTTCCAGAGCCACCTCCTCCGCGGAAAGCTCGTCGAAGGCGAGACTTCAGACCACCACCACCGTTACTGCCATTCGTCTGCGAACATCATATTCACCATGATATACATCCTCGTTTGAGAATTAACATCTTAAAGCCAGTTTTACACGGTCCATTTAATAGGCGATTTGCTTCCAATTGCTATATAAGTAATGGATGTGAAGTGGATGATGTCACGCGTGACGTCATCGGATGTACAGAAAACGGACGTTCCGAAATAAGCATTTTACACGATATTGGACGAGAAGTGGGTGAGTTGTCTCTCAACGCTGCGGGGAGCGCAAGAAACAACTATCCTCAACTCGGTTTCCAACTCCCTGAACATGTAAACATATTTCAATGATAAACGAACTGAAGATTTAATATCGTACTTTGTTCACTATGATACTATGATCGCACTTCAGCTAACCCCAAAAAAACTTAAAAAGAACATAAACACAACTATGCAACCGACTCGAGACAACACAGACGCCACAACTAGTCGGCACAAACGCCGCTAGAAGTACTATTCAATTTGTACAAGTCGTACTAAAAAATAGAGCATGATTGAAAATTTCCATACAATCTTCCTATAGTCTGGTGTGCATCGCACGAAACGGAACGTAAAATGGACTGTGTAAAACGGGCTTAAATGTTGAGGGTTTGGAGTGGATTTCAGACACACAGCATATTATAGTAAGACTAACTAAACTCATTGAATGGATGTAGCATTTGTTATGATAGTATGAACGTATTCTTTTATTCAGCAAGACAATTTGTTTTACCCGGATAATATGGCAGATACTACTTTTCCCCATCTGCTAGTTGTAGGCTAGTTTCACTCAGTTTTATATTTCACATTTAACAATTTAAACAGAACATTACAGACAAGAATATTATATGAATGCACAATGGAGAATCAAGTAAATCTACAATTCTCTAACAATAATATTTATACCAGATGGTCAGTCGTGTCAGGGCTCAGAATCAGTAGATCTTTTTTGTTGGGCTTTACGGCTCGTCGACATCAAAGGTTTTTAGAGCCCTAAAAACTTGTACAGGTAGGGAAAATGCAGTTACGCACTAGGGAGAGCCAACATGACTCTCCCCGCGTGTGGGACTCGCCGAATGACTCAAACATACCCACCAAAAACCCTCCTGAATTACAACATACAAAACATATCTCAAAACATACACCAAAACATTGAGGGACAAAAAATGAGGTTGGGACAATGAATGAAGGGGCGGACAAAAAATGAGGAAAATGAATGATACCGTAGCCCTAATAGCGTCGGGACCGAAAAGAACAAGAGGTGACCAAGGAAGGTCAGGAAAGAGAAAGGAAGGAGCCTTGCACAAGTAAGTGGAAGTAGCCAAGTAAAGTCCTTTTCTTATAAGTGAGTCAAGTAGCTCCTTTTCTTGACGTAATTTTTAAATCCTGTTATATCGGAAATGAGAAGATGAAAGATGAAATAATAAAAAATCTCCGACACATATTTTAATCCTCTAACGTTTGATGCTTCAATTGTGTGATTTATTCTGTCCGGTTACTCATAAGAAGAACGTTAAGTTTGTAGTAAATTAGTGTATCTATAGCTTATCATGATGTCGTGTGATATTTACGTCTTTGAAAAATGTATTTTAAAAAACAGGGAAATTATCCAGCATATAAAGTTCGGTCTGGTGACAATGCTGTGGGATGCAAAGAAATACTGATTTCGGAGAATAGCTGTGGAAGCTTAGTAAAGTTGTGGAGAATACGAAAACTAACATTTATTACATATTATCAACAATATCAACTTCAAACTTATAGTCCAGGATACAACTTATTTTTCGGAACAGTTAACATTTTATAGAAATTCATGGAGGGAGTTTTTAAGAACTTTTCGATGTTGTAGACCTTATGTAGAGTATGAAAAGAGAATAATAACACCTAGTAAATCAAAAGAATGGGATATACTTTTGTAGTACAGCTCACATTTTAAGAAAATGCATCTAATTCTTTACGGGGGGTAGCGACATGTAATTGGGAACATAACTAGCAGAACCATTAGATCTGATAAGTGAATACTACTGCTACGAATAATAATAATAAAGGAAACACATTTTGAAAGAAAATATAGATAGTAAATGTCGTCTGTCCCAACAGTATGAAGAAACAATAGACCATATAGTTTCTGGTTGTCCAATCTTGGCAAAAAAAATTGAATACATACACCGCCATGATAATGTTTGCAAAATTGTACCCTACAGAATCTATAAAGAATACAAGATAGATGTAACCGACAAGTGGTATGAACATAACCCACAACCAGTTATGACCAAAGACGACATAACTATCATTAGAAACCAGGAAGTGATAACTGATAGATCAGTAGCTGCTAACAAACCTGATATTATAGTGCGGAACAATAGAGACAAAACTTGTCGATTAATTGATATTGCAGTGCCCATAGATATGAACATCTCACAAAAAGAAGCTGAAAATATAATAAAATGCACAGACTTAAAAATACAAATTCAGAGAATGTGGAAAACAAAAACAGACATCATACCAATAGTAATAGGGACATTAGAAACTATCAATAAAGCAATCGAGCAATATATACAGAAACTACCAGGAAATCTAAATCTAAATGAAATTAAAAAACAGCACTGTTGGTAACTGCTCATATCCTGAGAAAAGTATTGTAGCTGCTATATGGATTATATCCATCCCTAGGAATGTGGTTCATTCCCGGTTGGAAGAAGGTTACCAGCATTAACTGAGATAAAAATACATAATAATAATTCAATATTAATTTGAAGACCTAATTGGTGAAGTGGTCATCATAATGAAGTAGGAATTTCAGGCATTGTAAACAATTCCTGGGGAATGTGAAAAATGCCTGAAGCCATTAGGCAAAGTAGGGAATATTGATTGCATTTCTCACTCTGCCTAGGCGTTGTGCGTATTATCTAGGCATTGTAGACATTGCCTGAAGAAAGGCAGGCGAAACTTGTGACAATATATTGCGTTTAAAATGGCACATGTATAGTTATTTCTTTAATTTTTCTCAGTATTTTCACTTGTAAATACATTTGACTTCGAAAAGTCACAATGTGGAATCAACATCGAATATTACAAAACATGAACAATATTAGGTTGGAATTGTTTTGATATTAATTACTGTTACCACCTAATGGAAAATTATGACAACGCAGTTTTTACATTTTTTTGTTTCTCTTGAAATATTCCTATGTCTGTGTATTGTTCTTCCGTTCCAAAATTTATAAATGATTTTTCAGCCACTTCGAAGTTTCTGTTCAAGTTGGTTTATATGACAATAGAGATCATGGTACCATTGAACTGATAGAGGTGGGAGGTACATCGCATTAATGCTTATCGTGTTGCTTCGTATGAAACTGAAGGTTGCCTATCAGTGATTTCGTATCTTTATCAGTCTGTATTATTTGTTACCATTTCGCTTCTTATCAATTATCCTCCAGAGCAACACGGCAGCAACGGCAGCTGCGGCCGTAAAGTTCATCAATACGGGGGTAAAATCTAAACTATCGTGTAAATTTTACGATTTAAATACACTTTTCATCTTTCTTAAATGCACAAAACAAAGAACTCATATCTCTAAAAGTTCAGCTTGATAGGAAACGAGAGTCTATTGTTGAAGTTCGGGGGTTAATGGATTTTGTCAATGGCAAATGGTAGTACAGTCGTTATGTTCATTTGACAAATAAACAAAAAAATCTAATACCAAACAAGAAAGTTAGAAAAAAGCAAGCTGTTATTTAAAATTACTGTACGAAAAAGTAATCAAATCCAATAAATAATTTAATACTTACGACCTTATAACACATCATTATAAACTATATAATACTATATAGTTTGTGATATAAAGTTCTCAATATTTCAACTTTATGTTGAAGTCGTCGTCAGGCAGCACAAATTATAACAAGAAACCTATGGTCTTAAGTAATTGTTTATTTGATTGTAAAAGGGATGTTAATTGCACTAAAAGGAAATGTTCAGTAAAATTGAAAGTAAAAAACAACAACTTCAAAACTGTCCTATTCTTTGATGGGTGATACTGTACAATGCTTGATTTCCTTCTATTCCGGTAACATCTACATCCCGAGAATGAAGAAGAACGTCTCGTAAACACTTTGTAACTCACTTGATTGTTTCCTGTGGGGGCAGGAGGGCTGCTATTGGTGTGATGTAGGAAGAGGAGACGGGTGCCCAGTTCAGGCTCACTGCCCCACCGGCCGTAAGCGGTATTGCGTTCCAGCAGTCGGCGACGCGCGTATTTTTCGATGGATTCTGCGCACACGTAGCGACCACAGAAGCGCGCCCATTGCTCAGCACGTAGCCCTCGAGCCGGATCACGCAAAGTAGGCGAGGCACCTGCTTGGAGCAGCACCTGTACAAGGTGAATTGATNATCACGCAAAGTAGGCGAGGCACCTGCTTGGAGCAGCACCTGTACAAGGTGAATTGATAATTATTATTGAACCAGTGTTAAAGCTGTCTGATGACGCCTAAGAAACAGGTGTCAATAATTGTGAAATAAAGTAGAAAATTATTTGTGTGTAATCTTCATTTTTCTAAAGAATTTTTGGGACGTCGAATTATATAGTCAGAAGTTACTTTCATCTCTCTGACCGATACCAATTATCAACTGTCTAAATTGGACAGTGTTATGATTAGACCAAGCGCAAAAATATCTTTTTGTAATAATTGAGACCTAGTTCATAACTAATGAAAATTTTCGTTCTTGGTTTTTACAAATCTATGTTGGAAGTTATTTTTAATATTTTTTGGTCATTTATTAATAATAGTTCCAGTAATATCCCAACAGAATGCGTTGTCTTTTTATTAATGCATGTGTATTTTTGACTTTTTCGAAACGGCGCATAGTCTAGTAATGCGTAAAACCCACAATGATTCTTTGCATTTTTATTGAAGCTGACAAAATTTGATCACTCTTCCGTGTCATCTGACAACCTGTCTTCCAGATTCACTGACTACACCAGATTCACTGATGATGGCCATGCCGTCGAAAACATGTTATGAAGCAAATAATGTTGTTACCATGGCAATGGCAAAACGAGGAAATTTCATTAATGTATTTACAAATGGTAACTATGTACTCACCTCCTTCATATACAATGACTGTGAAATACTTTAAAAGTGCACCCGTAAACCACAACTGACAAAATAATAAAAAAAGAGAATAATTATTACTACACTATAATAATAATGACTAACCATTACTATAAATATTTGGACTGGTATTTTATATAAATAAGAACAAAATTCTAACCGTTTAAACTGAATAACTGAAGATGTACTTGAGTAAACTACCGTATTTTACGGACTATAAGACGCACCTTAATTTTTAAACAAGTTTTTTTAATATAACATTTTCACCATTTTTATTATTAGATTGCAAAGTCAGACTAAAAAATTCTTAGTTTATAAAACCGAACTGACCGATAACACAAATCATTTCAATTCAAGTTCACTGGCACCGTAGACTGCAATGACGTATCATAGGCTTGACAATATTCTGGGTGTGTGATGGCGGGGCGGGAGGAGACCAGTGTTAGCAAGCTTGTGAATCCCCGCAACTCATGTTCGTCGCATCGGTGCACTGCTGCTGCCAGTTGAATCCAATGTTGCCAGATAGAGATAGGTTTCCCGCGGCATCGAATATGTGGCCATTTTTTAACCGGCGAGAATTTTAAATCAAACACTGGTATTTTTATATCAGTTTCGAGTGTAAGACGCACCTGAATTTTGGAGGCAATTTTTTGAAGAAAAAAGTGCGTCTTATAGTCCGTAAAATACGGTATTTGAATAAGATTTACTTCAATGCTCTTCAGTGTATGTACCTCCACTCCCTATCCCCTTCATTTACTTTACATATAACTATCTCCGTATCACCAGTTCATCACACTTGAATTAGAAAATCGCCACTATTTTGACGCTTTTACCAATACTTGTTCTTTGCCACATTTCTCATTACACATCTACCTTCTAGATATATTCTATGTCGAACACTTTACTCTCGTTACCGATTTCCTCGCCCCCGAATTCAGTTCTACCTCCTTTCCGCAATGCGGCTAATTTTTTCTTTCTGCAATGGACAGTGTTAAGGAAGAGTACGAAGGTACGAATGTATGCGTACTTTGGCGCATTTTGTGCGTCCTTGCAGAGCTGCCTTCATGAGCGGTGTGAAGCCCAGCTGATTGCGCGCGTCCACGTGTGCGCCTCCAGCGGACAAAAGCGTATCTACGATGTCCGAGTATCCTGCAACATTCCACAAAGATAATAATATTTTATACATGTCAAATGTAAGGGATTTGTCTATAAGAGATTCGTTCAATTTCAAGATGCATCTTAGAAAGCAATGTGTGGATGGTTGGCAACATGTGCAAAAGAAGGGAAAATAAATCTGTAGTGTACTGTGATGATACAATAATATTACATTTGAAATATTTGTTTGCAGAGTATTTGACAACTCGTGATGAAACTAGAAAGTATGATTAGACAAAAAAGAGGTCGAAAGATTAAGGATTTCTTCACGTTTAACTTTTTGTGGTTTTCTATGGATAAATTTTAATATTTTAACGCTATCTGAATTTTCGATTTTAACTTTACAATATCACTATCAAGTATATGTAAATGCCTTTTTCTTAAAATGTTTGTGCCAGAAAATGATCTACCATGGGATTTTGTATCATAAAATAATTCTTGTTTTGATATTCCACATAATAGATGGCCAGTGATGCACCGTGTACAGTCCGGTTGGATACTTGTATAATTTTGTTATATTTGAAATCGATTTATGATTTGTATGATTATACATTGCATTCTAATGTGTTTCATGTAAAAACATTTAAAACAAAGCAATTATTCAGTCATTTTTCTTAATTGCGTTATATATATTTCTTACATGACATTTAACTGGCAAGAGAAGAACCTAAACGATTACTAGGGAGCAGAGAAAGGGCGTAAGTTCACACGCCAACCATCGTCGGACAGACCATAGAAAGTAATATAAAGACAAAAGCAACTCAATGAAAAACTTTTGAGACGAATGTGAAATCTAAGACTGGAGGGTTATTGTCGATCACTTCCACTTAAGTTAGTTCTGCCGACAAAGAATTAAATATTTTACAAGCCTGACACGTTTATATAAATAACATTTATATAAATGGAGAATAAAACTTATTTTTGAAAATAAATTACTTCCGAATTTTTTATTTTCATCTTTTTGCACTGTAGTAAAAAATCTGTAAATATATGTTTTCTATTTTAGAGGTTACAAATATTCTGAAGAGATTTTTGTATATTTGTTCGCCGTATTAATTCCGTCTGCCGTTGCCTACGTGCATATCTAATAGCTAGACATGTTACTTACAAATGAAGTAAAATGAGTTCACATTGCACATTACTTTCTTCACAAATAACTTTCTTTGTTACAAATTAGATTGTCCTTAATAATATTCATAAAACTAACATAAAAGTAATATAAATATAAGCAAAGAAAATAATAAGATTTGACTGACATCTGTCAGGACCTCCGTAACTGATACAAAGAAAAGAGAGACAATAAATCCGAAATCATGCTTTTGACTGAATTAAGTGTTTATCTTTCCAATTATACAGAATGTATAAGGGAAGTATTGTAATAGGTCGAAAAAGATTCGGGATCTCTTCAGATCGGTACGAATTGGCTCCAGGAGAAAATTTTTGCAATGATGTCCAATGTCGTATGTGTGTATGGGAGTATGGAGAATTTTTTCCCCCGATAACTCTGAAACACATAATGAAATCAAACCTAAGTAGAGAATTTCCTTCGAATACATTGAGAATGTGTAGCTATTTCTGGACAGTTCATTCCGACTTCATTTACACAGCGCGCTCCTGTTCCAGTTTCTTAAAAATAAAAATTTTGAAAAATGAAGATAAACATTTTTATTGTACCTACATTAAATTGTGCGTACAAATTACTCCCTTTTGCCTAATAACTTTTAGCCGTATCTCAAAAACTGTGCGACGTACGGAATTGCTCTTTAGCAGTCGTATGTGCGCTTTATTTAGATCGGCTTATGAGAGAAATGCAAAGAGTTCAGGGTGGAATAAACTTTTTATGGTTGAGAGGATAATTTTTGTATACATATTGATCTCTTAATTATGTAATTTTTTATAATAATGTATGTTTTATTTCTTATCTATAAATTCTTTTCCGACATAGATTTATTGTTAAGTAGGTTGTTTACTACTATATGATCTTTTTTGAAGAAAACGTTGAGTAGAGCACGTTCCAGATTTTTTAGAAGTTTGCTAGTGAGTGCGCCATCTTGTCGACGTGGGAAAGGTAAAAGTAAAACCGTGACTGACGCAGCCCGGCATTGTTTGCATCATTTGTATCACGATGTAGATCTGCATACCAGCTTGTGCAGCGAAGTGCAGTGGTGTGTTGCCTTCATTATCCGCTTTGTTCACGTCCAAACCGGGTACAGCCATCAAGGCTTCCAACATGGGTCCAGATCCATGCGCCGCTGCATAGCTGACTGCCGTCTGGAAGGAAATACAACCTCATTAGACACTACAACAGGGATGTCAACGGGTGCACTTACGGGCAACGGAGCTCGCTGATCTCAGATAGAGCACACCGTGCTTTCTGCCTGTTAAGGCAGGCTGTAACGAGGGTTGGCCAGTAGACTGTCATAAGAGTCAAGAATGGTCGTGCAGGAACTTTCAGAGCGAGTGAGCCTCTGACTTACTGTATGATGAGCGCAGAGGTAGTACATTGTGTTACTATGTATGAAACATTAGGAAACTAAGACGAGTAGTATTAATCGGCATTACCAAGTGTTCCACGAAAAATTGTAATATTTTTTTCTTTATATTTTTCTTTGTCATACATTCGTTTCCCTGTTACGTTTTGTATTACTATACACTGATTTTGTTTATAATAAAAACTGAAATATATTGCTTTGTCTTCAGAAATTTTATTTGGTACTTCCACCAACTCGGCGGTTTCTTCCACAGAAGCCGGTGGAACGCGTGGTCGCAGAAATCAAGAAAATAATTCGAAAACCCTTTCCTGCTATCTGATAACAGAAGCCGTTATCGCGACTTCCCTCCCGTTCTGCTTCTCTTGACACCACTAGTATCAGGTTAAAGTTAAACTATTTCTTTTATAACATTTCTTATAAATTTTTGGAAACTATAATTGACTTCAAGGTTAGATATTTATTGCAGCATAATGACCGTTTTATATTAATTGTCATTCGCGCTTCATGATTCGTCGTGGATCCTTGCGTATGAACAGCTGATTTGGATGCTTGCCATCGATCGGAGATCCCCTCACTATACAAGATGCAGTGCCAAGTACGCAAGGTGAACGTGACATAGTGGCGTCACTCATCGCCATTCGTTGTTAGGTACGAATATTTTACAGGAACTACATTGATGTGCGTACGTACGCATTCCATATGTTAGGAACAAGATGATGACGAGCTCTAAATCCCATATATTAATAACATATGAGAGGAAATTTTGATCCCGTAATGGATTAACGTATTATAACCGTCACTACGACTAGGCTTAAGTGCTCCCAAAAAGTGTTTCAAATGATGTTTTGAAACATATTTCCAGTGCCGATGATTTTTTTACCCTCACGCCGCAAAATTTTGAAGTATTTGACTTAAAATTAGCATTGAAGTATATGGAGAAATAGACGCGGGCTTTTGCTTCTTTTATATTCTGACACGACTATCCAGCATGAAACAGCTAAAACAACCTACTAAAACGTAGCAAATGGAAATAGGAAATCAATGACGTTTAGTTGTCCATGCATTACGCAGCATTTAAAAGAATATTTCAATGAAAATTGCACAACATACTGTGCTATCGGAAACATTAGCCGTGTCACGTGACTAGAGATAACGCAATTCTCGTCAAAGAAAGAGTCAAGCGAAAATCTAAATTAATTATCGTCTTAAATTCACAAAATAATTGATCTTCCAACAGTAAATATCAGACACGCGAATTGACTAGAAACTCCTTTTTCATGAATATATCCTAGTTTTGTGAATATATAACAACTTGTCTTCAGTCAACGTGAATATAATACCTTAAAGGAAATATTTAAGAATGCATTCTCTTTTACGAGCTCGTATCTATCAACTTAAGGATGTCTTTAATAAATGAAAATAATTATTTACAAATGGAAAAATCTTCTGTACCACTTGAACATACAAAATGAAAGTTTACAATTATATATTTAAACATATTATTTTACGTATATTCAAAGTAATAATACAAGAAATACCTATCCTATCTTGGAGCAACAAAATAAAGTAAGGTTTCCTCATAAAAATCGATATGTCCGAGACTGGATGTATCCGATGTGAGACAATATAGGATATTTGTGATGTTTATATTGACATTTCGTTCAGAATTAACGATGAAATATGTCCGAACCGAACTGAACTAACGAGACAATAAGGTAAATGTGAAACAAATTTATTGAAACATACGTACCTTTCGAAATAACTATTTCTTAAGACGAAAACTGATTTAATATAATTGAGTGATAGATTTTTAATAGAGATGTTCTTAAAACTAGTATATTCCCTAAGCAGGAATTGTGGGACTTATTCTTTTCTGTTTATGAACTTCTCATCCAACAGCTTAACACAGTAAAAATAGCAGTGATTGCCAAGCGTCTAACAAATGTCCTTTTAGTTGTAATGCCACTATTTCGTTGTAATTTTTATATTTTAAATCATCGAATAATTTGTTATTATGTTTCAGAAATATAAAAAACTATTAAAATATATAAAGTATTTATTAAAATACGGAAGTAAAAAACCTGTTTTGGGCTGCGTTCTTTTTGGTTGCACCTGACAAAACCTCTTTGGATGGGATATCCATCATTGCCAGGTTGCATTCAGAAAACACGTCCCCCCAGGGGACTTACATCTAGTAAGTACGTGTTTGGCGAACATGGGGCCCCGAGCTGAGTCTGGCATTACTTCTACTTACTTGTGCGAGGCTCCTTTCTTTCTCTTTCCTGACCTCCCTTGGTCACCTCTTGTTCTTTTCGATCCCGACGCTATTAAGGCTAGGGTATCTTTCATTTTCTTCATTCCTTTTATTTTTTTCCTACCCCTCATTTTTGTCCCCCCTTATTCTTTGCCCCCCTCATTTTAGCCCC
Source organism: Laupala kohalensis (assembly GCA_002313205.1). NCBI lineage: Eukaryota > Metazoa > Arthropoda > Insecta > Orthoptera > Trigonidiidae > Laupala > Laupala kohalensis. Next base: position 169,195 of record NNCF01131111.1, on the reverse strand, counting down.
CCCCCTCCATTTTTGTTTTGATATATGTTGCGAGATATGTTTTGGTGTGTTGTAGATCAGGAGGGTTTTTAGTGGGTAGGGTTGAATCATTCGACGAGTCCCACACACGGGGAAAGTCATGTTGGCTCTCCCTAGTGCGTAACTGCATTTTCCCTACCTGTACAAGTTTTTCGGGCAATGACCTTTGATGTCGACATGAGCCGTAAAGCCCCACAAAAAAGAAAAGAAAAAGAAAACACGTATTCTTATGAACAGGCCATGTTCGAGCTCTTTCCTTCGTTCATCATGAATGGTTTGATTTTCAATTGCTTCTGTAATTGGTGTGACAAATGCTTTCAATAAATATTAATCACACAAATTCAGTAATACGCTTCAAGACAGGAACATAAATTTTCCTTATACTTCGAAAGTAATAATTGACAACTAAATATTTCCTAGTGTGTACTCTAACTTTCTTTGCTCCTCGTTTTTAGCTTCATAGGCTGTAATTTTGAGAATCACTGTCAGTAAAATGAGCGATGATGAACATGTTGCCAGGTACTTTATGTTGGCTTAGAGGACAAATATACTTTTGAGGGCGACGTGGACGTTCGCGAAGGCTATTTCCAACGACGCGGTGCCCGAACATGTGTAGCGAAGTGGTTGGAATGTGTCTTATTCACCAGTGGAGCGAAGATTTTAGCCACGCTTCAACTGGAACGCCAGGAATACTGTTTAAAAAGGAACGCATAAGCTTTGCTCTTCAGAATGAAGACAGTGTTTTACAAACTTTTAACTTTCATGAATTTTTGGACAAGAAAGTGTTTCTTGAAAATTAATGTTCATTCCGGGTAAACAATCTACTCTTGTTTCTTATTCTACATTTCATTCTTTAACATAAATTCTTTTACAAAAGAAAAAATATAAATAAATAAAATTATTTTCCAAACTTGATGAATCATGTCATGGTCAATTAGTCAAATAAAAGGCATCGAGTTTCTAATAATAATATTTTCTTCACTACGAGAATAACAATTGAATTTGGTTAAATAATATGAATATGTGTTAAAATAATTGTCGTTATAATTCATTTAGTGTATTAAAACTGATAAATAAAATTCGTTAATTAAAAAAATTATAACACGTAGCCAACTGTATTTGTTTCTGTTTTTGTGTGTGTGTGTGAGGGGGGGGTAACTTTTCTTCATTTTGCCAAGGGGTGCAGAAATATTAAATCCCCCTCTGCCTTTGGGACTTTTGATCAGAATTTTTAGGATGATCTCTTGCTTGCTCCCGGAGAATAAATGTGTTCATTGCCCCTCTCGTGGTCAAGCGAAATTTGTAACTGCTTTCGTGTCAAATTTATTTATTCATTTATTTAATATATTTGATCTTACTTATTACGTAATACACTTAATTGATAAGTATTCTTTCTGATATTTCTTAAAAATGTATGGCGGAGTGTTCTACAAAAATATTTTCCCCGTAGTATTACAATCGAATGTAGAACCACGTTTGTGTACAAATAGAACACATTAAAACAAAACGTAGCATTAACTTTAAAATTTCAAGTGAGCACCTAAGAACTTTTCATGAAACGAAATACCTAAATGAAAAACACACAATGGATGTGGGTACAGTAATAAAATTGTAAAAATATAGTGAAATATACAATTAAACTAATACAATTACAATTCTTATGGTGTTCATGAGAATAATTATCCTCAAAGTTATTCCATATTAACAATTTTTCAATTAAATATGGCCTCCCGAGCACGATACACAATCTCTTCTGCGAAACCAATTTTCTAATGGGAACAAATAAATGTCGATCTAACTAAAATACGACCCAGAAACAGAATTCGTTTACATAATGTATGTGACAGCGAGTTTCCGTTCGGGTCACGGTTCTATTAGGCGAATACTGCGGGAGGTACAACATTGGCACGACTTTCTGCACGTGACCAGTACACACAACTATAATAATAATTTATTTCCATCATCACATTTACAAAAGAAGATACAGTTTAAACTTCTAGGAATACTGATCAATATCCAGTAGTAGGTCAGTTACACGAATAAAATATAATTGTATGGCAACGAAAAATAATGAGTCCGTTTCACCAGTAAATTTCTTTGCACTCAACATGCCGCTATCTGTGGCGTCTGCATGGAAATTTACTTCAATCTATCAGGATAATTAACAAAACCATAATTTCCTGAATAATACGCCAATAAAGAGTAACTACAAGAAACATTTAAATTAGTTAATTAATTTAGGAATAACTAAGAATAACAATGATTTGTAGTATCTATAGTTCGATAATAACTTGTACATGTAATTTTTTGCGTAAAATTACAAACATATTAACATTCTATTAGTATTATAACTCGCAGCTAACTTTTTATCTTATCTAGGAACCTTTGCTGAAATTTTTTAAATCCGCCTCTGTCTTAGGGCCCTTGATCGGAATTGATGGGATGGTCCCTTGCTTGCTTCCGGAGAGTAAATTAGTTTATTGTCCTCCACGTGGTCATACGCAGTTTGTACTGTTTTTTGACAATAAATTTATATAAAATTTATAGTCTGAGAAAAGCAAACAAACAAAATCTTACTTCTATACAACTTATAACAATGTGTATAGATAGAATACAGATATAATCGTGCTTACATTCGCTGATGCAAAAATGAGATGACAATTAAAGTTAAATTAATTTATAATTAGTGTACACGATAGAACAATTTATTTTGAATTATTATTTGTAATATATTAATATATTTAACTTATTACCTTGCTTAAGTAGCTAATATTATATGTTCTTAATAGCCAAGACTTTAGCATTTTACTATATTGTTTCATTTTATTGCAGGATTTAATTTCATAAGGCAACTGATTAAACAACTTAGGTTCTATGTACTAAAGGGATTGTCTAAACAATTCTTTTTTTACTTTAGGAGTTCTGAAAACTCGTATTTTCCGTATTTCGTGTTTTGTATAACTAATCATTTGTTCCTAAAGCCCCACAAAAAATATATTTAAAAAATCATTTGTTCCTACATTTCCGCTTCTTATTCAAAAAATTCTTAAAACTTTAAATACGAACAAATGTTCAACGGGCAATATGTTTAATTCTACGTACAATGGGAGGCACTCGCTCGTTTATTTTTATATAACATAATATGAACGATGTGATTTTGTGTTGTTTTTAACTTCTTAATTAGATTATTTCCCCAACAGTTGAGAGCATACATTAATCTAGAATGAATTAATACAAAATACAATTTACGCATCAGGTCAGTGTCAACTTCATTACATTCAGTAGGTCAGGCCGCATGTGGCACTGGTGGAGGCTAGCAAAATTGCAGTAAGTGCCAGTCGCTGGGATGGAAATGAAGCAGGCGGTTCGTCTGTCCGTACTGGCCTTTAGCCAAACGCCGGGGCTTGACCTCGGGGCCTGACGTACTGCATAAATGATACTGTGGTTCACTCTCATAGGTTCTTCAGCATAGGAATGATATNCCGGGGCTTGACCTCGGGGCCTGACGTACTGCATAAATGATACTGTGGTTCACTCTCATAGGTTCTTCAGCATAGGAATGATATAGAAATTTTCTCATGGTGAATTTAATTTATTTGTTTCAAAAGTTAAATATTTAAATTCTTTAAAGCATAACTCAGTACAATAATTATTTTACAAAAACGTTCACGTCCCTCTTGTCTTCAAACAGAGTTATCTCAAGGTTCTTTTTGTTTACCAATTTCCTTTTTCTTTCATTCGTCATATTGCTAACATTCCTCTACTTCAACAAGTCCCTCCCTACCTTCCACTATCAGCTCGAAATCTCTCCAATGTCTTATCATTAAAGCTGTCCTCTACTCATGTTCCTTTTTATACTCCCGAACTAACGCAATGAGTCCTGATATTTCATGCACATCTGTTCATTCCACAAAATTTCTCTCTTCATATCCAAAATTATTGCCTCCAAATATCTAAAAAAATTCTCTTTTGCCACATATTCCCACAACACATGTTTTACTAAATTTAATATGTGTAGAAATTTTGAAGATTTGATCATCGTTCACTAATGTGAAGAACACCCGTTTTAGATATGGAATATTATTTATTACATTAATGTATTTTGTATCCCCCAAACTGCATCGCGTTATGCCGTGAAATATTCTGTTATTAGACAATTTAGCCAACCTGTATAACAATTGATGATTTTTGGAGAATTGGTTTCGTGCTCCAGAAATTACATTCATTGAACCTTTTATACTGTTCATAATATTCTAAGTAGTATTCATGTTGTATACTTTATGTTGAATTCACTGCTGAAGCTGTAAATCCTACGTTGGCATAATTTTCGAGAAGTATAGTTTTAACTACGTAAAAGCATAGATTTCGATGTCAGTTAAGAAGTTGTTTGTGTAATGAATTATTCATTGTACCATAAAACAGATGACATTTATTACTCTTGCATTGTATAGGGAATGATTTATTGTACAATTAAATATAATTAATATATTTTTAGTAGTTAATAACTTATGAATACATCATTCACATCAGGTCCGCAACCGGTTTTACAAGTCTGGGTTTTTGTTCGGATGTATTATATGAATCGCAGTCCATAAATATTAATTATACTTGACAAATTACAAAATTGTTTCAGATATGTTATTAGAATGGATGTCTAGACATGGAAGTATTTAAATAATGTGAAAGACGATGAGATACTGAAGATATCAGAAATAAAACCTTTTGGAGCTATATTTACGGTGTAATTTGAACAGAAATGATAATGTCCAGTTAGTATAAAATTAATGATAAGAGACTCAAAAAGTAATGAGAAGTATATTATTTTGCTTGATTATCTAATTGTATATGATTTTATTCCATGATTCATGAAATTGGTATGTTCTACTCAAATGGCCAACTTGTATGATGCAAGTTTAGGTGTTTTTCCACTGAGCGTAAAACCTCTCTTCTCAGGGAATAAATTTACGTTATCCCTTCTTCTCGTGCCCATGCAACATTGCCCATTCAACACTGACTCATTTGTTAGTTCTATACTGCATTAGACACTTACCACTTCAAATATAGTTGGGGCCACAATAAATACCATGAAACTTTTATTGCAAAATTGGTTCGTGAGATATATTAATAGAAAACGAAGTCCGAACATAGATTTGAACCTCGATCACTTCGTATTTTTCCTTACACTTTCTTAACTCCCTTTCGTATGTTAATTACTGTCAGCCATAAATATCATTACATTGATATATTGATTATTGTTTTAAATACGTCACTTTTTACTCAAAATTACAGTACGAGTCTCGTTTGTAGAAACGTTTAGAAATTTTTACGTCAAATATATAAATAATAATCATAAAACTTGGTTTAGTGAACGGCTATTGCGTGGAATGTTGGATACATTTACTGAACACGTGGTTTCTAAACGCATTCCAAAACGTTCTCATAACTTGCCATTTGCACATTAGTTTAAGGTTATTCTCGTGGAAAGTCCCATCGGAGGTGAAATATCTAATCGATATAACAGCTATGTTAACATAAGAAGTGCTCCTAGACCACTAGTATACGGCTTCATCCACACGCCTTGTGGATTATTAAATTTTCCCAGTCCATTAATGTCAAGAAATGCCTACGCTGTCGCTTCTGCGGTGCACACGGCTCATGTAAACACTTCGTAGCAGCTCTTAATTTTCCAGTCACGAGATTAAGCGCTCGAGTATGCAAGCTTAAGGAGATATGTCACCACATAAGGGTTCTTAAGCGTCGGGATGTTATATTTGTAGCCGGGGACATGAATTTTAAATGCTATACATCCTACAAGATAGTGCGCACTTGCAGTTGATGTAAAATTTGATCGACACGGACATACACAAAACGTAAAGCGCAATTTCAGTTATGTTGATAATTATATGTTAGTCTCATTGTATGTCAATGAATTTAGTAGTATTTTTTCCATATAGTAATGTATATTGTGATCATGCCCGTTTTCGAGACGCAAATGAACATTTAATTTGTGCACTTTATACTTCTAATTGCATGTCTCAATGGTCGTTTTTAAAGGAACATAAAATAAATTAAAATAATCAAATACTACTTAAACGATATGCTTTCAATTCAAATATAGGTTCTTAGATTAATTTAAAATGTAGTTTGGTATTATATTGTTTTTTCTGTCATTATAAACTGACAATCAACGTGAAGATCTTCAATGTAGACTTGTTTACTCTATAAGATGCACAAATACGATGTTTGAATCATTGTCATCCTCAGGTGTTAGTAGTATAAAAAAATACTTATACATGACAGCTACAGAAAAAATATATGCTTATAAAATATTTCTGGGTATTACGATCTCGGAATATCTAGTAAGAACTATGGATGCGTTATAGTAAAACAGGAAGTTTTCAAAATTCTTCAATGAATACTTTACTTGCAATTGAAACTTTTATGCCATAGTGAATTCGAATTGAAGAACAATGTTTCTTTAATTCATGTTATTAATACATGTTGAATAAATATAAAGTTACAATAATATCATGACAAAGAAGGCGTTGATGGATGTTGATAATTCATATGTCCAAATACGACGATTCATGTGGTATAATTCAAGAAATCTTAAAACTGTTTTGTTATTTCAGTTCATAGAAATGTTGTTCATGGTTATACAAAAATTATACAATAAAAATGTCAAAAGTGTAGGTTAAAGTACCATTATATCAACAAGTCTCGAACGCGCGCGCTCTAGTGAGCGAAACACGGCAAACCAAGTGAAGACGGTTCACGCGAATATTATCCTTTGATATGTGACTACAAATGGACAATAGGACGGATACGGGTGTTCGCGTATTCACGCATTTGCCACGAAAGAGCAAATACAGACAAATGCCTCATCAACGCTTGTCCGTTTTGTCAAATACACAAATACGCAACGCCAAGTGAAGTGGCGGCATCAAACGAGTGCTCTCACTACGGCATAGTCACAGTTTCCAGGTTAGAACGCTTCCCTAAGATGCTCTTATTTGTTCGTTTGACGGCGGTGCTGAAGGTTCTCTCTCGCACTCGTCAACTTGAGTACTTCAATCGCGAACGTCCTCTGGTCAAAGAGTGTTCAATCGCTCTGTGAACGAATTTTATATATTACGTTACATCTCATAATAACAAACACGCAATATATTCAGAGAAACATTAAAATGTACGTTAGGATCAGTTAAGTTGAGAAAAGTGCCAGATAGAGAAACCATTAAAGTGTTAGGTAGGAAGTGTATCAGCTTACAACACGTGTAGAGTGTAAAAGTGGAAGTGTGGTAGAATGGATTCGGAAGATGATATCCTTCACGTCGACAAAGCGGTAAGTATTTTTCCCAACAACTTTGATTTAAATTTTAATAAACTTTGTTCAGCTACGAAATATTATACAAATTCAAGAAATGGATATAATTCTAGATCAAATAGCTCCTCGCTTCCTAATTGTTAATTACAAAATATTGATAAATGATGTGGAATAAAACGTATACGTGATAGTTGACCTTTTTAATAACAATACTACGTTTTAAAAGGACTGTTCTTCATCGCATAATGCGTACTATGAGAGTTGCAAATATTTTATTTCAATAACTTGATGATCCATCACGTCAAAAACCCTGTTGAGTTCGAAAGTCATGTTAAGAATGTGCATTTCAGTACAACTCTAGTAAACCATCTTTTTCGTGTCTATTCAAACTCCTGGGTAAGGAAGCACATTGTCTAAAGCCAGATATAGAACATTTAAACATTTTCACGAGTTCAAATCGATAAACTTTCAGCACTCCATTTTATTTCCGGAGCATTTAAAGAGAATGAAAATAGATCATGCTTTCAACTTTCAAGCAGATCTGAAATACTTGTGAAGTTTTGCTTAGCGGTGCTGGGAAGTATGGAAGATAGCGAGGACGTAAATATTTCTAAATCGGGTCTCGGGTAATTCGAGTATTAATAATAAATTTGCTATATACTTACTTTAGTATTCAGAAAGGTTTGACTTAACAAAAAGAAGTCTTAGATCCCTAAGATCTCGTTAATATGTTCGTCAATGTTCTAAAGGCGACGTGAGACGTGAGTCCTTCAGAGAGTTCCGGGCGACAGTTCACCGAATAGCG
>NNCF01131111.1:116745-160471 GCA_002313205.1 Laupala kohalensis | reverse complement strand
TAATGAAATAATTATTTTGTTTAAATATATACATTACGTTGTGTCAAAAGATAATTTAACGAATAATTAGCTTGTTGAAATTTTATGTTTCAAGATAATTGCATGAGAGAGAAATTGTGGACAACTTATTTTTGGACCCTTTGATAACACAGAAGATTGCACTTCACAAGATAGGATTAACATTGAAAGCTAACTTTCGGTAAACATCCCATTCAGCATGTATTGATTTTGATGCTGAAATATTAGTCAAATGGATAATCCAGTATTTTATTCCTTAGTTTTTTCAAATGAATGGGGAATGAAATCTCAATCCTAGTTTTATTGACATTTAAAATAATTTTAATACAGTGGATAATATTGAAATATTCCATCTTTCGTATCACAGAGGTACAACTTTCATTAAAATTTTGTTGCATTGGAATGTTATTACGGGATGGATATGTTCTGTTATTAGAAAATTAAACATTTTACCAAACTTTACGAGCGAATCTTTCTCGGAAATATAGAAGACAATGTGAAAAAATCGGTGAACACATCAAATCATTGAAGTAAATTACTTTTCCTGTAGTACTNTCGGAAATATAGAAAACAATGTGAAAAAATCGGTGAACACATCAAATCATTGAAGTAAATTACTTTTCCTATGGTACTGGAAGAAGATTAATGCTAGGCACAATATATAAAATTTCTAATGTCATTCACATCCTGGGCTGGGGGTTTCGCCATCCTGCCCCGCGGTTTTCCTCTGGGTTTCTTTCAGGTACAGATGGATTTATATATAAGCCCACTAACCTCTGGCTAATGGGTGGCAATACCTTTAATATAAGTTATGTATCTCGAATTTTGAGTAAATTTAATAGTTACGATTTATTTCGAGAATAATTAATTGATAACAGTACTTATTCGTTAAATAACTTCGTTTCCACAAAAGATTTTTCTGAATACTCTGTAGATACTATAACAATCTGTACCTGTTTATTTCAGGAGGAGTGCATGTCTCAATTTTCGCCTTGCGGCTTGGGAATTGTAACATGTCCTAGCGCCGACGTTACAGGAATAATAAATCCGCCAATGTCTCAGAGCCTTTTGATCATAATTGATGGGGTGGTACCTTTCTTGCCTCTGGAGAGTAAAGAGGTTTATTACCCCCCCTCCCACGTCGTCATACTTATTTGTTTATGGTTTTTGACAGTAAATTTATTTATAGGTTTGTTGAATTGAAAAATATGAAAACAAACTTTTCCTCCTCATTTAAGGATGTGGAAGCTGTTTATCATCTATTGAAGATTACAGTGAGTACGTATGGTGTACTAGGTTCTGGTTGCTACAGTATCTTTAGATTCTGAGGTATCACGGTTGAACGGTGATGCTGGAAGCTTGGTTGTATAGGTGAGTTTTTAATCAGAATACACAAAACATTGTAGCACAGCTTCTGCTCGTGTGCCAATCCACATACGTGTCAACCGCACGCTTGTCCACGTTGTTCACGGTGTACGTGAGTCCACTCTTCCCCACGATACAGCGGTAATTACGCATTGAAACGAAAAATCAGTGATACGAATTAGACAGGATTATTTTTGTCAGGAAAGAAGACGTCTAGCGATTTCCAACACACATTGGTCACCAAAATAAAAAAGAATCATTTGAAACATTTATAATTTCACTTTATTCTCCAAATATGAAATGAATAAAATATAAATACACTCGTAATACAGTCCTATAATAAGGGTGGAATAACCTCTCCCATGCAGCTAACCAGACTTGTCCACATAGAATAAGATAGGTCTCGTGTTGTGTCAAAATTTTGTAGTTAGTAACTGTTCTCTATCAAAACCAGTGAATCTTTATCAAAATGATTGAATCTAAATGAATCACGGTAGTGACTCGTCAGGGTATATAAAATGGTTAATACAGCGCAGCATTTAGTTGCGCGAAATTTAAAGATTAACTGCAAATTATAGTATATAGTTAAACTTTCCCTTACCGGCCCTCTGTAGATAGACAAGCCTCAAATGGACGCTGATAGAGAGCGCTCTGCGTTAATGATGTGACGACGATCATCAAGCATTAGTGATGAACGTGCGTTACAGGGATTCGCATACGTCAGGTCGCTTTGTAGCACATACTTGCACACGTGTCCACAATACACTAGCAGACTCACAGATAAACACGCCTGTGATTGTGTTGCATTCTATTTCAGGTATTTCTCATTGGATACAACGAAGGTGAATGGGTACCCTAATTTGCGTTCTGATGATGGTTGTAAAGATAGACAAATATCGAAGAGGTCACTGTACTAGAGATCTCTTCGATGTTTGTGACGCAACACGAGAAGACAGGATTAAAGGGTGGATTCTTTTTCAGATCCCATGAAGATGAAACACATCTCAGTTTTAGTGTATTAACTGTTTTTTCATCTGTTTCAGAATTGATTCGATAACGGAAAATGTTGATGAAATACCTCAGGAAATGATAAATGTTTTGTGTAAATATGAATAAAACCATGTTTAAGAGCGTAATGTCATAGCGATCACGTATTTTAGAGTGTAGGGTACTAATAAATCGCAGGTGTTCATATTTAAGGACTTGGTGAAATTACAAATCTATATAAAAATGTAATTGCTTGAGTGGATTTCTCATGAAATGTTTTCCAAATGAAGTTTTGGTTACAATTATATACTAATTATAATAAATAACAAAAATAATTCAAATATACGTAAATCCGTAGCAATTGCCGAGCTCTATTATTACAGGACGTGATTGCATGACCTTCCTTCTCAAGTCCGTGGGGTGGAAATTTGGTTACATATAGTTTTCTTTTGCCATTATACTACTGATAATTAATATAAATTTATAAATTTATTGTCAAAAAACAGTACAAACTGCGTATGACCACGTGGAGGACAATAAACTAATTTACTCTCCGGAAGCAAGCAAGGGACCATCCCATCAATTCCGATCAAGGGCCCTAAGGCAGAGGCGGATTCAAAAATTTCAGCAAAAGTTCCTAGATAAGATAAAAAGTTAGCTGCGAGTTATAATACTAATAGAATGTCAATATGTTTGTAATTTTAAGCAAAAAAAATAAAAAATAAATATCAACCTTTAAAGTAGACTTGTTCATTAGTACATATAGTTTATGAAGCAATTGAATAAAAATGGAAAAAATCTGAAATGACAATTGTAACAATAATAGTATTTATTATCCTCCAATTTCTAATTTAAATCACTTTTTAAATTAGCGTTTTTATATTTACGGACTTATGCGAATAATTATCCATATCTACCAATTTTCTGGTACACCGGAGAACATATCGAAGCTTTGAAATAGGTATTTTTGTATTTTGTATTGTTATATTGACTTCTCCATTTACTAGGACTCATTGACATTGTATTAATAAAAATATTTAATTCCAAGTAAGAATGACCTCATGATATCTTTTAAAGGTGTCGGACATTACAGTACCTGAGAAGCATGAAGTTAGTCCAATATGTCGCTTTTAACTAAAGAGTTGTTCCTTCTGATGATAATTTTGTTAACTATATACATTAAATAGGTTTAACCAAAATCAAGTGAATTGAGAAATGGTATTGAGAGAATGCATAGCTATTTGTTTTACTACTCAGTATCATCATAAGGGTTCAAATATCAGCAGTTTCGACTTGGACAATTAGGACTTACTTATACAGCAGTTCGGTGACATGTCAGAGGAGAATTAGTATAATTACTAATTACAATTCTTATTCCAATTGGGATTTCTTCTCGGTTTATGTAACGCGAGACAGAAAGACCCCACAGCGGCATCTTTCATTGTACATACGAAACGCTAAGAAATGAAGTCGCGATATGAATGCCCTCAGTGCAAATATGTTTGATGAAATGAATAAGTGTTTTCAAGAAAATATGGAGGAAAACATATGGTGAAAGAACACATATCCAATACATACACATGCTTTAATACATGCACACTGTGGAACCGCTGTATCACGAATGAAACTATTTGCAGCTGCTGTGGATAACGTTTGCTCCATTACTCTATAGATCAAAATAAATATTAAGATAGTATTACGACAAAATACAAAAATATAGTAAAACATGAAAAACTTCCTTTGACCTCGTGGATGAAGATAAACTATATTACTTAAACTACATCATTTGTCTCCTCGATGACATCTATAATTTATATAATTATTATCAACGGCCGTTACAATAATTCAATCATAAACAATAAATAATAGTAAATTTTTTGTCAAAAAGAAGTTACAAACTGCATATGACCACGTGGAGAACAATAAATTAATTTATTCTCAGGAAGCAAGCAAGGAACCATCCCATCAATTCCGATCAAGGACCCCAAGGCAGAGGAGGATTTAATATTTCAGCGCACTCCTAAGATATGAATAAAAGTAGTTCGGCTCATTTTATAATATTAACATAATATCAACATATTTGCATTTAATAAAACACAAGAAGACAGTTTACAAGTAAAGAATGCAAAGAATAGTTCACTAGTAAAGATTATAGTTATCTTTAGATTCTCATGTTGGAAGCTGTCTTCTCCTTAATCACTTCACCCATTTTATATAAATAAACAGAAAAAGAATATTCGTCCACAAGATGAGAAAACACGTTAAAAACATGTCAATCACTAAGACGATATTATTTCCAATAAAGAAAATAACTTTTTGTACATTTTTCAGTAATTTGAACTCTAAGCGTCTGATTATGACAGAATCATGCGCAATTTAGTGACAGTTAATAATCCCAACAACCTCGAGATTAACCATAAAATTTAATATTTCCTTCATTTTATTCCCCTTTTGCCAGGGATAAATATTATTTGACACATTAACGAGAGTTAGTTNTTTAATATTTCCTTCATTTTATTCCCCTTTTGCCAGGGATAAATATTATTTGACACATTAACGAGAGTTAGTGTTTGATTTTTCTTCTTCTGCAAGGCTCTTAAAAGTTATTCGCCCGAAAAGCGTTTGTGAGGTTATGGTTTTCGCACACTCTCTTGCGAGGAGAGTGACTTTGCGGGCGGTGGAGGCGAGTGCCTGGAGCGTTTGACCTCGGAGGCTAAGGAGGAGTAGGGGTACACGTCGGGGTCTCCTTGCAGATCAACTCCGCGTAATTATCGGTGTCAAATACGCCGACGTATACTACTACTCCGACGATAACAGCCGTAATTGATTTCTTGCCTGAAAAATAACTTTTACCACGTAAAGCATAAACGAAATGGAATACATAAATAACAGTGACAAAGTTTGAAATATATACAATTAAATAAATTATGAAACGATATATTTTGAGCAACATATAAATGTAAATAAAATAATCATATAAAATTGGGCAATTGTTCGAGCGTCAATAATAATTTTCGACTTACACATATACAACTTCCTGTAATAATTTTGGCCCGTACTTATGTGGAAAGTGTTTATTTTGGAAATAATAAATTAATAACAACACGTGTTCGTTCTTCTTTTAGAAATATTAAATCTGCTACTGTCTCAGGGCCCTTCATCGGAATTGATAAGATAATCCCTTGGTTGTTTCCGGAGAGTGAATTAGTTAATTGCCCCTCACGTGCTGCTACATGGTTTGTAACTGTTCTTCGACTACTAATTTAATTCTTCAACACGGACCTCTAACATATAATCGGTATCGGCAAAATCGGTATTATTCTAATAAGAGCTATCAATTTCTGTGAATCCAAGAATCTTTGGGTCCGTTTCTTCCAAACATACAAGAGGATGCTGTTTATCCTGTCATTTTTTTCTCTCCCGAGAATTTCAAGTTGCAAACTTATGCAGTCGACTAATTTTCTTGACAGAATGCTTAAGTACGCACCTCTTGATTCATGTCCTGTCGCTTCGGAGAAGAAGAGGAATATAACGAACCAATTGACAGCGTCGCTTCGCAAATCACGCGATCTTCGGTTGAATATCCTCATTTAGAAACCTTATTCATGAGCGCGTTACCAAGGTAAAGAAATTTTTTGAATATTGAGACTGATTTACTTGCTTGAAAGGTACGAAAGTGGATAAAAATATTTGCTTTATTTTTTAAGTACAGATTGAAAGAAAGAGCTATATAATAAATACAAAATTTTGTTTAATTTCAACAAATGCTTAACTTTTCTGTAATACCTTTTGTGAGGTAAACATAATTTTTTTCGTCATAAAATTTTAAAAGAATAAATATTTGTGAAACAAACAATCATTACAAGCTTTTTTCTTTTGCTTTGCTTTACTCAAATTTATTTAGTACTTCACTTTGTGATGCTCGTGGAATCAACCAGTAGAGATTCAAAATGTGTCTTTATAATGATTTTAAGTTGTTTTAAAAGCGAAAATCTGTATAAGTATGTATTGTTGCATCCCTTTATGCAAATGTTGGATGTTCAAGAGATTTAATTCTCTACGGTAAAACTATCTTTAACATCACACACGCTTCGTTTGGAATTAAGACACAAATTTTCTTAATCCGTAGCTTAATGTGTATTTCTATCTCACAAGTAAACAGTGAAGCTTTAAATAATATTTTGACACTTCCTCGTATAAAATCATCATCCGTAAATTTTGATGTGTTTTATCATTCTCTCATTATATTTGTTTAAGTTTTTAAAGAAACTCATATTTGTCCTATTTTCAGCAAGGTTAAATACATTGTTAAATTAGAAAAAAATGTTATATACTACAATATTTTTCCAGACTTTTTCCTTAGAATAAAATTTAAAGCCCAAATTTTCTTCATCAAAAAATCGGTGAATGAAATGACCTTCCTAGAATATCTTTCTGCTAGTTTATTCACGTTACTTTCGTTAGGAAAAGTGAGAAGTGCAAATGACTAATAAGCAAACACACTCCCTTACCCTCGTGTGTTGTGTATTAAAATGTTATGTAAAATGTAAAGATGTTATGTAATACAAAAATGTTGGAATGTTTGCCCACTATGCTAATCTATCCAATCAAATGTTGAGAAAAAGTCTGTAACAACCTAGATTTTCATTTTTTCCCGGCTCTCACGAAAGAAAATATACATTTTTTGTGAATGCACTATCCGAGTACTCAGAGCTCCTAGAGCGCAGGTATCGTCAAGGGGAGAGATGTCAGTGAAGAAATAATTTATTCAATTTGTGGAGAAAAAATTTACCAAATCACTCTTATTTTCCTCGGTCGTAATAACACGTGTTGATTTTCTGACATACGTATTTTTATTACTATGTTTTTCACTGCAGTCTTGAATATTATGAAGAAGCAAATAATCATGTAAAACATTTTATCTCGATACAGTTGTAATTATTCCATGTAATTTTTTTCTCTTCCTTTCTTTTTTCTCTTCTATCTTCCTCACTTTATTTTTCTTTCTTTATCGTCTTCTGTTCCTCCTCTTCTTCTGATCCGTGCCCCTCGCCACACGTCTCACCTTCGTGGAAGTCGCCGCCGCGGCCAGAGGCACTATGTCCGCTGGGTGCAACTCGCGAAGTCTGCGCGCAGTGAAAGGCCTTCGGCGGCCTAGTTCAGCAGCGTACTCCCTGCAGTGCAGCGAACCTCCATTTGGGTGCCACGACAGGGGACTATAGAGGGGATAGCTTTGTCTTCATGTTGCAACCAACAAGACAGCAGAATAAATTGAATTATTGACGCGATTATGAAGTAACGGTGATCTAGTTGAGTCACCCAAGTTTGATTCGGTTCTGTCTGAAAAAAAATTGTCAGATTTCGAGTCCCATACGTCTCCAGCTTCGTGCTCGTGTTCTTTCACCGATGGAAAAGTTTGTTAGATACTTCATCAGTTGCATCTTATCATTCAAGTCGCTCGTCGAATAAGCTATCGCGACTGGAACAAGTATTGTCATAGTTAAAATGTAAACTTATATTATTTCAAAATTGAAGGGTTGAAGAAATGGTTAAGGTTAAAAAATCGAATAAAATATTGAAGCGGAAAGTAAAAAAAAGGATTTATGAATACAAATATTAAGTTACTATTGAAAAAAAGATACAAATTAGTTTACTCTTCGGGAAAAAATATGCTCTAAATAATAATAATATATTTCAAAGATCTTGTCATTTCAGTTTACGTTCGAGAATTTTGTTTCAATGAGAATGAGAGTGGAATCTTATTAAATATAAAAATAGCATGACAATTTTTATCTTCAACTTCAGTACTAATACTTCTGTTATTTTATCTTCCAGTTTGTATCTGTGACATGGTGTGTCACTATTACCCGTGACTTTTAAAATAAAAAATTCTCCAAATATTGATTTATAAATACTAAAAAAACATGTACACAATCACACTTTCTCTGGTTGTCTGATCAATATCTCACATAGGTAGCACCGTGCCTTTGTAGACAGTCAAAAAATATTGGTTAGCAAAATATTGAAAAGAAATATTGATTAAATGTAAATATGTGTTTTGACTGTCTAAAAAGGCACGGTACAACCTATGTGAGATTTTTAAAAAAATATTTGAATTATTTTCGTCTTTTCATCGACTTGTATAGTGTCAGGGTTCAGTATACGCTTCTCTTCCAAAGCATGACACCTTGTACAAGTTCCCGTGTGCTTGATGGACGCGACAGTGCTACATGTCGCGTTTATTCCTGTGCTCTCGTCCTCGCGTGACGCGCAAGAAATGGGTGGCATGGCACTGAGAGCAGAGACGGGAGTTGAGGTGGCGCTTTAGGGACTGAAGTTGATGATAGTCCTATTGTAAACGGTAGCAATTGAAGTGAAGATGGAAACATAATTCATCTCTTCCCTAGTATGTCAGCCGGGCTAGAGCATGGACCAGATCTACCTAAAGCTATAAGGTTTAACAATTTAGTTGCTGGGACCTTATGTCAAATCAAAACAGGTCTGAACATCATTTCAGATTTGGATAAAATTCAGTAGAGATGTAGCCTAGACAAGAAAAGTACGTATTATTATTGCAACATTAAATCCTTTTGGAATTTACAGCTATGTGGAGTTTAAAAAACGCTCAAAAACGAATCCACACAAAACCTTTAAATGAATCTGGATGCTCTCCTAATTTATATAGAGAACTGATTATTTATTAAATAATGTGAGTAAAAACGAATAAAGAAAAAGATTCAAAATCGAAATTTTGATACGTGCTTCGTGTGGCACAACTATTTGTCTCTTAATTCTTGGCAAGCATTATTGTTATATTCAATATTGCTCTATGTGATAATTGAAAGCATATATTATTAGAAAAAATATTATTTCTTATGAAAATTTAAAAGAAAAGGTTCAAAGTAAGGGGTGGATTCCAGTCGTTCATATTACTTTCTTCAAAAATTACATGTGTTACAACTTATGAAGTCGTTACTTGTAACTAATATTTACTAATCATGCAAAGTAGTTGTAATATGAACAAAGAAGAATAATCAGACTTTTGAATGGTTTGAATAACTTAATCTCGTTAAAACCATCTTAAGAAGGTCCCAGTAGTGTTGATGGTTGTGGCAATACCAGTCCCAGCGGTGGCGATGAATGCAGCATGACGAGGCGTTTTGCCTGAATACTAATCGATCAAAATAAAAGAATGTTCCGACATGTCTCCGTTAGCACAAAAAAATATTAATCAAAGCTGACACTCAATTAATCATACAGAGCTAACTACTACGATCACAAAATTAATTAAATCAACAAAATACAATGAGATTTATTGACTTTTTAATATAAATTGCTTGGGAATACACACAAAGAAACTGAAACTTTTTTTTTCCAAAGGTTTCTTGTACATGAAGGATGAGTTTTATCTCAGGTCATCGTGTCATTTCAGAAAGTAAACTGAAAGAATTTTTGAACCTCTGATTTTCAAAAGGGACCTGTCTCAATGTCGTTGGACAGTCATTGAGAGTTAAAAAGTGGCAATCGCTAATGTACTGTTTACCTTTCAAGAACAAAATTGTAGGGGTCTGTCTACTCATTTAAAAAACTGAACTGAAGTCCTTTCTGACTTCCGAAAGTGGACTAAGAATTTCACCTCAACTTGAAACCGTTAGTCCTTATAAGTCCAAGATTATTTGTGATAAGTATAACAGTAAAAACGTTGGTAGCATTACTTTGGTAGCTGATTTATCCTAATGATGATTATTATCAAAATTATTTATATATTCACTCCTTAACGTACAAAAAATTTAAATTAAATAATTTAAATATGAATTATTCTGTGAAAAGTGATTTTTTTTCTTAGTTTCAAAAAAAGAGTACCATGGATTAAATATTACAATTGGTGACACAAAATTTAATATTCAGGGTTCTACAGACGTTCGTAAAATATTTTTGGTAGCATACATCATTTTTAATTGAGTTAACAGGCAATATTAGTATTTTTGTATCTCGTTTATTCAAATTTTCGTTGTTCACACACACCTCACCATTTCAGTTAATTTGAGTAAAAGTTAATTTTAAATCTCTGAACATAAACATATTGATATTTTTGAACACATTGATATTTTTGCAGAAATAGAAAATTAAAGGGAAGTTTTAGGAAGTACAGAACTTAAAAGCGATCATGAACAGTTAGAGAAAATCTTATTTCCTTGCTAAAAGAATCATATATACCAGATGATGTTTTGTATAACACAAAAATACAGATTAATCATGTTACGTCGAATGAAAATGGGAGACGGGACCGGGTTCGAATACCTGGCGGTGAGGTTCACCGTAATCTAAGAGACAAAAATACATTTGAGATATTCATTTATATGTAATTATTAATTTGAAAATCCAGTAGTTTTTATAATAAATGTACTTTCTGTTTGGTTAGAAGTCGTGAGGGCAGTGATTGAAGGTGGACCCGGGTGTTCGGCACTTCTAGCACTCGAACCCCGTCACCACCAGGAGCCCTCGACTCCTACAATCACGTCGACGGACGCACTGATCGATGCACTACGTCTCTCTTTTATGAGCCGCGCTATTGTGCAGGATTGTAAATCACTCGAAGGCTGTGTGATGGGATGAGTGTCTCGGAGTGATTGGTGCAAGGGAACGGTTTGAGCTGTTGTTGGCCTGTCTCTCCGCTTCGTCTGACACACTCTTCGCTTCATCGATCGCGAGAGCCACTTCTCAAGCTGGTTTATCTTCAGTTGAGTTTTACTTCATTCACTTCATACAGATTCGTTTTCTCGTTGAAATTGTGATGTAAACTAACTGGAAAGCTTACTTCAGAGAAAAAGTTTGTACTATTCGTCGAAGTTCTCGCTATGAAAAGAGTAATGACTTTCTTGTTGACATGACCAAGTTTATCTACACTATAAATAAAGAAATGAACCTTAACTCCTTTTCCCTTGTCTATAGAGATCGGAGATGAGGATGATATGATGTCTCCTTTTGATATAGCGGACGATTACAAGGGTGCCGGATGCTCTTCCTGACGCACCTCTTCGAGGCGGGTGATGAATGAATGGCATGAGGGTGAGTGATGACTCGTCAATTTTTTATGATAGTCTTCTTCTTCATGTTGCTCTACGGAACTTAGTTTTGCCTTCGCTTCCCATATCACAGATGATCATTCTTTGCTATCATGTCTTTGATATACATCTCTTTACTTTTCACACGCTGATGTCATGATCAACCTCGTCCGGTTTCTATTTCTTGGTCTCTCTCTGCATCTTCTAATCCAAATTTCTACCCAAAATCTTTCATTACTGCTCTAGCATCTTCCATCCTTAATAGTCCAATCCAATCTAGTCTTCTCACTTTTATACAGTTTAAAGTATATGGATTCTTATACTTATCTTCCAGTTCAGTATTTGTGCATATTCTCCAAGTTCTCGCTTTATCATTAAAACGTCCAATTATTCGTCTGAAAATCTGTCTCCCGCTCGCTAAGATTTGTAATATTCTTTGAAAATGTTCAGCATTAGCATCCATAAATGGATATAGGTTTAACTATTGCATTACAGATTTTAGTTTTGACTTCTTGGATATTTTCCTGCTTTTAAAAACTGTTTAGAGGTTTCCATAAGCTCAATAAGCAGCAACACTTCAGGATTTTATTTCCTGTTCAATTTTCTTTTCACTCGTTATCAATGATTCCAAGCACTTAAAGCAATCCACTGACTGAATAGCGAAGTTCTGTATGTTTTCAAGGGACTACCTTTCAATCGGTTTATCAAAGGGGGATTCCTCTAATTTTTCTAGATTTAGTCTATCTCCCTTTTTGTAGATAGTATGTATTTCGGCTATTTACACTCTTCAGACATGTTTTTTCTCCTCGTATTAGGGTACTTTTTAATCTTATAATACTTCCCTCTACTTCCTGAATTGATGGTTTATCCATTTATTGACGTATCCCATAGTCTACATTCTTGTTTCCAATGTTCCCCAATTTCTCATAGTTCAGCAAGTCCTCAATTTGTTTCTCCCATTTATTCAAAACCGCCTCTTAATGTCCGATGAGATCCCGTATATGTTGTCATAATGTTCATCTTGGCAGATATTTATCTCATATATTTTTAAATTTCTGTTGTTTTTTACTGTTCAACTCCGATTCATCTTCTATAGCTTCTTGATTTCTTTATCCTGATTCTGTTTGTGACATTAGTTCTCGGCATTGTTCCTTACATCCTGGTATTTTTCTATGATAGATCTAGTCTACATGCTTGGGTGTACGGTCTAATTTTTGTGTTGTTATGCCAAAAACTACAGAATAGTTTTTTGTAAATGTTACGTTTCCATATTGATCACTCGTCACGCGAGATGATTATTAAATTAACTTAAAATATCATGTATAATATGATACATTCCAATTTTTTCTACATGGATACGTAAATAGATTATCAAAAGTATTGGGAATTTGGAAGAAAAATATTTAGTCAACATGTATTTAGTTTCGTGAGAACCTATTTGGAAATTTCACTTCCAAGTTTATTTAGAGCTCACGAAATATTTCGTTTTTGAGTGAGTACGCTTATGACACATTCTGTTAACTCAGTAACGAATTTATGTCCCGTCACAAAACTAGATAATCGGCATTGTTATGTGACAGAAATAACTTATTCCTGAATTGATAATTTCATAGTTTATTTCTGAAGTGCCAAAACATTTCTCAATGTCAGACGTCATTCATTTAATGTAACACTTATTCTCTCAAAATGAGACGTTTTTCGAAAAAAAGAAGATACTTATTAAATCTAAGAATGAATATATCTCTTAAACTTTTTGAATACTTTATCAGCTTTTAATGGATAACAGGTCGAGAAATTTTATTGCTAATATATCCCTTGTAATTGTGACGCATATACAGTTGGACCTAATTTTCGAAACTTGTGATTAGAACGAAAAGTAGGCTCCACACATCTCGATTTGTGAAAAAGGTCTATTTAAACCTTGATAGTTAGGATTTGCACTCTATTGACATTCTGTATAAATACAATATAGTTTCACAAGTTGAGAATCACGTATTACTNACAATATAGTTTCACAAGTTGAGAATCACGTATTACTGATCTCGAACAAATTCTTTCATTACATAATCTTTCTCACGTGGCAGAATAATATACAAAAACTTGCGTTCTGTTGTAGCTTCTTAATGAGAATCTTTATCTCTGTTAAATACCCTAATTGATCGTGAGTAGTTGATAATGAATGTCTTAGTGGACGTTTGTTACATTTTTTATCATTCAAACGAGATTACCACGTGGATTGTATTGTGTCAGGTGATGTAAGATGTTTTTTCATTTATTTCAACACTGACCGTAATAGGCTTTGGTTGTCGTGGAATACCTTTACATTTGAGATTTGGTGTACAATATTACAAGATTATAAAATGTTTTTTAATGCAATTAATGTTGTATGCTCCAATGTTAATATTGGTGCGCGTGCGACCTCTAGCGTGGTAATGGAGGATCAAAATATTGCCTGGGAAGTTTTCGTTTTATTCAGATTTTGGGAAGCTCTTGTTTGCCAAGTTCGAATTTTTGAGCAAGGGATATTTTACCTATTTTGCTGTAAAAGCGTGCTGCGAGTTGCAGAAAATGTTTGTTTATTGGTGGAATACATAGTTCTGTGTGAATTTGAGTGTTTGGGAATATACCAAGGTCCTTAGTAATTTGTTTTGAATTGTTTGCATTTTCCTAGTGTGATTTTGCTGCGGAACACCAGATTTAACTTGCATATGATATAATTGGTCTGATCCATTGTCTTATAAATGTGAAGTGCTGGACGGAGCTTTAAGGAAGAACCATATTTTATAAGAGGGTAAAGTTGGAGGTATCGTTTTCTTGCCCGTGAGATTCTATGGTTTATGTTATATTTCCATGTTAATCGCCTATCCATAAAGCTTCCAAGATATTTTACCGGTTTAGATGATTGAAGCCATTGTATTTCATTATTTTGGTATTTGAGTAGTAAAGGTGTGAAAGGAATGAAGGAATTAATTAAGATAAATAAATTACTTATCTCTCAAGAAGGATATGAAATATACAAAACTAATAGGTTGGAATTGTTTTATTGAACAAATATATGATCTCTCGATATATTTTATTACTACAATATCCTATTCGCTTCTGGTGATTGATTTGATAAGTTCGTACTCTTTATTCGAAGAACAGGGTCCGCGAACTAAAGGTTAATCATCGAATTCATGTTGGGCAAGCGTGGAATAAATAAATTTTTCATTCAAATATGGCGGTCACACAGACACGTCAAAGTAGTATGAGTTGTGTTCTATTAGAAAAATTAGAAAACAAACTTCTTTTGAAAAACAACCTGGTATCCAATAGTTCCAGATTTTAAAAACAATTTTTAAAAATTATGGACACTTATATTTAGTATGGCAAACGATGCCGCTAATTTTTCACCAAAACTATTTTTAAAAAGTGTTGAAAACAGTTACCTATCGTTTTACCTCTCTGCTTTTTTCCCAAGGAAAATTTACTCAACTCCCTAGGACAAAATCATAGCACTTAATAATCATAGATTATAAATGTGTATTCCCATTGGGAATCGCCTCAATCGACGACAGTGTCGTATGAGATCATCTCTGAAGTCTGCGAGTAATTGCAAGTTCTGTGAACGAACGGGACAATATAGTGATAGCACGCCGGCACAAAAGGAGGTGGTCCCGGGAACTATCCTTCGTCCCATTTTCCATTTCTATGTCAAATCATTATGATATATCTTATACTAATAGAAAGGACTCAGAGAAAATTTTCAGCTATTATGTGGTAGGGAATGAGCGAATTAAATTTGGCAACGAATGCTTCTCTCCTCGTGTGAAAAACCATTTTGTAGCCGCGAGCGAGTGTCGTGTTCGCCCCGCCTTCAAAGCAAGTGCAAGCCGACAGGCAGTGGCCGCCTTGGCCGCGTTGTGACGAGCCTTGACACGCGTATGGAATGAAACGGGTCGATGATGCCTCCGAACCGCCTCACACGTACGGGTTAAAATTCTATTGCAATGATTTTTTTAACTCGGATTCGCCAATCGCCGACAGAACACCAAAAGTACAATGCACTTCACAATTGGAATAACACGAAAATGTCACCTGATTTATCGAGACCATAAACTAGTCAGATTCAACCATTATGTAAATATTCGAATTATCCCAAATTCCAGTTTACATTGAAAGTCCATGTTTCCAGCTGCGTAAAGTTCGTAAATGTTTATTCCAAATTATTCAAACAGCAAACGAATAGTTCAGATAATGTAAACACTTCACGGCCTCTTATTTACGTAAGATGTCGTTTACGAAAGTTTCCTAACACGCATTCATGAAACGGTTGTATTGCATTTATCAAACTTGCGGTGACATCAAATGTGCTTCTCAACAAACGTGAAGAAATCCAACTGAACTATAATTCTTGTTGATGAATTGAAATGCAATTTTGCATACAACGGACCAAATTCCAGCTATATTGACAACGAGGACAAAACTTTCATATTATTAAACTTGATGACACTTTTTTAGACATCTGCTATTTATTATACTTTTCAGTACAAGTTTGGACCCTTATTCGGGTCTCCTTCGAGTACATTTGATATTCTCAAATTTCTTAGAACATAGTTACATGACGAGAAAAAATAGTAGTAAGTAAATGTATACAATATTTATAACATTTATGAATAAATAATTCATAACTTTTCTGTTTCCGTGAATTTAAACAATTTGGGGTAGATTGCATAAAAATCATCTCCGATATGTGTCTTTTCTGGAAGAATGATTCTCCGTCCAACATCTCAATTTCTTCCTATTCCATTTCATGTTCTCTACTCAGTGATCAGTTATTATCTGTTGAATATATGTACGACAATATTAGCCTCAAATTAGTACCTTCATACTGTTCATTTTGGAATTAATCATCTAATTTATTCCCAAATTTTGGACTATGTACAATTTTAGACAATCATGAAGGGAAGTGAGACATATTCGAATAATTTTTAAGAATTATTTTGTTATGTAGCCAAAAATGCTTTCCATTTATATTTTTTGCATGCGAATCAGAAATGAACCACAACGGCAGCTTTCTTAATTGTCTGTAGAGGAAATACTTAGGTCATCACCTTGCTTCTATATTCACGGTATTTATTTTTTCAGAGTAAATATTGGACCAAAAATGGAAAAGATTATTTTTAAATAGATTTTTAAAAATCTATAAGGCAATAACATTTGTAGTAGCAAATTCATATTTTACCAATCTATCTTATACCTACGTAATAATTTAAATTTACTATTTATATTGTATTACACTTGTTAACGTTTTAAATACGCGACACAACTGTTCAAATAATGAATATTCTTCTTGAGGGGGAAATAATGGTATAAGATTTAATCCAGTCATGATTTTAGACCATGTAAATGCATTAAAAAAATACAACAAATAGATATTGGAACTGTAACATAAGAAAGTAATTGAGAAATAATGATAAGATTATCGTCACCATATTTAACTAAAGAGAGAGAGAGATATGAGAAAAAAATACTTTAAGGAACAGCAAGGTCGATGCCACGTGGCCGCTGTCCAGACGTCGAACGTAACTGCCCCATATTGCCTCGGGGAGTGGTCAAACAAGTGCTAGCGATAGCACGCCAGTTTGTACCCTGCTTTACGGTGATAAGGCGATGACGCCAAAGGTGCGCGTGAGTCGGTCGCCCAGTAATTAGACTAGTGTTGCCTCAGTTCCCAACATGCAAACTTTAGTTTATCATTTCGAATATTCAGGGTCACTCAATTTGTCTCAGGGTCTAACTGACAAATATTATTGTCGTTTTTCGGGCTATTAAGCCGTGGTCCACTGCTAATGACACCGGCCGTGAAAGCTTACATTTATATCTAACTGACAAACTTAAGTGCTCATAAATAATTTGGAAACTCATCACTGGATTTAAGCAATATATTTGTAAAGATAAAACTAACCCTTGGAAATTACAACAAATGTATATTTATAATATTTATTGTTTTATAATTTTTTAATTCCTTTTTATCATGATTTTATTTTTAAGTACTTGCAAACATAACGAGGTTATGAATTTATAATTGAATTATTACATGAAGCAAAATACTTTGGATAGTAAAGTAAGTGAAGGAAAAAGACATTCAAAATAATATATATTAAATTGTGGATTGATGTATTTCGTTTCAGATAGTCAGTATTTCACTTTGCTTTTACACCATATTGGTAACAATAGTTCGAAAAATTATTTTATGAAGGGTATATTCCAAATAAACCAAAAGTAAGTACAGTTTCCTTAATAAATTGTACTAGAGAAGAAATGACATAGACGTGTGATTTTACATGAATAGAGTACTTAAGCAAAATAAAATATATTCAGTCACCTCTCCTGTGATACGTAAAGAGGATTAGAAATCTTTACAGTATTAAGGTGCATTTACATTATTTAGCAATCTACTATATAGTAAATGTTATATAACACTTTGCTACACAATTTCATGACTTTGCTACATGTAGCATTTTCCTACATGTAACATTTGCTTTATGTAACATTTCCTGAAAAGAGACTGCTTTATGTAGCAAAATGCTACATGTAGCTACAATTTTTCCTATATAGCAATGTTACAGATTTCCCACTTGGAGCCGGAAAAGTTCTAAGGAATTTATGTTTCAAGTTTCGCTGTCATCCGTGCTGCTGTTGTTTACAATAATTGATCATAACAATTAAAATAAGCCATGAATTTATTCATAAATTTGTGCCGAAAATGTAATAGATTAAAATATTTTAAATTGTTAAAACAATTAATTTGCAAACTATTGAAAAGTCTTAAATTAAGTTCTAAATAATTTAATTGGGATATCAATTTCAATACTTTGGTATAGCAATTTAATTGTTATAGAAATAAAAAAATTGGCATGTCATTTTAATTGTCATAGCAATTTCAATGGTGTATAACTATTTTAATTGTTCATAATAATTTTAATTATTAATAACTTATTTAATTATTTATAATTTATTTTTATAGAGATTTTGTTACAATATAAAAGGGGAGATTCAATAATTACTTAACTAACCCCGCTGTTTTTGTTCCCTCCATAACGCACAAAGGAAGCAAACAATCGAAACCGAACTTAAAAATTAGATTTTATTACATTAGGGATAGAAGACTTTTTGGGCAACTCATTTCGATTTCACTAACAGCCCCAGTACAAAAACGTACAATATTTAGATAGTGAATTGAATTATTTTGTGTGTGTACATTAAAATGTGCATTTAGATCGCCAAACACAATTATTGTGTGACATTTCTCAGATGCAGCAATAGGATTGCAATAAAAAAGGTTATTATAAAAAATAAAATGTTAACTATACATTGTGTTATAACAATTTTATAAATTTGTTAGACAATTACATTGTTATAAAACAATATAACAATGTTTTGACATATTGTTGAGAAGTAAGTTACACTACAGATAAGTTACATAGTGGGAATGTTGTAGCTAATGAAATGATGTATTTTATTGCTACAAAACATTTCATTAACGCAATTTGACTTGAATGTATATGACAGTTAAATAAAAGACAAAGTAAAACATTGTTATAAAACAGTGTCAGCGAAGCGGAGCTTAGTCCTAACAATCCCCTCGATGCAGACGTGCTAGCTTACAAATCATATTTCGTATTTTATTAAATTCCATTTGAACAATTGTTATTTGTATAAATAATCTGATGAAAGACACGGTACTTCACGTGCCTTAAGAAAAGCGTGGAAAATTGAATTGTTAAGTTAGATTTTCCATGTCGAGATTGAAGAAGCGGAAAACGGTAATAATTAGAAAATACCCCATTGCCTCTGAAATCAAAAATAAAATAACCCATTTGAGTTTATTGGTTTAAAATAAATTTGAAAAACAACCTATAAGGACGTGTAAGCAACGCGAGTCATATAAGGTAATTATTTTTCATGGTGTAGTGAAAGCATTTACTGAAACTGAATTTTTGAGTATGTGTTTCTAAAAAAAAAACAAAAATAAAATCTGGCTGCAGTCGAGAATTGTCTTTGAAGGACATNAAAAAAAAAAAAAAAAAAAAAAATCTGGCTGCAGTCGAGAATTGTCTTTGAAGGACATTGCCTAAAATTTGCTTCATGTAGCAAACTGCTACATAAAATCTGCTACATGTAGCAAAGTGCTATATACAATTTGCTTTATGTAGCAAATGTTACGTAACGCATTACTTCATAGTGTAAACACGCCTTTAGATCCATAAACCACTAAACGTAACCTCTGAGGCATCTGATGAATTGAATAATCCTGTTACACCTGTATACTTCCTGATTCATAGGTTCCCTACTTTAAAATTTATCCAATGAATCTATTCCCTGTATGGTCGACTCTCGAGAACTCGTGGCTTATCAGTGAGAGTCGTGAGTAAACCCAATTTACTCTACATATTACGCTATGTTTTTTGCGAGTTTTTATTTTTCATTCCAAAGTTTTCGTATGTAAATTAAGGGGGTTAGCGAACTATTTCGACAGTGAAATGATGCATTCTGCATTAGCGCACGGAGTTAAACCGATTTAAGATACGAAGTTCAGTAATGAATAAAGAAGAACCTAATGTTAGTCGTTGAATCTCCTTTGGTTCAAGTAATTAAATTTTTGAATCTAAAAGTTAAATGTATCACTTCCTTGCACAGCTTGTACGTTGTCCAAATGAAACTTTTCGACGAGCAATATGCGTCAATTAATTATTTCCATATTGCTTAAGCTTCTGTATCCATGACTTGCAGATAAAATGACTCAACGGTGGTTTCAAAATCAATACGCGACATAGACGTTCATTAATGGTCGAATGTTTTAAAGCTGTATCTTCTACACGAACGTTCTACACGCAGTAAAGATTATTTCCAATTAAAATGTCTTCCAATTCTTTTATAGTTGAACTAACATTTTGGACCCTTTTGGCAAATATTTTGACGTTGATAACAAAAAAAAAGAAGATTTTTGTGGAGGGTATAAAGTTTAATACAAACGGGAAGATTCGCTGAATTAAATTCTCCCATAACGTGAAATATAATTAAATCATAAATGATAATATTTTAATTATTTTTAAAAATAACCCTCGGTTTCAAAGTGATAATTTAGTTGAGATTTATATTAAAAGTCACAAAGAAGTTTTATAAAAGAGAACGGACTTTGCTTTTCTCGCGCCATTTGGAAATAGTTAGTTAGAAACACACTGTCAATCTCCATATCAGGTTGGAGTGACTTATGGCTGAGCATTCTCAATTATTCTAAAATTCATTTTCACATAAATATTCTTAGGTTAAAAGGATATTAATTTAATTTAATCGTATGGTTAAACCACCACTTTTTCTCTACCGTGATGCGCTGTAGATGATTTCATGACAGTTTCATGATACTTGTTGAACCTTGTTGGGATGGTGTCACAAGGTTTATCCAATGAGTGCCTTTTATTGTATTGGCGCAATCCCGATTTTCTATGAAGTCCTTGAAACACTTTCTTGGAGCAGCAGGATGGACTCATTTAAAGAGACAAGAAATTACGAAAATGAAGGACTTTAGAAGCGTTTCAAGGCAGCGTAGCATCTCAGAAAGATAAGCACATAGTACTAAGAGACCCGAACCGGAACACAATCTATTTAGAACCGAAATCGGAATTTTACAGGTTCTATATTTAAACACGATCTCGAACTGAGAAAGTGCAATCAGCCTTTTGGGTAGTAATCAATACCTTAAATATCGAAGTGTATGAATTATTAGCATAAATATTTCATTAAAATGTAATCATCACTTTACTTGTTGCGATAAAAGTATTGGTAAACAATTATATGTAAGCCTCTTTAGTTTCAAAACTTTCCACAAATTATTAATATTAGTCATTGTAATGGAGTCAATGTCATTTGTAACGATACGTTTGTTTCACATACTATCATACTGACCATTGGAAAGTTTTCTCACAACTTGGTACATATTTTATTTTACAGCTACTCAGTGACAAAATACATTTAGTCTATATGACCGCAACCACAGATAAAAGGGTAAAGAATGTGAACTTCAATTTTTGCTGATGGAAAGTGATGTACGATAGGAACAATATATGCAAAGTAATCATGGATAATTGATGGAGATACTGTATAGCGTATTTGACGAATGTTCGATAGATCAATTTTTTGTAGAAATAATTCTACATATTTGTAGAGCAAACTCACTGTTCGTTGCTAATGTAATCTTAAAGATTTATTAAATAAATGAGTATCTGTACTAAAGAATCATAAATTAATTAAAATTATTTAACTTTTCTTTACTATAATAATAGAACAATCAACAAGCTGCTCACTTAAGAATATTTAATGTTTTGTTTATTTATCACTTTCTCATAATTCAAACCATATAAAAGTCTATATTAATTACAATTTAGTATAATACAATAATGTGTACCTTGGTCATTTCATAACCGGGACAAAAAGTCACGAATTTGCTTTCTGTTCTACAAGGAGTTCTTAACTGGAACTGGCGTTAAGTAGTTCCGGAGCAGGATCCCCAGGTACGGTATTCGTCTCTGATGCGAATGACAATAGAAATGACGTAGAACCAACAATAAGAAGAGCCTATCAACACTGATTTTTGTATGCAACTCGTATGCTTCTGCAAACAAAGCGTTCCAATCCATAAAAAGAAACTTAAATCACTAGATGGGGAAAATCTCATCTCCATTTTCATTTGCATGACCACATCTTTGGTTATTATTTTCACTAACATATGACCACGTAGAAACAAATGCGTGTCTGCCAACTATTCATTTCACGTTTAGAAGCAATTGTTACTGAGATTGTAAAACTAGATTTAAATACTCGATCATTATCGAAAGGAGGACACCAAGCGAAGACAATTGGTCGAACATGAGGAAGCAGTTATTCAGGTTAAACCTTGAGTTAATAGATGGTTATTCTCCTGGGAGAGCGATGGCTAGAGAACGTTAGTGGCGTTTACGTATGCTGCGACTCCCCGTTTACATATCACCAGCGCTTTTCTTCTTACAATTTCCTTTTTTTCCCTTCTCATTTAACAGTTTGTATAAGGTATATAGAGAAATCAGTCGAAAAATATTCGGATCTTTATTGACTCCCAAGATAATCTATTTTCAAACTTTTCCGTTGTATGAGTGTATGTATATTAAACATTTTGTTCTCCCGATTTCTCACGAACGATGATGCGTCTTGAGAATTGACTTTCGGGAAAAGAAGCATACTTCAGGACAGCTCATTCCATCTTCATTTACATATCGCGCTCCCATTCTGCTCTCTTAAAATTCAATTTTTGTAAAACAAGAACATACACATTTGTATTGAACAGTAAATTTTGCGTTCACATCGCGAAAAAGAAGTTGTACGAAGCTGTATCAAATAAAACATGATTTAATTAAATTGAAAAAAAATTGCAAAAATGTATTTACGTACGTCGCACCGTATTCGAGACACAGACAATTTTTTACGCAAAATTATCTAGGAGGCTCCTTCTTTGAGATCAGCTTATGAGGCAATTGCAAAGAGTTCAGGGCAGAAGATAAGAATTCAGGAAAACTGTATTTGAATTTTCAGATACATAGGTAACGAACGTACTTTGTATAGTTTTGAGGATAAATATTTTTAAACACATTGAACCGTTAAATATATCATCGAGAGAGAGAGAGTTAATATATTTCTTTTTCTTTTAAAAAACTTTTTCCGACTTGTTATATTTTTATTACAATGTTGGCTGTTAACTACTGTCATCTTTTTTAAGAGTTTTAATTTGAAAGTTGGATGGGGGATACCAGGTTTTTTCGTTTATTTTGAAAAATTACACAACAACAAAAAAAGCAAACATTTATATACCGTGCCAATTGATCTCCGCGTCTCCAATATTATCTTTCCGGGGATCAATGTTATTTCTTCACTTCTATTTTCTTATTTTCGTTTCTTTCCTCCATCAAGCAATTTCCCATTATTATTTTTACCTCTTGTTACCACCTCCCGATTATTCATCTTGTATTCAAGTAAAACATTTTGTCTTTTCATTCCTCTTTTTCTCTTTCGTTCTTACTGAATATTATAGCATACCGAATTGTTACCAACTACCATTGCATATTTGAAAAAAATTCCATTTTTTCCTATATTTTTTTCTTTTTCTCTGATACTTAACTAGTATTATCTTTGAATTACCCCTCATAATTAACCTATTTGCTCTCCGTACAGGACACAATCCGATAATGTAGGATTTTGATTTTCCTTTCCTTCTCCCCACACGCACATCTCGGTTTACACCTATTCATTCCAAACCTCGTCAAATATTCCCTTTAAGTTCACATGTCCGGTCATAAACTCTATTAACATATCTATTCATGTATCGATAAATAACATTCAGTATTCAGTTCAGTATAACTAATATATAATACACATTCATTCATGGCCCTTCTGTTGTTCAAATTTTTCCATCTTACCCGCCGGCCTATCAGCAATTATTTCGTCAAAATATCTCTCCTCCCTAACTATTTGTTCATCAAAGTATATCCTACTTCAACATTTATTTGTATTTAACTTTTATGAGAAGAGTTCTAAGGGTACGATTCCAGAGAGCACTTCCAAAGCATCTGTTATCGCAGTGTTGTAGCATCTGCTGAACATTTGTGTGCCCTGGCTTCTCGTTATAATGAGCTATAAAATCTTTCACAATTTTCTGTGAGGTTGGGCATCGGAATGGAATTAATATACACATTTTGTAGCCCACCGAACTCAAATCAGCGAATGATGAAATTGAAGTTGAATGATGAATTTTAAGGGAATGATGTGTGATGTCTCATCGCCGCATTCAGCTTTACAGACGAGGTCATCTCTTCAAAATAGTGGAAATAGTTTCTGACTTTTATCGGGTTTCCCCATCATATCTTTCACTTGTAATATTTATAGTATTATAATTTCAAATTATTTTAAATTATTCACTTCATTATCTTTTTAAACAAATTAAAAGAGAAGATAATATGAATATTGTTTATACTACTAAATGGATAATTCATTACTAAAAGGTCATAGACATAGAAACTTCCTACGTACTTGAAATACGGTAATAAATTTGGACGTCTGCTGTCCTTGATAGAGACGCTCATCACTTTCGCATTGCAATTAATTATTATGAATGTTGCAGCTCCCATCACTCGATTTCGGAATGTCTCGGTGTACAGTTTTGCATAGGCCTAACTTTTAAACACCATTTGAATTATTTTATATAATTTTGTATCATTATATTTCTCTTCTTACAAAATGCAATTACATCAAAAGTAAAGAATACACTTAGCAATGGAAATATACCTCTTCCGTCGTGAATAAAATTATCATGATTAAACAGAAAAGATTTTTGATCTGTTGTGAATTTCATGGTAAATTTCTATGTCCGTCAATCTTTTAATATAACGTTATATGGTGTTTCGGACAGGATAATTTGTTTCATAAGTCAAATGTGGTTCATATGTCAAATGTATTAGCAAATTACCAGTATAAAATACTTTGTTTTATCTCTATATTTTGGAAACAGTCTTTCTGTATGTTTTGGAATGTTTCATCAAACTTTAATAGTTTGATTAGATTTCGCGAAACTAGGCTCGTCCATTCTTATTCTTTTAACATATTATTCGTTAATTTTGTATACACTTTATTTTTTTCTGAAAAATATCAAAATTTAAAAAAATTAAAGTCCAACACAATAGCATTTTTTCTGGAACTAAATTAAGATATTAGTACATTCCAAATGAAGGTAACATAGGAGTTATTGTCTCAAAAAAAATCATGGTCACTTCATATCTTGGTAACATATTTATTATAATTTGCTTTAGTAAATAAACAGATCCCATTTTTATTTTCTCGATTTTTGAAAAATTCGTTTTGTATGGAGGCGTGCGCGGGATTCTCTTTAATCATGATCAGTCTACTATCCGTCTGGACTTAAGTGATATATTTATTGACAAAACAATCTAACAAATGCACACACAAATTGGCACCTGGCATGCACATAGTTACTAGGTTTATTTTTTCACAACACCTTATCGTTTGCACACCGACATACTGATAAATCTTCTATGAAGAAATACGTAGTCAGGACTTGGTGTTTCATTGACAAATACTTTAATGGAGACGATAATAACAATAAGAATGAAAAAAAAAACCCTCTGAGTGTAGACGGTCACTTTCTCATGAAACATTTTTAAAACACAAACGAGCGAAGTCTTCACTCCAGTTACTGCATGCAAAAACATGAACAAATATAGCATCTCTTCTTTGATTGAGAGATTTAATTATAAAAGAATATAGTAGTCTACCACAAGAAATAAAGATCTTATAAATAATAATTGAGATCTCAACTTCTGTCGAAACAAAATGAAATGCAGGCGTTTCCCGGAAAGAAATCTAAGAGATTACTAGTTTTGTAATTAAAATAGTTCGTATAAAATAGGAATAGTATTTATGTATACGAATACGTTGACGTACTAACCTTTAAGGAATTAGCATTCATATTCATATTGTATTTTCGTAATACTATATTTCTTTGTTATATATTTCAGAGTTTTAATTTAAGTGCGATTCTTATTTTCTATAAAATATGATTTAGTATTGTATGTAATATGATCTAGTGTGTCCACTTAATTTGAACTAGTTCCAGAGTGTCCAGTGTAAAATTTATTTTCATGTATTTCAAAAAAATTCGTTACATATTTAGGTTTATGAGAAATGGGGGAAAAACAAACCTTTTGGCCTGAGTCACACCACACACAAATTCAATTATATATTTGACACGTTGGTTCGATGGATTTCTACGATTTTATTCTCAAATTGTTTCATCACAAATTTATTCAAATTTTGTCATAATTTTACCTATATCTATTAATTAGTTATTGTTGTTCAGTAGAACGCAGTGTGTATAGTACAATTGTAAATAGATATATTTCGTTGAAAACATTGTGGAATGTTGTCTTTCTCCTCTGTTATTACGTTTCGAAAGCAATTTTTAACCAATATCGAGCCAAAAACAACCCATAATAATATAATATTTTAGATTAAAATTTCTCCTAGGAATTGAAAATATAGGATTTATCATTTCCCATAATTGACTTTTGAGAAACGTAGCACTTTTATTCGTGTGTAATTCTCTCTTAATTTTACTTAGTGAATACATATACATGGTTTTCAATGTCATAGTTTTAATTATACAAGTATGTGTACCATTGAAATGGTATCACATATAAAAGCTCACTTCAATTTATTATACAATGCAGCATCATTAATCTGCCGCATTTCGCAATTGTACGTAAAACGAGGGCACCGCAACTGCTGTTATTGCTTGGACCTGAATACATCATTATGTCATTGACGTCTGGCGACCCCCCTGTTATTCATTGACCCCAGGAGGATGAAGATCTATTTACATTCCTTACACGAGACGGTCAGAGAGAGAATTTATTCGTTTCTGTTTCTTGCAGGAAGAAAGGGAGAAGGAATTCTCCTGAGTAATTTTAAGTTAATGAAACGGTTTCGTTTACAAAGAAATAATTTAGAACATATTACACCTTTTTTGTTAAATCGAAAAAAATATTTTGTGTCCAATTTGAAAAATAATTTACGGTTCTCGTAAGTAAGACAACGTGTTAATAATTTGAAAGAGTATGTGATAGTGAACCTTACATTAAATACAATGTGTTAGTGTTGCCATTGGTAAAAAATATATATTAAAAAATGTATTCACGAAATTCAAACTCACTCCACTCCTATTATGAGTTTCGGAGATGATTAATTGTAATTTTTTAAACTTTAAATGAAATTGCAGAAGAATTCAAAAATTTACCATAAAAAATTATTAATACAGTAACATACACATGTGTGATAGGTGAAAAAATGTCTGCATTTACAAAATATGCTGAGTCTGAAGAAAAGTATTTTAAAACTTAAATATATTTGTAAAAAAGAACAATAATAAATAAAGACTTGTCCTTTATAAGAGAAAATATATAGCAAAATGACGCTATTAATCATTTCCTCACCTAACGTATCGAAATGGATCGATAGCTCTAATATAAAGAGACCTCATTTGGATCAATAGGTTTTGAGAAACGTAGGCAGAAAAATCTGTCCAGATTATACAGTAGTAGCAGGAACGTACCCAGGATTTGCGAAAGTGTGTAAATGAAGTCATCTCTTATAAAACTTTGTTATATTTTTATTCAAAATATTTGTATTAATATGAACTTTGCGCTCACTAAACCCTTGATTTGTGTACTGAATTGACATACGTATTGTATCAACAATCCTTTATACAACTCACTGTAATGGCAGTATAATCTTCTTAGAAATGGGGGTGACCCGGATTCCCCGTCCCCCACCCTTTGGCTACGTCCTTGGAAGTAGAATATTGTCATTGAGTCATAAAATATTGAAAAACAATGCACGAATACATTAGGAGTGTAATAAGTTAATGGAGCAGACTCTGCGAATAAAGGGGTTTCCTGAACAACCTCACCAGTTAAAGAGGTCGTGATGGTGAGTTCACTTTTCCATGCCCTTGGGGTATTGCAATCTCCCCTCCACCCAGTCTGTCCACGTCTGTCTTTCTCTCTCTGCCCCGTGAACTTCTCGTCTAGCGAAATGCGTTCGCAGTGAACCTCATTTGAATAAAATTTCCACTCGAGGCAACAGCCAACAGCGGCGAGGCGACGTGATGACGGCAGAGTAACTATGAAACGGACCGACCTTGGGACATACAATAGACTTGCGTTTTTATGAACTGTTTCTAATATTGAAATTATCTTCAGAAATATCGCGAAACGTCGTATAAATATTTCAAACCCTGTCAATTCCTTTGAGTAATAAGTACTAGGATTACAATAGGAGTACAGTAAGAAATGAATTTCAGGTGGAATATAAATCTCCTAAATTGAAATTTCATCATTTGCACTTGTGACCATAAGTTAGATTTTTGTCGGAAAAATTAAACTAAAAAAAGGAATATGACAGAGTGGAATAATTTATATTACAACATGAACACCAATATTATTTCTACAAGAATGGAAATGATACATGATTTGAAAAATGAAATATGGTTAGCAAGTACATTCTGTAGAGCAAAATTAACTGACCTCGTACTTTTTTTCGGAAATAGATGGGGACATATGAGATATCATGTAAATAAATCTTAATTGTCAAAACAGCAGTTGCAAACTGCGTCTGACCAGAACGGGAATAATATACTAAATAATTGTCCTGAAACAAGCAAGGGACCATCCCATAAATTCCGACCAAGGGTTCAAGGGCAGTGACGCATTAAATATTTATAAAAGAAATTATTTCATAAATACATACTGTTCTCCATGTATTGTTCCAAAATGAATTGTAGATATTATGTTCGGTAAAAATCAGAGATTAATAATAAAAAATTATTAATGACATTCCCGTCCATGGAAAATCCGCCACTTGCCGGAGAAAAACCTGGGTCAGGTTGGGGCAACAGAGAGAATGTACACAATCATGACAAGGTTGCGTACAGCTAAAAATAAAATATTATAAATAAAGAGGATTAAAAACAACATACATAAAAATTTAGTTTAATCAGAACTGAGAATTAGTTTAATCAGAACTTTAACATTGGCGTGATAAAGTATAAGAGGAATTAACATCACATCATCCGAAATCATATGGAAAACAAGATTTATTGGTTGATAGAAAAACTCATTTACTTCTTTGATTAAAATCGGTAAATTTTATAGAAAGAATTGCGCATTGGAATGCTTCTAACTGCGGATTTGAAGAGATTCAATTTATTTACATCTTTTATATTTATTTACATTTTTAATATCAAAATTGCCCTAATTACTCATTTTTCGAACGTTAACATTATTTTACCGTATAGAAGTGATATTGCATGAGACATACAAAAAGATTTCACTATTTCCCAATTCAGCTGATATATGTGCGTAGTTGGGATCGGAAACGGATTCATGTTCGGAAGCGATATCATACGTTGGCACATTGTCACGTAATCTGTTTGCTGTTTTCTCCCTCAAGTTACTTAATAAAATATCACTGTTTAGGGAAAAAATGATATAATAAGGACAAGATATCTATTTCATCACCAATTAATGGGAAATTATGCACAAACAGGTCTACGGAGTGATTATGGCAAATAGCCCAAGTTGACGCTCAGGTATAATCGACTGGATTTCCTTCGACGGGGTCTATGAGAGAAGATTGGACGTCTCGTCACGTAATAAATTTACTTGGATCACATTGAATAAGTTATTAATGAAAGAAATATTTTTCATGATCTTTGTTTTAACTACATAAATTGCGAATTTAAAAAGGTATTTTAATATTTGTATACATTATACCAAACGACTTTTCCATTTAATATTCCTTTAAATGATTGTGAAATATTTAAACTGGTTTATTTTCCGAATTCCGGTCTTTTGTTTATTTAAACTTCATAATATTTAACTCCTTGCTTATTAAGTGTATTTAAGAAATACTATAAATCTTAATGACACGTTCATTTACAAACCGGAAGTTTGTAAATTGATAATTTTTGAGTGGTTTTTCCTCAGAAAACTTATAATTACTGTCAAAAATATATCAAA
Source organism: Laupala kohalensis (assembly GCA_002313205.1). Classification (NCBI taxonomy): domain Eukaryota; kingdom Metazoa; phylum Arthropoda; class Insecta; order Orthoptera; family Trigonidiidae; genus Laupala; species Laupala kohalensis. The sequence goes on along the minus strand of NNCF01131111.1, from coordinate 130,377 downwards.
GTCAACCCAAATACTTGAAAGTCAGGATTTAATAATGAAATAATATTCTAAATTGTACAAATTACTGACAGGTGGTAAAGAGCAGAAATTCTTATTATGAACTATAGAAGAAAATTACGATGCATACTACATTATCGTGTCAGGAAAATATTAGTTTACGATGTCCAAAAGGAATGCTACGTTTAATCTCCAGGCTGTTATTTAAATTTTCAAAACATCTGTGGAATAATAGTGAAGTATTAATATATCATATGAAGAAATATTATGCATATAACATTTAATTATATTTTTTTGGCGAAAAAAACTACTTACATGTCGTGTAGTTCATAGATCCGCCTTAGATGGGACGTTTTAAATGTCTACCCGTTGTGTACCTTTCTTTGCACTCGAACACTAATGGCAATTAAAATGAGTTCGAAAAAGGAGACGCAGGTCAATCAATACGTCACATCTCCAGCATTGACAACGGAAACTAGAAACAACTAATACCTGCCATAAGAACCGGCTAGCGAAATCGTGCATGAAAGAGGCATTTTTTCATCTTTGTCGTAGTATGTTCATGTCACCACCCAATCCAATGGCACACGAATTACTGCAGAGCCACAACTTTCTATTCTCAATACTGACTTTGTTTCTCTATTATCGATCAGTCTATTTTCGCGGGTACGCTTGAGTCATACATGGCAAAATATAAAGGAGAAGTGATTCTTAATAAATTTGTGAAATTGTTCTGATACTAGTAAATAATTTGTGTATTAATTCAGTGTTATTCTTGTTGTGTTGAAAAAGTACGAATATTTTACACTTACGTTTATAATTTGAATCGTGCAATCTTTCGTTGTGTGCAATCTTATACTTTTGTAAAAGCATGGAGGTTTCTGGGCTGGATAAAAAGTGTGGGTTAAAATTAAAAATGATTTTCCAACTCTCCTCCTCATTTTCACACTATTTACGGATGTGGGAGTCTGTTCACACATCGAGACACGTCTTTAAACCTTCCTTTTGGGATATAACGAAAGTTTTATTTTATACTTATTTATTTCAATTCAGGTTACACATTAGAAACATTACGATTTAATTAACAGAATACATGATGGTTATAAGAAACAAGTTTTTGAAGATTGTTTCATCTTCACATTTTATGGTACACGAAGTCGTACGTTTTTTCCTGTTACAGTGAGCAAACTTTTTGTCCATCTGAATGTAACTGCTTGTCTGTCTCGGTAAGTGCCTCCTTTCGAATCAAGTCTCCTTTCTAAGTAAAACACCCAAATTTTTGCTAACTTATCCAGAGGATATATAAAACAAACCAAAATGATTAAATTTGTCCTAATTGTTTTCTATACGTCTTCATTACGTATAAAATTCACATTTTCAATAAGATTACGGATACTCGGAATTCGATAACAATTCAGTTGGAAATTCAATTGAGCTTTGGATTCAGGTAAAGACATTTTATACCCTGACGACTTGGTGTAACGATTTTTATATTTCATAAACTGTTTACGATGGCATGGCAGTCATCATTAGTGGACCGGTATGTTGGAATTACCTGGAAAGAAAATCCCCTCTGGTAGGAAAACATTTCGTTAGTATATATTTGTCTTTTGTAGCACTTTTTGATTGCACGTACCATAATCATAACACGGTAAAACACGTTGTCCCAATAGATACTAATTCATGTGTTGGGATCACGAGTCTGAGGGGAATGTTTCTCCCACACACACACACACAAAAAGAATCCAGAATATATTTTCGGTTCACCGACAGTTCCCTGGCAAGGAGCCCAAACTTACTCACTTCGTCTAGTCGAACGTGGCCAGTGTCCCGCACCTCATGTTCCGACCTCGGTTCATGACGAGTATTACGCTTTGAAGAAGAGAAGACATTGAGAGTAGCAAAACATTTAAGATTTGCTCATGTTCTAGATCGTAGTTGTGAGAGGTGGTAGCAATGGGTATAGCTCAATGTTTTCAAAGACACTTCATTTTTTGTTTAGAAAAGCGAAATAAACGATTATTTTTATTAATTTTATTTGGTGTGAAGATTAAATAATAAAAACTTATATCTGCATATTTTTTGAAGAAATGTAATACGAATTATAAAACTTAATTTTTTCTCCCATTTTTGAGCTTTATTCTTAAATTATTTATTACAAATTGACTTTGGTACAAAAGCATATATTGCCTTTGTTGTGAAGAGAATGAAGAAATTTGTTGGAAATATTTGATCATTATGTCCACGATGTACCTCCTATGAGGGAATACACTCCGTTTACTTAAAGGATGAAATGTAAAGAGAATGGAAGATGACTTATATTAGTGTTGAGATCATAGTTTTCGGGACCGCTGAAACAAGAAGTGACATTCTGGAAGACCCCGAAGTCCAAAGTCAGTCCATATACACCCCTTGCACACCAAGGGAAGGGAATGCTAAGTACAAATTTTCGAAAATGATAGATATCAGTGACGAGTTTACAGCTTTCAGAATTGCTTACTTGATTGTAACATCCTGCAATTGTGCAAGTCGCTATACAGCACCCATGGAAAATAAGGCTCTATTAGCACCCCCTGGGTAAGGGATGGGAAAAGTAATCGAAAGTTATCAATATGTGTGGAGATCAAAGGATCACTGAGATTATTAATGACATTTCCGATGCTGCCTAAATCCACAATGAGTCCCATCATCCACAGCACCTCAGAGAAGGTTACGACATATAAAAATGATCGAACATGATATCAGTGACGAGTTGAGAGTTTTCAGTGTCGCTGAGATGAATAGTGTCTCCCCGATGAGAAAGAATGAAGCTGGAGATATATTTCAGAATTCACGGGAGCAAAGCTGCGGGAATATTTATTTATCTTGATAATATAATGGCCACAAAAAGAGAGTTACATAAAGATTTAAAGGACTTATTTTTATGAATTTATTGCGTCTTTCTCCTCCAGTATTTCGACTGCTGAAGAAAAGAATACCAGCCCAAGTTTCACTGAGACGTGATTCTGGAATTCGGAAACAGTAGTCTCAAAAACCGAAATGAAATGTAAGTTGACGCCTCGTTGATCAAAGCGCGGAGTCCGGCATGCGTTCTCCTCTATCGTAGAACCTTTGAAGAAGAGTCGTCTCGCATACCTGCGTGCCAAACACATAGCTTCCATTCAAGTCCTCTCCGATGAGTTAGCTGCCTGGTGCTGTCGTGTTCCTTAGAATGCTTTTCTCTGTGATGGAGAGTTTGGGAGAGCTGCGGCACGTGCACCGGGTATCACGTGCTTGTCGTTAACACGCCGAGGTAGGACCACGCGCTGCCTCCGATTTCGACGACCAGGAGCTAACGCATCAGATTGTCAATTAGAATTGCCAAGCAGTAATTATTTATTTCATAATATACACTACATAAAATAAAGTACTCGTACATTTTGTTACCGGGGAATTGTCATACAAAGTAGCAATTAAATAATTTTTAGTGTCATAAAATTTTTATTTTATCATTATCAAGTATTTAGACTTGTTTACACCACCAGAATCACGAACACAACGTTTTGATCTGCGTTTAGGTGTTACAAATGGTGTTATTATCAGGTGTTCATAATGAATAAACAAAATACTTATACAGGATAAGATGACAGATATAGGACACAAATATATCAACAAGGAAGGAACATATTAGTATACGTGTGTCAGAATATGGTATTCTGATATAGATAATTTATCTTCAGTTCATATCGTATGATGCGTATGAAAGGAATAAGAAATACACTAAATTTACGATCTGGTGCACATAATTTATCGTGAATTTATAATTTCATGTACTGATACGTATACTATTCTGCATTTTGTAGTTGTTTTGTTTTTGTTACAATTTTTATTCTACAGCAGTCATGTTATCATTTTGATTTATTCATTATTTACATCTGATGATGACCTAAACACAGGTGGTGATTATGATGGAATTAATTGAGTATTAATAAGACTTAGACAAATACAATATTGGCTTCGGAATGATTGTTGGATGTTTAAAAACAAAAATAATATAATTACTTATGTTTCAATTGTCGTTTACTTTTATTATTTAATAGATTTTCAAATGATATGTGATAATTTGTTCATGGCATGAATTCATTTTCCGAATAATTTTTGAATCCAGTATTATATTCATTGTGGTAATCATCATAGTTTTACTTGTAAATGTAGGTGGTTATTATATATTTTTCCCATTACGTTCTTACGCTTAAAATTTTCAGGATTTAATTTGGAAATAAGACACAATGTAACAAAAACAATCAATATTTTTAATTTTCAAATGTAATTTTAACGATTCATAATTTTTTTATACCAAAGTAATGCTAGTGCTTTAAGAGAAATTAGATAAAATATCAAATATTTGTATGTAAATTGAAATAAGGACAAAAGAAAATAGGGTTCACAAGCACACATCTTTCACAACTGAATTAACTGAGACCGACTAATTCGCACAAATTGAGTGTTACTAGCCAAAGTTAAAAGCACAACTAAGTTGGTGTAGTTTCAGGGAAATTGCACCATCAAACGGCATTCTTCTGAAGTATTTGGTCTGACTTACGGAAAGAGATTTACTTTCCTTGGTGTATTTTTAAGGCGTTCAACTTTCTCAGTCAATACTACTCGTCTCTTAAAATAGCTCCGAGAACGTAATGGGTCGAAAAGTGCAAGACCTACTTTAGAATCGTGACATCATTTCCGAGTCATGCTTTTCGAGAGAAATTGAGAAAAGCTGCTCATAGCGACTTCATATTACAGATAAATATATTCAACGAATAAATACAAGTAATAAAAATATCTCTTCCCATCAATTTTGTAACATTAGGAAACTGTTGTAAATTCTTCAAACTATATTGTCCAACAGAAGAATTAAATTATGTTTAAAACGTTAACAGAATACTAATACAAATTAAAAAAACAAACTTTACTTTACAACTTAATGTGTTTTAACCGAATACTTTCAAATCATTTCTTTGTATTCAGTAAAAGTCGGATTCAGAAGATCGTTGTGTTTTATTCCTTTACCATTCGCATTTAAATAATAATAATAATAATTTCGGAAATAGGTAATTACTTGGAAGTTGGTCAATATTTCGATGAATTAATTTTGCGTACTGAAAGTCGTAGATATTTACCATTGACAAATGAAACTGTATGTCAAGTGAAGGAAATCGTTTTTATGAATGGATGGGTTTCGGAGTTGACTCCCACTATCCATAAATTGTATTGGACTGTTTACGACGAACTTCGTTCCAATGAATCATTGTTTGTTTACATATTCAAAAGGAACGTAATGAATTGAGTGTAGTTTCCGACGTTTTTATCATATTCTGCCAAGAAAAAAAGTAAAAAGAAAAGATGGACGAGGAAATGGAATTCATTTCATGAGCAATCACTTAAAATAACTCAATGAAGATCCAATGATAGTTTTCTGCATTGAACTCTCAGAACCACTTCTCCATGTTTTGACTACCAGATTTTTATTACTAGTATCCACAAACTAAGGAGGGTTTTTTTTATTTGACCAAACATTCTTATCAACTCCTCTCGTGATTGATTAATTTTGGTTGAACTAATTGGTATTATTGGTACCTTCTATTTTTTATCATATTTGTTACGTCCCGAGACTGCATCATTACAGGGTTCATGATACATTCTATATTTCTTATTACATTTATAAAGTCTTATCCTTAAAATAAAACTTCTATCTATGAAAAGTATCCTGTAACACACTCGGAGTTCTTTTATGAGCTTTCATTTTGTAATGACTTTTTGGAATATCACAAGGTTTCTTTCTAAAGTTAAAGCAATATATCTGTAAATACAATGCAAATATACACAACCGTTCATCTACTATTTTTCTGTAAAATTACGCCAATTTGCATAGAATAGTGTTAAAGAACAGAATCTGAACAGACAAGACCATACGCATGAATAAAGAGTGAACTACATTTACCAATACTTCTTGTCAGTAAATTGAATTGTGGAAATGAAAAAGTTCAGGATAAAGAACTGAAATAGAAAAATATTGGAATAAGAGACTATGAAGATTTATAGAGATTCTGTTGCCAACCTACTACTTAGCTGGAAAATATGGATTTGATGGGCTGCTGTAAGTAAGATTTTCAACTTTCTTTCTTTCTTTCTTTCAGACCAGTCATTAGGGTTCCTTCACACTACTTGATCACCGAATGCTACAATCGAATCATTAAAGGATATCTAATAACTAGAGAATTTGATGCGAATAATAGTGTCCATCCATTGCCTGGTTCCAAGGTATACCTGAAAATGTCAACTATTGTAGAGTGTTTTATTCCTCGATTTCATTTTCATTTTTTGTTATAAAATATTCCACTCTGGATATACAGCTAAGTTTCGATGACGAACATTTTGTGATTTTTACAATTAATCACTTTATTATAAGTTTCAGAGTTGTTTTTTAAAGGTACATTTTATTCTAATAGAATGAATCTTTTACATTTGCATGGGGAATCAAAATTAGACATACAAAACTCCTGTTGAAAAGTTCTCCACAGAAGTAACAAAAGCATATAAAGAGAAAAAAAACGCATCTAGTCCATAAAGCGAGTAGAATGTACACATAACTCATGTTTCACCGGAAGAACAAATGTCTTCGCCACTAGCCCTATGCACACGTATTAAAAATTACATTATGAATGTGTCTTTTCATCAATTGTTGCATTTTATTTTTACATTTATACCGCACGCAATGTTCTCTTTTTATCTCTAAGCTATTTTCGATGTATTCTATTTATTTTCGGAGTCAGTACTCAGAACATTACTAAAGGGAATGTACTGAAAAGAATAATTAAACATAGAATAGAGTACAATAAAGTGAACAATTAAATATAGAATATAATATACTAAAGTGTATAATTAAACACAGAATAGAATATCCTGAAGAGAATAACTATTCATAGAATGGAATATCCTACACACTGCACATAATATATTAAAGAGAAATTCTATTCTAATCGATGTATAATTAAAGTAAATAATTATTTACTGAATAGAATATACCAAAGAGAATAATCATTATTCTTTTAGGAGAGTGTCACTGAGGCACTGCGTGGCACAGCGGATGCATTTGTAACCCGCACAGCTGCTTGGAAACCCCGCCACGTCTTCCTTGTTGCAAGAGCTCCTCCTGTAAGCGTGCCTCCCGCACACGAAAGTAGCCAACACCCGTTGTCTATTTGGACGGGGAGTTTCCAAGGCCTTTGGTTCTTCATAGCTAAATTGTCTGCACGGTGGGTGAAATCGATCAACGAGAAGTTTTTGAGGAACTGAACTTCTTATGTCAATTTAAGTGCGTAATATTCCCGAAGTTGCATGAGATCGTTTTGAAAAGACTCGATGTTGGAATTGTGAAGGGAAAATTATAGTTCGTAAGACCATAGCTCTGTCTGAAAGTTTGAGACTTGTTACATATGAGTATTGAAAATAAACCCTAGAAATGTAAGGTTTTCACTTCACAATTTTTTTAATATTTAGTTCACGGTGCTCTTTCTATTTTCAATCACATGTCTGTATTAACGCTCTTTGAATTTGTCATACAAAAATCACTATATAATCCAGGAAAGGGAATTACGTTAATAGATAAATTAATTTTTTATACATCGTTCTATTCAAGATCCCAAATACTCTAAAGAAGGCCGTTCTCTTTAAGTTCGAGAATAGTACTAAGACTTTATCTATGCACATTTATCTTCCGGGTAGTTTAATTCATTAAGAATTGCTCATTCTTCGAGTTGTAACCACCAAGTCGCATTTTTATTTGTGCCAGGATCAGTTATAAACTCTCTTCCACATTCAGTCGTTTTACGAGGGAAGGAGTCAGAATGGTGACATACAGATACCGAGGAAATTCTGAGACACGAGATTTGCGATATTCGATCAGGGTGAGGGAATCTGAGGCACTGGACTGTACAGACAGAGAGAGAATCTCAGTGGAAAACCTCTCACAGCTCTACGGAGCACGGAATCCATCTCACGTCATTCCTGTGAGATGGGATGAGTAAAGAGGGAGATGCTGTTAGTAGAACTCAAAATTTTAGGAACGAAAAATTGAAATGTGAACTTTGAGGAACGTGAATTACTGAAAGTGATCAAAAGAGTCATTTTTATGAGAAGTCGTAAAATGTTATGTGTTTTTTTCTTTCAAATAAATCCTTAGATAGGAATGCAATAATAGGAGTTAGAAAGGTCATGTTTTAACATTTTAATGTTTTTTTTCTGTAGCTTTTGGTATCCACACAAAAGGACCATTTGAAATACGTCACATGTTTGGAGAACTCTCCAGAGCTCCAGTGTTTCTAAAAGATTTTCTCTCCTTCTTTGACGGAACGAAATAAATATGTATGCTCCAACATTCGTATTAATGGATTTAAAGTAAACGTTTGTATTTATCCCAGTTATTTTACAGCTCTTTATTTTACATTGAATACTTTCGGCAAGAAAATAAAGCGACGGGTGCCTCATCAAGCGTACGAAATTGTTATGATATGAGACTTTTGTGCCTTTAAAACGTGCAGTAAAAACCAGACGAGTTTCCGAGACAAAAGATGAAGATAAAATGAAAAAAAAGATACCTTTCTAACAAAACAGTTCTTTAATAGGGGGAAAAGAAATGTAGTCGATTTTTACACAATGAGTTAATGAGGAATGCATTATACTCATACTCGCCATAACGCATGATGAATTAACAAATAGGGATGCAGTTTAATGAGAACCCCGTAATGAGTGTGTTGAAGACTGGGACAAATGTGTGTTAAATTTTCATATTAAGTAACCTTTTGCTAAAAATGTAATGCTAGAAAATGTGTTACGATAAAAATGAGTGCCTCGCATGTCTTGGTTTCAAATTAGTAAACCAAAATCTGTTGACTTATTGGCACGTGAAAATGGCGACAAGTCGGGAATCGAACCCGGACTCCAGCTTCGATCACTGGGGTGTTAACCACTACATCATCCGTTCGCCTTCCACAACTGTTCACCATTTCTACCCAGACCTATTGGAACCTTAGTGTTCAGCCCAGAAAGCATTTAAATTCGTCAAATTCGTGACACAACTCCCCTCTTTCCTAAGTAAAAAAAGATATTCCATCTAGATAATTGTGCTGTTTACACCTGTCATAATTATATTATTGAATTAACTTGAACGACCTTTTTAGACTGAAAAATAAATTTCAGTTACAACATTTCGTCACTGGTTTGCGACTTCATTAAGTGTTTCATAAATAGGGATAAGTCATGATTGCATAAAAACATGTCATTAATGAAATTACATAATATTTAACAACATAAAAAGTAAAAACAATGAAACAAAAAACCGACACAAGAATATTATAATGTTCATAAACAAATACCCGATAGATTTTCTTTATCCTTACGTAAGTTTAACTGTCTATTGTGGTTTACATGTCTTTTTTTCAGAGACATGACGTTTATAATAATTACTTTCCCTAATGTCCATATGTTTTCCGCATCCAGCAATGGTCCTCGTCTAAACAGTGATTAGTATTAACGTTGAATTCTGATTGATGATTTAAAAAAATCAAAATTTGGAGAGCGTAAAAGACCTTTTTTCTCTGGCTGCCCATTCCTGTTAATATAATATCCGTGTACTCACCCTTCCGGTGGCGTCCGCCGTGTTGACATCGAAGGTGCAAGGTCTCCCCGCGCTGTGATGCATGAGTGCTGCCACCGCCTCGTCGTTGCCGTCCTTGGCCGCTCGGAGCAACGCGGCGGCGGCTGCAGACGCGTTGGGTGTGGGTGGAGGCGCTACGGGCGACGGCGGTGTGGGCGGCGTCGGCGGGGGCAGCATCGTCGGAGGCCCCGGCCCCGTCACCGTCGTCGCCGCCCCCGCAGTCGCGACCGCCGCCGCCGCCCCTGCCGCCCCCAGCGCCGCCGCCGGCTGCGGCAGAGTTCCCTTGCGGTACCTAGAACGACCATGTTGTTTACTCACATGCCCATCACGACGTCAGACTCGAAACATTTTCCTGGATGTGTCAGATATACTTACAACTTCGGGGAAGTGTACACTCACATGGACATGAATCAAAACGGAAATTAATTTCGAGTTGAACGACCTACGTAGTTAAAAAAATAAATTATTTTTGATATTAAATGACCGACTACAAATTATCCAAGATAAATTCAATTAAGAAATGATTGTTAATTTAAAATATTTATATAAATAATATGTTTCATCGGTTGTGAATGTGTGCGTTCGTAGATCATGTTAATATTGCTTATCTAAACTGGTTTAGATTAGTAATTAATTTACAACCGTTCATAAGTGATTTTGGAATTTTCTTAATAGTAAAGATAAACGTAAAAGTCAATTATATTTATTTGGTACTGCTGAAGTGGGAAAATTTACATATTCAGGGCTTATTATAGGTGAAAGAAATTTGAAATGTGTTTTCACCTTTCAAGGGTAATTTTTTCTTCGAAGGATTAAATTTTAACCATCACAAAATTGTGACTGAAGATTTTGCTTACTAGAATTATGTAAGAGAAATTCATATTTCAAGGCGTTTGTAAGAAGGGACAAAATGTAAGAAGTAGTATAGTAAAGTATTATAGTGTATTTTCTTTTCATGTTCCCATTTGAAGTTTCCTGCATAACGCAAAGCACGGTTCAATTGAATTGAATTCGAATTGACCTATTCAATTCAATTTGAAAATTTAATAAGTCAAAACACGAATAACAATTGAAGGAATGGAAACAAGTGGAACGTCAAATCGTTCTATGTGTTTTTGCGTGTCTAAATAAGCATATATTGAAATAACATTTTATGTTCCTAAAATCATTCCCTGAACAGGTTCAAGTGTCGTAGGGTATACGAGTATATTTGTTCCAACTTCCTTAAATCATTTTCACGCCAAGAGATATACTTCTTCAATATAACTCGGTCTCGGGAAGTGAGAAAATGATATATGAGAGGAATAATGGCTTGGCACGTTATAGGCGTCCCTTTCTGACCTATTCAGGAGTTATTTTTATTGCGTGTCAAGGTACATCATAAGATTGTGAAGAAGAGATACCTTCGATGGTTATCGTGTTAAGTTCTCGCAGTTCAAGGGTGTCGCGTTCTCTGAAATACTACAGTTCACAGAGTATAATCTCAAAGAAGAAATTGCAAAATGATTTGCATTTTATTTCATGTTTATGAGTTAAACCTTAACGAGTTCTCTTCCGCAAATGCACTCAATGCTATTTTTACATTGTGAAATGAAACATTCTATATAATGTAACAAAAGCATTATAACCCGATACAATAAGCGCTGAACATAAATGTGTTATTGACTAATTTCATGCAATGACAGACAATCTTCACTAATAAAAGTCAATTATTTGGAATGGCCGTTTCATGGAAATCTGAAGAAGTCATCCATGAAGTTATTTGCAATTTGAAAGGGCCCTTCTTACGGGTTATTGAAATTAAAATGAAAAGTGTGATTAATATTGATGAATTACGAAAGCGGAAAAACAATAAAAATTGGCTGCTGATCAGTAGACGTGAATCTTCACTCGCATGACTTTTGACTGTGATGCTTGCTAATGTGCCCGTCAGAGTTCAATTAAGTTACGTGAGGTGAATAACACTCTCGACGTATAATCTAAATGACTGAATTGTAGACAAAATTATTTAATGGCGGTGAAGAATATTATTTTCAAGTAGATAACCTAAAAGTGAAATGAAAACCAAAAAATTCAGGGGTTTTAAGTATATGCTTTGTTTATTGAGCTTTCTGTGTGAAGTGTATTGTTCTTCTGCCTCGATTTCAAAATAATTCGTAATAAGCAAATGAAAACTCTGTATTTTGTTGGTTTTCTTAGTATTATTTACTTTTTGAAGTTCACAAAAGTGAAAATTTACTACCTCAAAGGTTGCGAAATATGGAAACTAACATATGAGTAGAATATAATATATGAACGCCGGGCAAAATGAGCCAAAAATATTCAGACCTGTTGACAGGTGTTTTAATATCCACCGTAGGGTAAAATATATCAATTTGAATGTTGAAGTAATTTTTTGTATGTTTAACAATGCAAATTTTGTGTGTATTTTTGTTTTATTTTGAATTGTTTTAAGCTTCTTTTCAACATCCGGACAACACCGGGTGCGAAGAGCAAATACGTAATTTTACGTAATATTAATTCACCAAGATAGGTAATGGGACACCATGACCACACGTTCTTCATAAAGTATGAATATTTTGCGATATTACTGCAAATACACAAGAGATTATGTTACAGTCTGATGGGAGTATGGGGGAGGAATAAAAAGACTAGAATATCGATCGCAGTAACTATCAGTACATTCTTAGCTCTGTTTTATGTTCTATTTCATTCTTAGTTCTGTTTTATGTCAGATTTCGAAAATAACGAAATATCCGATTTATTTTCTGTTTCCTTTTCAAGTTTTTGGTCACCTACTCTTGCGAATGCTTGAAACTGTATCTCACGAATTGAAAAAGTGTCAACAAACTGCTGCGCGAATGATGTAGTTTAAACGACTCAATAGTAACGAAATTATCGTTATACTTTTGAGACTTTGTTTGGTAACTTTGCATCAATAATTAACTATCACGATTTTGAGCGAAAAAGTTGTCTCGCTCGTAAGCGAAACTTTCATACTTGTACTACACTTTGGACCTACGCGTATCCGGACTTCAGAAAGTAGACCTAAAACTTACAAGTGGTTTCTCGGAACTTTCGCAATGGGCGCGAGTGAACGAGAATCAATGTTTTTTGTTTGAATCTTTAAGGAACCTCGTCCAAGATTATACTTGTCTTCATAACGTCTTGCACGTTTTCTGAAACGTGAGTGGAGACCGATGGAATGATTATAGTTCCTCGTTTTCCTACAACTTCTGAATCGAATCACTAATGGACGATTGAATTTTAAGAAACATTCATGAATTAAGTTAAAATGATAATGTTCAGGTTGATCCCCACCATTTTGAAATACTACTGGACGACAAAAATTATATGGTTATTACCAATATAGGTGGCACGTCTGCAAATGATTCTGACAATGAAACTTAAAAAAATGTTACAATTAATTGTCACTGCAATATTATCTTTGAACTTCGTTGAATGTGCTAAATCAAGATTAGACTTGGCAATGTAGTCAAATGAAATTTGTTGTGAAATGAAGTTATAATTAATAAAACGTGAATGAGAACACAAAATATCGTCTTAGAGTCATCAGCAAGTGGATTCATACAAACTACATAATTTAGGGAAAGATAGTGGCACGTCATTGAAATCATATACAAGGAGTCTTTGAAAATACCAAGGAATAAACATGCTGCAAAATAACATAATGCAGCAAACCAAAAGTTAAATGGTTTGTTTGAATAAAGTTAACATCCCGAGGATATAATCCTGTTCGGGACGGTATGCAAATTTGCCACAACAATCAATAGTGCATAGTGTCTGATCGACTTAACAGTTCTCTTATTATGTAAGTCGGTCCTATGTAAACAATGACTTGCTGTAGTGACTGTCATAATTGAGTAATATACTGATAATTATCAATTAATAACTTAAATTATTCACATAACCAATATATATAT
>NNCF01131111.1:103666-116366 GCA_002313205.1 Laupala kohalensis | reverse complement strand
TATATATATAACCAAACAACTGCTCAAACATATAAAATATTGAAGTGTTTCAATCCTACTTCTAATCCTAGGATACAAGATACATGGCATGAGCTCATAGATATGAGAATATTTGTTATTCTATAGAAGAATAAATAGATCTACATTTTTCTGATTCTCTAAGTACTCCTTGGTTGATTTAAAAAACTTTCGTTTTACATTAATTGTTTTAATACAACCAGGTAAGCAGTAATTATTTTCGGACAGAACTCCCTTAAAAGCCCCAGACAGTTGCAACTACGCCAGCTCTATACAACATGTGCAACGTCTCATCGGCCGGAAGAAATAGCTGAAGTATACAAAAGCAAATGCTTGTATCGACCTCTTCATGAGAACTCTTGTTCCGGAGGAAAGAACGCGGGATCGCCTCAAGGTGGGTTCGTGGAAGGTGGAGCTGCCAAAGTGATTGAAGACACGCAAGCATTCCAATTTTGGCTAGGGCTGTAGGAGAAAGGCTTGCACAGGATGGAGACCTTTTACTTGAACATATGTACCAAAGCATCATTCAATCTCCAAAGCACTTTTTCTATTCTTCAACAATGATATATTTGACAGTGTTTTATCGAAGAACTATTTTTAAGAGAAATATCCAAAAAGGTTTGCATATGCTCTTTTGTCCTTAATGATTTTAAATTTTCTCATTATCCTTCGGATAATGGATGCGGATAATCTTTACATTTTAATATGACATTGGAGTTCCGTCTTAGAGCCGTATACCTGCAAATGCCGCAGAAAAGTGAAGTGTGAATTGTGAACATTTAGTGAATTTCCTGTGTTCCATAATGTAGAAATATTCTAAAGATAAGTATAATGTATTATTCATTTGATTATTATTTGTTAACATTATTATTTTAATTTGTAGAGATTTCTATTGAGCACTGGCGAGCTGCTATTGGATGTGTGAGACGACCACGGGTAGCGGGTGCACTAGTTACCCATTCCTTAAATGTGAATTTAGCATGTCTAATTAGTGCCGCACTAATAGGTATTCTATTAGTTATAGGTTGAATTGAATCCAATCCTGGCTCCACTAACATTGACACCGCTCTGGAGGAACTTTGACCTGGACAGAGGGAAATTCTTAAGAGTCTGGCCGCGCACTCCGCTACCTGGCAGGGTTATATGCAGAAAGTGGAGCGTCTGGAGCACCGGGTTACGTCTCTCAAGACAGATAATAAAGCTCTGTGTCGATAGATTGACTTCCTGGAAATCCAGTCATATATTTTAATCGTCCGTAAAAAGGTAGTTAGTTGTAACTTATCTATTAATATATAATGGACGTTAATAGTAGCATACTTACATAATTATTTAATTCAAATATAATTCCCTTTTAAAGTGTCCCCTTACCATGTAATTTATCAATAATTATTGATAGATAACTACCATCAAAAATAGTTCAAATACACGGACAATCAAAAAAATGCAAATTCACAATATGACACGAAGATTCACAATGACTTCACAAAAATTGTACGACATAGAACTCAAATTGAGAAACAAGTATTACAACTAATTGAAATATAAAGCTTTAAAATGTAGATGTGAAAATGCGCATTTCTCTCTTTTTTACTAAAACCGTGCCAACATTTTGACAATTACACAACGAAAATCTAAAAAGACTAAAATACAAACAGGAGAATACACGAAGAAGTCAAACACGAAAATAAGAGAGTAAAACACAAAAATAAGAAAGCTTCAGAAAAACGAACTCCACTAAAAAGGAGGCGAATAGTTTTTTATAAAGAAGTGAGGAAGCACTAGAACAAATACTCAGTGATATTATAACTCAAGTGTTGCAATAATTAATATGAACATTGATATAATTAATAATCAGTCCGTAGAAATTGAAGGAAATGATATTGAAGGGAAGCACCGTGAAAAAAATCACCCGCCGTCTTCCTCGCTTCTCTCAATATACCAATCTATTAACACTTGTGACCTTCAGCCGGCGACAAAGTCGCGCAGGAAGCAGCGGAGATCTCCGCGCCCGCTAGATGTCACATCGCCCATAAGATAACACGTGCTGTCTCCCCGGAGGCCCGCAGAAATGAGCGGAAATCTCCGCTGCAAGCAGTGAGTGCAAGGGCGGGTGACGAGGTCAGTGGCACTTGCAGCTCAGCAAGGTACGTCCGCGACAGGCCAGTAGGACAAAGGGTATGTATTAGATGTATTGTGTTGGAACGTTGAAGTATTGACGAGGAAACTGACTCAGGGAAGTTTTCATGAGTTCCTTGAAAAATTCTCTGTAATTGGATTACTTGAAACGTGCTGTAAAGACGGAGACTCGGTTAATTTAATTGTATATACTTCTTTTATAAAACATTTAAAAAGAAAAGGATCGCGTGGAAGAATTCCTGATGGTGCCATAATTTATTGCAAGAATTATAGTTTCCGAGAAATACATATAAATTTGCAAAGTTCCATATGCGTTAAACTAGAATGCACGAGTATGGAGATATTAATTTTAATTATTTACAGACACCCACAAAGATCCGTGTAACATAATAGTTCCTTTTATGAAGAGTTAGACCATATATTAAATACGTTGAAAAATAGGAATCCCAATGCAGGAAACATTAGTTTGGTATTTTTATATATTTGTAAGTTCATGTCCAATTTTAAAATCGCAAGGTGATCATTGAATTATCTAATGCTCTCATACTTTAGGATTAAAATCGAGGTAGAAAAGTGTGCGATTAAGGTTCCTATAGAATGAATAGCGTGAGAAAGACTGTATCTGGATACCACTGGATATATACTGACTCATCAGTGATGACGCGTCCTGTAGCCGTCATCTACTTATGTTCAAATTTTTACATGTTGATCCATTGTGATTGCCATCATAGACGCAAAGTATCTACATTGGCAATCGTAAGTAGTGAATCGAAACTCGAACTCTTAGTGACGGAGTCTCTTGTAAGTTGGGACAAACTGATGACTTCTTCTTGTTCTTCATTTACTTCTTCTTCTTCATTTACTTCAGGCTCTATAACTCTGTTGCAAGAATTTGGCCTTATGAACAATATGCCCCCGCATCTTCCTATCTTCAACCATCCTTTTCCAATCCAGTTTCAATAAAAATCATTACAGACATCGTCAGGCAATTTCGTCTTCGGTCTTCCTTTTGTTCTAACCCCTAATGATTTCCATTCCCATACCTTTTATTTTGTTTCCTCAGTCTGCAAAGATGACCAACCTTCCCTTTTTCCCATTTAGCAAATTTTACTGAAAAATAAAACATTATCGTGGTGAAATTTCTATAAAAGATTATTGGTTTAATGCATGTATCAATGGTTAAGCGCAAACAAATTTTCAATACATAAAAAAAGAATTCCAGATAATAATTAATTTCCCATAATTCGCTTTGTTAATCATACATTTTAGGATATTCCAAATGACCCATCTGTCATGATTATGAACTGTCTAATTATTAATCTCATTTCAATCATTACATTCCCCATTTTGACCAATGCAAACAAGGAATCAATATTATTTACAAGTAATGTATATGATGTAGTTAGTGGTTTCCTCAACGTTTTAAACTAGTTTCATTTCGGTGAGTTTCAACTATGTGATAATATAATAAAATCCCTATCTATACCTTGAATTCCTTACTTCCCCTGTCGCTATAGATAGTATCTTCATTATCGTTGCCGTCATTATTTACCATCGTCCTCACTGTGTCGTCAACTCTCTCCACTGACTTTGGGTGATGGTTTAACCCTTAGCGCCCTGAACCAACCCGTAGCGCACAGCTTGCTTCATTATCACACGTCACAAATAATGACGTCACAGTTCCCTCGCTCAGTCTTTCGCAGAGGGGGTCTACACATTAACACGCGGTCATGCGGATATGCCGTTCATTGCATTAACGATGTGTTGTGATACTAATTTTGTAGATTAAAATTTTAGTGCAGGATAATGTTTTCAAACATTTTATACGTTCAGCAAGTAGATATCGTTTCTTTACCCATAACATCAGTTCACACTTGTTAGTGTAATCTTAACATAGTCTAGTTAGAATTATTATTATTATTATTTTTTCAAATCTATAATTTGTATTAATCAGCGATGGGTCATGTTAAGTACTTACTACTTACCAATTAGCTTCTTGAATTAACTGTGTTGAAGTTTGGTAAGATACACTGATATAGAAAGAGTTCCTTATATGAGGAAGTTAACTTTTGTGAATCCATGAATGAACTTGTCTATCAATAGAAACTTCATTATTATATCATTATAAAAAAAATAACTCACTTTCTCCGTACATTGTATTTTATTGAACCTCACCCAGTTAGTGGCCCGACTCGTGGGTTCCACATTGACCACATATGTTACAATAAACAACGAAGTGTTATGGAACTGATTACGTAATACATCTGTCATCCAGACTCCATACTAATATAAAAAGCGTAACCCCAAAACTGTATCTGTCTGTTTGCTATCTGATCACGATTAAACCACTGTACCGATCGTGATGAAATTTGACAAGGAGTTACTTTAGATGTCAGGGATGAACATTGGCTATTTTTTCTTCTCAAATTGTGTGATAACAAAGATAGAAATGGTTCTTGACAATAAATGTGGATAAAATCGGACAAAAGAATTATAAATTTCTTATGCTGCCTAAACGTTTCGAGACAGGTGGCAACTATGCATGGCAGTATTGTTTGCCTCAAAGATTTCTACAAAAATGTCCGCAAGAGCTTATGTCTATCTACAAAAATTAAATCTAAATTGTCGATAAAACGTTATTAAAAAATAGAATTGTAAAAAACTTAACAGAGTAATTAATAAGGAAAAAATCAATCACCGTCAAACTGAATGGTTTATTTGTTTTGTGCATTTGACGAAGAAGTCTTCAAATCGTAAAATTTTGACGAAAAGTTTATATTTTACAAGAATTTTAATGAAATGGTGCAATCGCATCATGTCTCGAAAGCGAAAATTCGACCGGGGCGGCTCCCGGGAGATGTAGTGAACACAGTCAAGTTTTGTATTAAATTTGAAATATTAGGATCCTGTTCAAGTTTTCAAAACCCTGTAAGTAAAAGTATTTTGATCTTACAATATAGATAGATTTTATTTTTTCCCGAGTAAAAGAGGATTAGTCTAAGAAAACTCCTGGGCAACGCCGGGTAATCAGCTAGTAGATTTCATAATTAATGTTATATGTGCTTTTGTTAAGACAATCCGTACCGAATTCACAATGCTACGATTGGCTCTGACGTGTGATAACTTGTAATTCCAAGATTTTATATATTTTAAAGAGGTGAGAAATACTGACCATGGTTTACAACAAAAAATATATGAAGTCAACTGAAATACACATTCAATTGTTTTTAATAGGATGTTGTAATTTTAAGCTATTACTATGAACCCAGTAATGTAAAGTAACGTTAATTCCTTTTATACTTAATCACGCCATTGCTATGGTTCTAATACTGATTAAATTTAACGTTTGTGTGCATACTGTTTTTGTTGCTATTTATAATAGTTTGCTTAACTGTACGTATCCTTGGTAGGTTATATCTAAGTCTGCATCCTGACCCGGGTTTTCTCCGATTTTCTTTCGAATTGAGGCAACTCTATACATATTTGGAAATGTCATTTATTCTTTTTTATTATTTATCTCAAATTTTTGCTGCATATAATATCTACGATTAGTTTTTAAATGATTCATTGATAATAGCACCTATTTGTTAAATAATTTATTTTATAAATATTAAATTCTCCATTGACCTTTGGTCCTTCATCGGAATTAATGGGATGGTCCCTTGCTTGTTCCCGGAGAGTGACTTAGTTTACTGCCCCCCCCCGTAGTCATACACAATGTGAATCTACTTTTTGACAAAGATTATTTATTATTTATTTAATCATTGGGCGTAATATTCGAGTATTGGGTAAAAGTACACATTGATTTATCAATCTGTAAATAAACTCTCCATGAGTTGTTACGAAGGATGAATTAAAGACCCTCTCAAAATCCTTTTCCTTCGCACCTCTCTCACCCTCTCTCCCGCTGTCCCCTTCCCGTGATATCGATGTGGGACAAGCACGCTACGTTTTGGAAGCGCCTGGCACCTGCGTTGCCACCAAGCGTCTGTGGTTAATTACACCACTATCATATGCCATGATAGTGACCTTTCGTGTGAATATGGCAGCTCTACGTACACGCTCCACAAGCTTCCGGGACGAACTATTTCTCGAATTCGTAATGGATGAGAGAGCTGCATGCTCCGTATTAGACATGCTGAAAAGGTTAAGGGTCAGTAGAGGGTTCATGGCAGTGAGATGAATTTGAATGGAGTTGTTCTATCTTGATGTAGAACGTGAAGATTCTAGAGAATCATTACTTTTAGTTGTATTCGTTCGATTTTATAGCTATATTTGTGTAATTGGTAAACTGATAGTTGCAATGAAACGTAATTTACTATACAACAACGTACCTGCATTTGGTGAATAATATGATTGAGAATACTTAAACACTTATTAATATTGATTTTATTAGTTTACTTTTTTAATCACAGCTACTTGAAAACATACAGAATCAATGGGAAATACTCGCTGGCTTTTGTAATTATTTTTCAAGAAACACAGAAGTAAAGAAAAGTTTAGTTTTAATATTATTATTTTTTAGAATTCTACAAGCTTGTTATTTTATGCTAGAATTAATCCCATTGAATCAACAAGAATGATTCATTTGTAATCAGTTCGTTTAGTTTAGAATAATTCGTGAAAATATGTAAAATGTATTGGTTTAGAATTTAACATATAGTTTAGAATTTATCAATATCCTAACATATTGATAAACCAAATATTTATGTGGTTCATCACATCACTGACATTTACGTACACCCATTTTTTCATATAAAACAGTATACTAGAGGAACGAGAGTGTATGTATCATTGGGTCAATAATTCAAGATCAGGGACAGAAGACTCGGCTTTTACTCAAGGAAACGAACGTGACGACACACTGACCCTCAAACTCCCGAAGTTTTCTATCCCTTAGTGAATTTCTAATACAAATTATATCTTGTGAAACAACTCCCAACTCCAGTCTTAACGGTGGAGGGAACTGTCAAATCAGCATGACATATTAACGAGAAAACGATGACGAAAGCTTCGTTTAATTAAAAATTGAACGGTAAGCTATCGTTACGACGACGCCTCGTCGAGAACTCAATTATCCAGACCACCCAGTAGCTCGACCGTGCTCATATCCCCAGTCGCTGAATGAGGTCCCGGAGATATCAGTATCGGTGATCGCATCGACAATACACGTCAACACGGTAGTTGAATGAGGTGATGCCCACCCGGAGAGACTGTCACACAAAGGTGAGTCAATGCGAAAGAAGTTCAGTAGTAAAAACATGACTATGTAGATACTACTTTGTACTCATCTTGCACACAAAAATTCAAAGTTGTAGGTTCACACTCATCAAACTGTTAACCATTAACAATATTAGTTTTGAATTCTCGTAATTAATTTAAAAAAACAGTCCAGATCCTAAAATTGAACTTTGAGGGACACTGTAATCAATTGGTATTAAGTTCTTATAAGCGATGATTAACTCATGCAATTTCCATTTGTTGGACAATATTTTGAGGGTATGACAGCAATGGATTCAATTTTTTAGATAACTGTATTTCATTCTGAGTCCTTAAAATAAATATGAGAAATAAAAATGTATATTGTGAATAATTATTATGAGGAACATTTTCTAAGCGTTGGATAAATTAAAGGGAAAATTAGAATGTAGTTTATCTCATGACACCTATGTCCAAACGTGATACTTCGGGTAATATTTCCTTTTGACTCATAAAACGTCAGATCGTTCATCCATTTTCTCGCTAGCAACTTTTATTCATTTGGGTAATTCCTTCCATTAATGGAATTTTCTTTCTGTATTCTGAATCATACTTACACTTTCTCTTTCATGTTCTTAAAAAATAACAAACCGACATGAAAACGGAGGTACGATCAAGTTTGCAGGAAACGCGCATAATTCAATTAAATTGATTTTATGACACCAAACATTACCAGAAAACAGAGAATGCAATATTTAGAGGTCATGACTGCGAGATTGCGGTTTACAACATTGAATACTGCCTGTGAACGGTGGACATTTGTTCTTGATAATGTTACGAGCGTACCTTGGCCATAAAACATTTGTGTTCCGCAGTAATGTTTATGACTTCAAAATTATAAATACTAACTTCGCTGTAGTGAAACTATCAATGACAGGATTACCTACTTGGTGTTCCTTGCTCACTATAAACGAATAAAAAGTATCATTTAATGAGTGATAATGTCTGTCATAACGTTTATACGAATTTATACTAGTTGGACATGCTTAAATGAAGATACGAGTAAATATCACGAGCTGGACACTTTTTGCGAACACCTTTGTTGCTTGATTCTAAATTTGTTTGATTACTTTAATATTTTAATTATATTCTGTATATTTATTAAGTCGTTTAGTGGTGTGAAACCTTTCCACATAATGTCCCATATACGATCTAAGTCTTCTATAGAGTTTAAAGAAGACACTTTTTTGGTAAAATATGATTTTCTACAATTTTTTGAATATTTCAAAAACAACTTCTTTTCGAAAGCTTCTTACATAGTGAAGTAAATTATATTAAACAAGGACGTCAGACGATTTATTAAAAGATACGTTTCATTTTCATTCAAAAACCCATATCTCGTTGCAGAAAAAGTACACTAATATTAAATCAAAAGAATGAACAACAAACAATAGATAAACAGAATCCTTTCTCTGCATCCGTCGTTTCCAATTCCATGAGCGGCGGAAATAAGTTAAACTTAGTTGTTTCCTGTTCCGCAAAAAGAATTTAAACAAATTTCAGGACTTCAAAACCATGTTCCTGGATCTGAGCGTTTTGCCTCAACTCAAGTATTGAGCCAACTTCATAGCTATTTTAACCATTTTAATATTAATATATTTATTTGAGAAAAGTAATCTCCAAAACGAAAAATTGATATAATTATATCTTCTACGTATTTGAGAAAGTATAACTAATATTAATCCCTTTTATTATTATTATTATTATTATTATTATTATTATATATCGTACAACCTTCAGATGGATTCCCCACACTGTTTATTGTGAACGTTTAACACAACACAACGTTTCAATCCCTTTTGAGGACTTCGTGAGACATTACAATTGTTGACAACAGCCATATAAGAGCATAATATGAAATATCGCCAACACAACAGAACATAAAAAACGTAGAAAAATTCATTCCATTCTTACATTCGCATAATATTGATTTTCATATTAACTCGTGTCGCTAGAAAAAAACATTGGTGGTCCAGTGGTTATAAATATATTTTTAAATAAAGATACGTGAAAAGCAAAAATCTGGTTATGTACTAGGTGAGGTAAAGTGCAATACCGTCGCAAATACATCTAGTGATGAGGTTCAACTCCATAAAAAGTTATAATATTTAAAAAAATTTGAGTGTATTATATCTCGTTTACAAATAGTACAGAAACAAGTTTGGCATTAATATTGCGACACGATAGAACACTTTTGGTTGTGATATAACTTACTGAAAAAAGAAAGATAGGAAAGGTGCAATAAAATGACATAAATTAGGAGTGAGGATAGCTAAAGTAAAAGTATCATGAAGTAGATGTATTTTAAAATTCAATCGTTAAAATTGTAGTGGGGGTTGAGAAAAAATATAGAAAAGAGGTGATACGGTAAGATTTAGTTACAACGAAACATTTGAACATAAGACTCGCATCTGAATATTTATTTCTGGAATATTTATTATCTCGAATACTCAATATTTGAGAAAACTAAAATACAACAAAACCAAATTGAGTGAAATGTTAAAATATGTTTTGCGATTCTTTTACCTTTTATTCTGTTTCCACTTATTTTGTTGATCTATATGTAAAAAAATAGACCTGTATAATATCTGTTCTTATTTTACCATTCCAGTAAAGAAAAAAATCTTTTAGCTCTATAAAACATTATGAGGAAAAAAATGAGCAACAAAATGAGACGGTATGAATAAAATGAAGATCCATGTAACGGAAAAGTTTTTTGTTCATCTTTAGATCGATACAAGTTAAAATTGTGGTTTTTGTGTTTTCAAACCTGGCACAAACAAATATCGTGTAGGACTGTTAAAAAACGAAGTGTTCTATGAACTTAACTACGAACGATGGAGTAGCGTAACCCACTCCTAAGTCTCTGAGGAGAAGAGCATAAAATTGAGAAAAGTTCGCTCCTTAGGGAGCTCCATGGCATTTCTTATCGTTGACATTGGAGTGGAGGAGGTTTGGAAATAGACTCAATCACGGGATTCCAGGTGCGGTAGAGACTCCGGTGGATAAGGGGGTGGACGTCTGTCGTCTCCTTATCTAACTCGCGTGACTGCTGTTACCTGACTCGAGAGCACGGATGAAAGAGTTCCACTTGGCTCAGATGCCTCCACGGGAACAGGTCACAAGGACTTCGAGCCGCAAAAACGATGTTTTCTCACAAAAACGAAGGAACTAAAATTTTAGAGCAAAACTATATTATATTAATATGCAAAGTGGTTTCCCGTATAACGTGATGCAGTTTGGGTTACTAGGATAGTGTATTATTTATGCATCACTTGGTAAAGTCGCAAACCAGTGAGGAAAGGTTGAAATACATTTTTGTAGTCTGTAAAATGTCGCTTAAGTAAATAATATTAGAATAAAATTATCTCGTGTTATGTCAATTTTTGAAGTAAAATATTATTTTAACTTGTCTTACTTAAATTTAATGTTGACATACCCGCAAATTAATATCATAAAATGAAGCAAGAGACAATGCAATTATTTTTACCATGTTTCCATTTCATACACTTACATTGACGCAATATTTCGAATAAATTTCGGGTATCATAACGTTTTATCATATGTTTAACACGTTAGTAGTATGATACTTAATGGAAGGATTCGTGTACTTTACCTATCTTGATAAAGTATTAAACCTATTATAATAACACTTGACGATGTTTCGAAATGCTGTATTAATGCAAGTGAATTAATTGGAAAATAAACGCCTACACAAGGTCGAAGTATTGTAGAAAGGTGATTACTTAAAAAATTACGACGATTCAAACAAAATCTATCTGCCACCAATATTTATAAAATTGAAGTTCTTGTTGACTAATTTAGAACGTTTATTGACATTTATACATAGCATCTCTTACAACCGAAATGAAACGTGTGGTGTAAACATTATACTCACATATATATTATTGCACTTGAATATCCATGAGACATTACTGCAAGAATTTAACCCTGCACCGCCATAAAGTCGAAAGTCGATATGAGTTTGCCATGGCAAAATTTAATGTGATTGAAGGGCAAATCGGGCAGTACAATTTTTGTCACGCGAGATTCTAAATATTTAAAGTTACGAATGTTTTCTCTCCGTACATGTATTCAATATTTTCCTAACATCAATGGTTTTGATCTACAGTCATGGGATTCCTCGGAAGAATTGAGTATCTTTTCTCCCTAAACATCGTACAACTGTGTGAAACACAATAATTCACGTTGGAATTTTAATGTAATTTTGTATGCAAACTCATTTCTGAAAAAGGAGCAGATGAGTCCTTAGAAATAGACAGAGATCATATTTCTAATTCGTTCAAAAAATTCGTTTGGAGTTATTGAGATAAGGTCAATATATTATTAAACTATTTATAGAGCCAACGTTTCGAAAAATTTATTTTACAGCTTGTAGTAGATCGTTGTGAGCGAGTGTGGCAAGTTATGATGGTGGTGTATGTGCAATGAGTATGTGTGGAGCGGCGGTGGTAGTCCGATTAATCCTATATAATAGTGATTAATGTAGGATATTCAGCTCTGATGCAGAAAAAATAAATTTTTCGAAACGTTGGCTCTGTAAATAGTTTAATAATAAGTTCTCAACAACTCCAAACTAAAATGGTAAACGAGGTCAATAACCAAGAATGTACTAAAAAGTATTATTAACTAAGAGATCGATAACCACATTTTATTATTGAGAAATAACGTAAATTGAGGTAAATCGTGCCCAGAAATATCGTATTACTCTAAAATAGAGAAATAAAATATTTCTGGGCACGATTTACCTTAATTTACGTTATTTCTGGTCAATTTAGAGGTATTCCTGGTATATGCTATTTTGTTCTTGGAAATGACAAAAGCGTGAAGCACCTCGACGATTACTTCCACATTTGCATCTAAAACTACAAAACGTGATTTCTTAAGTGATTATCTCAGGTTCGGGGCACCTCACTTTCTCTTTGCAACAATCCTTCATTAACGATACGATGCTTATTGCATCAACCCGCAGGATGTCTCGCCTTCTTTGTATCGCTTTGTCTTCCTTATTCATCTTAGATACGCTATTGTGTGGGTTCAACACACATTTCGTTGTTTAATATCACTCCTTTTTACTTGACAAGTTGGTGGTAAATATACCACGGAACTACTTTCTAAATACACGGGTTGTTACATATTAAATATGTCACGGAAGAGCCGGATAAAGAGTGCATTATGTTTCCTTAATCTATTTGGTACCTTCTGACACATTAACATTTATATATTACTTTTATTGAGTTAGTTTATAACCAAGTCGTTGTACTGT
>NNCF01131111.1:57525-103632 GCA_002313205.1 Laupala kohalensis | reverse complement strand
TATATATATATATATATATATATATATATATATATATATATATATATATATATATATATATATATATATATATATATATACCATTTTCATTTTTATTTAATAATTTTTGGTGAATAAATAAAAAGGAACTTAAAATGCTCTATTAAAGATTTAAATTGTCATGAGGATATTATGTAATCAAAACATAAATCAAAGTTCTCGTAGTGCGTTCAACTTATAAGGAAAGTATTGTAATAGTTCAGTGGTGTTGCATTCTTCGTTTTTAAGATTAATGTGTTTTAAGTAAACATGTTTACGAAAAAATTAAACATTTTTTTTTTAATTTTAGGATGCCGCGTGTTTATAATGGAATAGATTTTAAATGCATTCACGTTTTATTATGAATTTTGAGAAATGTATTTATTTTTATTTAGAACAGTCATTGACTATCAGGTGCCATTCAAATAATAAAACTATTATAAATAAAATATTGACATTTCAAATGTCAATATTTTCTACCTGAACATCACTACTGCTTAAAACTATTTAGTAAAAAATTCAAATATTAAATTAAAAAATAGAACATTAGAGTTAGTAAATAGAACAAAATGTTTAGAGTACAGCACGTACGCTAATTATCCACAAAGTGGATACAATTTGAATATTGTTATAATTCAAAATATTATAAAAGGAAAATATGCACATTCAAATTTGAATTTTAAAGTGACGAAAATTATATTAGCAATATGAACCAACTTATTTTTATTGGTACTCTAATAATAGTTTTTCATATTAATTAGGTGTTATAGATAATTTTAAATAAGATAAATCCATAAATTTGAATGATGCATGATGTATACTTAACACTTCGAATTTAATGAATTTCCAAACAATTCTTGGGAAAATTTCACAGGTATAAATGAAAATGAAAAAGAAACAAATAATTTTAAATATTTAAAAACAACAATCAAAAATTAAATCTATGAAAATTTCTATTATGTCTTCACATTCCGGTGTAATATGAAAATAATGATATTTTCAAAAAATCCCAGCATGCCTTATGCATTGTAATTTTGCGTTTCATTTGTTTGGCAAATAGGATAAAATAGCTACTACTTTCAGACGTCCATTATTTATTTCGCAAGCGTTCGAAGACCATTAATCACGGGGATCCCCCGGGAGACGGCGAATCACGAGGTGGGAGATTTATCCAAACACTTTCCGACATTTTGTACAAATGACCTGATATCACGAAATCTCAGAAAACTCTAATCAACCGAGTCTTCAGCGAACTGTCACGAAGAGTAGTCGTGAAGTGAGGGTTGAAAAATCGTGGTATGTAGAACACAGTAGTAGTACATCGCAATGATTTGAAATTTATGACACTGCTGGGATAATTTGCTCGAAGAATCTGCACAATAATTTCTCCATATAATATTGGGTATAAAAATAAGATTGTAAGAACGTATAGCAAGGAAATTTACGTCAAAACTTTCCATTTCTTCAATCTCTAAAGAAACTAATTTATTTATATGATGCATCATGCTCCATCAATTTTTCTCTCGTAACTTTTCTCACGCAAGGAAATTTTTATAGAAATGAGAATGTCCACCACATTCATTAAAAGATACAGCAAAAACTAATAATGTTCATTGTAAACGATTAATTGAAAAATCTTGAAAATATAATTAATACACGACTGCAGCACCAATGATACCAACTGCAACTGACATTTTCTCAAAAATTGTTTTTACCATTATTCATTATCACCGAAATGGGGTATATGAGAAGCACTGACATGAAGTTTAAAATAAGTGATATTCAACGCACAGCTGCTGTAAGTGATTTCATTTTATATCGCTTTCTAGTCATACTTCGCGCCATTACTGTGCTTTTACGTAGCATAACAAGCAAAGAGTTTATTACAAACCCTAGACATACACACTGTAAAGGTAAATAGTGTAGTAATATTTTAAATCCAATGAAATTACAATGTTTATTCTTGGAGCGGCAGAACTCTTCACAAAAATTATAGAGCTTATAAAACTCGTCAGATATTTCTCGAGGGTGAATTGAATCGCATGGAAAATTGAATGAAACTAATAGTCGTTAATAATAGACGTTCACTTTTACTTAGCAAAACTATTTTATTTACCTGGATAATCTGGTAGATACTACTTTCCCCCATCTGCTAGTTGTAGGAAAGTTTATCTGTTTCATGTTTAATTAAACAGGATATCGGAACAGTCATGAATAGTATATGGTAATGTACAATGGAGCATGACGTAACCATATACAATTCCCTACAAATATTGCTTATACCAGCATGCCATGACGCGCCAGGGCTGTCAATTGTTAGGATCTGACATGTCAAGTATCATTTCTTTTCAAATAAATGAGTCAAGAAACTGCTTTCCTTGATGTAATTTTTAAATGCTGTTATCTTACAACGGAAAAAGTCAAAGGTGGAACAATAGTAAATGATCAAATGATAGTTTTAAAGCACGATACTTCATTTGTATTATTTGCTCCGTCTTGTTACGAAAAAGGAACGCCGAGACATTAATGCATGATATTACGATTATGTTCGACATTGTTATGGTCGTTATAGTTGGGGTGACTGATGACACTACACGTGACTGTTTAGTGTCACAGGTGTTGACGAACCAAAAACTAAAATCCGAGCGACTCGACCGCTGCCGCCATCTCGCGGCGGCGTGCAACTTCACTCACCTCACCGTGTCGTGTGCTCGTGCCTGGTATGAAGACGACGACGTGTATCCGCGCGGCTGCTGGTAGCTGCTGTCTCCGTCGCCGTCGTTCGACGCACTGACTCTGGCTCCTCCTCCCGCTACTCCTCTCACTGCGCCGCCACCGCGGACCAAGGAGCCGACGGGCAATGAGGGCGGTGGCGTCGCAGCCATGGATGCGCCCCCGGCGACGACGGCGGAGCGCGCCCACCCGACGCCACCGCCACCGCCACCGCTGCTACCACCACCACCACCACCACCACCACCACCACTGCCCGCTGCCGGAAGATCGAATCGCACCTGCGTGTTCGGAAAGGACGAGGATAAGTTAATAGAGAATGAATGGTCGTTAAGTCTATTTTCACGACAAATCGACAGTGGTTACGGACTATGATTGGGCGGAAGAGTTGATAGGAGGAAGAGTACCGACTTATTTAAAATTCTTTCATATCATTGGATATTATCATTAAAATGATTTAAATTATTTTCTATGTGTAAATTGTGTTTTTTGTCTTCCTAACATTTTTGTGTTGTGTTATAAAAATATATTAATATAATACATAGTTAATATTAATTCTATATTTTACCGCTTTTTTCTAAGTGTCATAAAAAAATATGACCATTATTTATATAATTTTATTTTTCTTCTTCTTAAATTACAGGAAAATTCGTATTACAGTAGAGACAACCAAAATTGATTTCCTTCGTAACATTTGATTAATGCGTTTTATATGAAGTCCAGAAGCTTCGGTGTGAACGTGTTCTTTTAATTATCTGAAATACTATTGTAGTAATTATGGACGCATCACCAATCTTTGTATAATGTTGCTGTGAATAAATTAATTCAATAATGTGGAACTTTATCTAAGCATTTTTGTTTGTCTATCCAAATAACAGTTTTGCAAAACTACACCCTTAACTTAATTCCAGGTCTTAAATCAACTTTGTTAACGACTCCATACGAAACAGAGTAAAATATATTGGTCTCTTTTATTGTCACACAGCTTTTAATATAATTTCTTTCTTGTGTGTTCTATCACATTTGGAGACCAATACAGAACCGTTTAATAGAGATCTGAAGCGACCTAGCAAAGTAATTCGAAAAAGATAATGAGGTATCCGGGAAAATAATTTCGTGAGTAAAACTATTGCTTGATATACGTTCTTTTGAGTGCATTTTGAGATAAAAAGATGAAGGACTGCGTATCGGACAATTTGAACCTAAACTTATACTATCCAGAGGTCGTTTTATGATATTTTTTTCCTTTTAAGCGCAAATTAATCACTAGATTTTTCATGAAACATATGCCACTCAGTGTCAACTCGTTTTGGACAAAGACAAAACTGGACTAATAGTATTAACACTGACATTTCAATCATTGGAAAAACTGTAAAGCTAGGAAAGAAAGCAATGAGAATTGGTAGTGAAACACAATGATCAGTACTGAGAGAGAAGGTATGCTTAGGTCAGCGTTTCCCAATTGGTTGTAGTAAATTTTACATCAAATTCTTCATCAAACGTTCAGAGGCACAACTTTGTGTTCCAAACCTATGCTGTCAGAATTAATATTTGAAGTGGCATAACATGTCCAGTGAGAAAAATAGAAATTGTGTTCGGAATACATAACAATATTTTATTATACCACTAAACATTAAAAATAAAGAAATAAACTATTTACATTTTCCAGCTATAAATTAGATGACAAAAATAATATAAATAATTAAAATTAGATGACAACAAATATCGCGTTACAAATAATAAATATGACTCATTAAGTTTTATTCGTTGGGCAACATTTTGCGAAACACCATCCCATACCGGTCCGATCGATCGAAAATGTGTAGAAAATGGCCCGCGGGGTGAGGGAAGGTGGACACTCGCTCTAGGCAACAGGAATAGTCTCGACCAAACCTGGCGCCACTCTGTCACCTTTACTCTCACACCACTTGTAGCAGTCGCCACGGATGATGGCATGTGTCTTCGGATGTGCAGTAGCCCTTAGAGAAACACATGACTATGTTCAGCAAATAGCATCAAATCTCTCTTCAGTACTAGAGTGAGGAGACGAATGAGCAATTTCTTATATGTATTAATTTCTCCAGTGATAGAATTATCAAAAGTTATTGATCGACTGGCCCTTTGTGAAAGTTGCCAATGTGTAGGGGCTGTCTATGAGAACTGTTGCTAGAGATTTTTTAAAATTTATTTTGGCCTCGTTCACCCAGACCACCTTGTCTACAACTATGTCATTACAAGGCAATCTTTTTTAATAATTCCTTGTTGTATTTATTTCCTTTTCTGCGTCACTTTACTATTGAAATTTCCCAACGTTCCCGGCAGTGTCATGTGGAGGTGGATGCACATCTACTTTCCATCTAATTCCGCTTTCAAAATGTCTCGTACTTGGCACAACTTCGTTACAAATTCTCGCATGGCTGCAAATTTAGGTTCCGTATCTATTCGTAGCGCCTTGTCTGCTACCGCATATACCCCTTTCGCTTTAATGAAGTTTATGTACTCCGCTCGCACCATACCAGGGGCAACCCCATAACTGATTCCTCTTCTAATTGTTTCCTCTTCTTCCTCACAGATGCATGCATTCGCATTTCGTAACCCTCTGTCGACTAAAAATTTGTTGAAATTCCCATGTCCGGTTAGATGTTCAATGAGAAATGGATTTAGTTTAAACCATTTTCTATTCTTGAATGCAAATGATACGTCTTTAATATAATTGTGGGTGACCCATCCCTTCCCTGACTTTGTCCACCTTATCTGCCACGCATCTATGATTACTTTCACTACTGCCTTTTTTCATTCTTTTGATCCTCGTACTATCTCGTCTCCATGTAACACAATTTTCCCATCTTGTTTTAATCTTCGACGATATTGTAGTTTTACCATATATAGATCTAAAGGCATTACTCCGTAAAAAGAACTTCTAATGCCTGTCTCTCGAGTGTCCGATAGGCACCTTCGATCGCCAAGTGGCATGAACGTTGGATAGAATTTAATTTTCTTTCTACAAACGCATACGCTATTCTATAACTCCACGTTAGAGAGCCATATGTCAAAATAGGGTGCTAAAATTACTTTTTCTGCTTGTCCAATGTTGTATTTCGTTAATCCAACTCTCATTAGACCCCAATAGGGACGTTTGGCTTTGGCAGCAACATATTCTATGTGATCTGTAAAAAGCAGCTTTTCTTCTAAACCTAAACCGAGAAATTTATGATTTTCTGTGAATTTTATCCTTTCCATGTACAGTTTCAGACATGGATTTCTTCGATTCGCGCAACTATGACCGAACCATATCACACGTGTTTTCGTTGCCGACAATTTCAACCTGTTGCTATTAAAAATATGTTCGACCAAGTGCAAAACCTTTTGTCCTTGTTCTTCATGTTGTTTTCGAATGTTTTCCTTAACTATTACCGTAATGTCATCTGAATCAACAATATGTATTTAATCGCGTTGCTATGTTGTTGATATAATATATTGTCCATTATAATATTCCAATAAAGCGGTCCTGTAGCTGATCCTTGCAGACTTCCTCCTGTTGCCTGATGTAGTAACTGTTTACCGCCAGTTTTCAACAGGAAAAACCTGTCTTGCAAATAAGAGTTGACAATTCATCTCAAATATCCTGGAATTCCTTTCCTTTTCATCGTTTACTCAAGAATACCCCAATCCGCACTATCAAAAGCAATCTCAACATCCAGGAAGACGCATATTCAATACTTGCTATCCTTTTGTGTGATATCTGCTAGTAATTGTTTATGTGCACCATCCGTTCCCTTGCCAACCCGAAAACCATACTGTCTACTATTGAAATTTGTCGTATCCTCCATATATTTGCTAATTTTTTTTTATAAACCCACCTGTCGAATATTTTTCCTTTTCCAAACGTCGGTAACAGGACTGTTGGCCTGTATGACTTACGGGACTGTGGATCTCTTTCTGGCTTGAAAAATAATTTCAGTTCTGCAATTTTCCATGCTTGTGAAAAATATCCTTGAGTTATACAGATTAGGCAATCCCAAAAGTCGTAATTGTATTTCATTATATCCTGTTTTGACCATCTAATGTCTGACGTTATCATATCCTGGACTCCTTACTGATGTTAGTTGGTTGACTATTGATTCCAGTTCACTCTCAGTAATATATTCTATTTCCTCCTCTGCAATGTCTATTTCTTCGAACTAGAACCCGTTCCTATCTTCTAAGGAAGTTCCTAACAAGATTGTTACATCGCTGTTTCTGTATATCTTGTCGTCAGATTTCTTTGCTCGTCTGATGGCTGTCTCAAACTCACTGGGCACCGCCTTATCTTCTTGCCACCATTTACTTTCGTCCATATTTACAAACAATAATCCTTGCTAGAGATATGAAATTTGTCACGGACTCTAAAGTCTCTTCTCTGCGCGACCATTTGTCATTAACGTTGAAGACTACAATAGTATTGGTGACGAACCGGGATTCGAACCCGGGACTCCGGCATTGATCGCAAGGGTGTTAATCACTACTCCACTCGTTCGCCTTCCACAACTTAACACCATTTGCATCCAGACGTGGAATCCCAGGCTCAATTCCAGGCTAGTCGTCATTTTCACCTGACTTATAGTTATCACAATCTTCTCCACGTGTAGGTACACGGAAGAGATACTCGTATATCTACATATATGTACAAAAGTACTGATTGACGCGAAGGTATGCGGATCGGTGTTAGGAGACTTTTGGCATAATTCTTTTAATTTTGCTTTATAGAAACGAATTACCATAGTATTTTATGATTTGTTGTTACGTTACATAACGAGTTCACATATTTTTAAATTCTAGAGTGTGCTCCAACATCGGTGGACAATCATGGATAATTTTGCTTTCCCCATTTCCGTGTGCAAGCACACGTGTTTGAGAAAAAAGTAAGATCGGGAAAAATAGATAATGTTCGTAGATGAATTGGTTTTTTTCTTTTATTAGAATAATTAGCAATTTAAAATATTTGCTTTAACAATAATACAAAGCCTACACAATCCAAAAGCTTCAAGTTTTGCTCGATGTATCTCAAAACTGTATTTATCTTGTATAACCTTTCAATGGAGCGATACACACGCCCTGGAATATTAATGTCATTCCTATTCATCTTAAAATACTGCGTGCAATAGCATGCACAGTGAAACGTTCAGTGACACAGATTCTTTATCGGAGACAGGACCAAGAATAGATGACATTTTTGTGTAATCAAGAGGGACAAATAAGAAGGAATATGGCCATTGCAAAGAAGTGTTGATGAAGCTAAGATATACGGACATTGACATTGGGAGAGGAATTGCATTTCTATAGGAATCAGTCTACACGCAAACTAACGGTAAAATTTTGTGAGCTACTGTAGTTTCCTTACTAATTTATCGCTATCTACAAAACAAAATTTTCTGCGTTCCCTGAACGATCCACTTCTAAGTAGATGGGTTTTTAAGTTCAGGATACGCTATACGAATTGTTATTATGGTGAATTTGTTTTCAAATTATTTATTTACCTTGTTGTTCCCTCTTCTTTTGTTAATCTGTCAAAAAATCGTACATGTACAGTAAGGATAAAGCTGAGTAATACGAATAAATACACTAGCAGAGTTACTAAAAGAGATTTGAAATTTATATTGTGTAGTGCATTACAACATATTGTCACTTAACAGAACTTCATCGTTTCTCCATTTAAGGTTTTATATACATGAAATTGTCAGATGCTGAAGAAATCACACGTCATTCATAACATTGGGTATGCTAAAATAATTGATACATCTTTTATATTCACGTTTCTAGTGGTCAATTATGCAAATACGTCTATTATTGATAAATGAGGTGTCACTTTTTAAGCGACAATATTAGATGCATACAAAAATTTGCACTTACTGTACCTTCCAGTTACTGACTTGAAAAACAGTTCTTTCGCCATCTTGGCTGACAACGGTTGCTAAAATTTGCACGACAAATTTTAAAATGAAATTAATGAAACAGCTGGTTCAGGTGTTAAACACGAATTCATGTGTAGCTTGGTCTCACACAATCTTTTTGTAAATATTGCGTCAACGAAAAAAGATACAAATTGTCCTTCACTGAACTGAATACTACTAATCTTTTTATATAATATTACAGAAGAGAGGCTCAATGTGGTGCAAAAATTCACAATGGGGACCATTGTAGGTATACTAAATTGAAATGATGGGATCGACAGAAAATGGATGAACATTCTAAAGGCACGATGTGTATGCTATACTAGTAATTGTCGTATGGTATCAGTCAGTTTATTTTGATTGTAATTGTTATTTATTTAATTGACACAAACATGAATACATTGAATCAAACGCAGAGATTGAAATACAGTGTCATTCTGCATTGTAGGGGAAAATTATTGTCCTACTTATAGCTCAATATTTTTATTTCGTTTAACATGTAATAGGTAAATAAATCTTGAAAGTAATACAATTTATTATTCATTAATTAATATATTTAAATGTAAACATGAGATCAGCTCCGTGCGTTTAGGAAGTTTATGTGAAAAAACCGTGGAAAATCATTAATCAACCAAGAATAAAGAAGAAAACAGCTTGAAGTAATTAATGTAGTCCATAGTCTTTGTATTGCTATCTCGTCTATATTTCCTACACGCCACTTTTGGCTTTCAAGAAATCTCTTTACTCACTAGAAAAAAATTTAGTGCAGAAAATATTACAGATCATTTTATTCAAGACATATATGAAAATTGTATAATGTTTGTGAGTAGATTTTCGATGATTAGAGGATTCACGTCCCCCCCCCCCCGTATTTGTGTAGTATTTAGAAAGAGAGAAAAACGCACTTGTTGTTTGTCAGAGCATTCTTCTGAAATAGGAATAAAATTGACAATGCAACATCTATTTCGGAACATGGTTGCTCGGAATCAGAATAAATTATTCTTTTGAATAAAAGAATAAAAGCATTTTAAAATAATTCATTATTTCACTTAGCAAAATAACGAATAAAAATGTATTTTTTTATTTGATGAACATTGATTGACGAAAGACAAGTTATTCTTTTATTTTAAGATAATGAATAACAAAAGCAAATTTCTTTTATTCGATTAACATTGAATAACGAATAAAAACTTATTTCTTTATTTAACATACATTGATACACGAAAAGAAAATTATTCTTTTATTCAACCCACACCGAATGACGAATAAAAAGTTGTTGTTTTTTGACAACATTACTTGTAATAACGAATAAAAAGTTACTCTTGCTTGATGTACAATTAATAATAAGTCATTCTTTTATCGTGCTGCCGTCCAGAATGAATAAATTTTGGTAATACAATACAAAGCGTTTCATTTTAATTCTTGGTACAATTAGTATCAAATGAATCTGCACTTCTTTGTGTTACAAAGGATACATTAGTCGTATGAGAATGGTGGTCATTCCGACTAAGGAGTGTGCAATTGAATCTAACGTATGTTTCTTCTTTTACACAAGTAAGTTATCAACAAATCAATACTTTTAAATCTCATTTTGGATTGAGGTGTTTTCTATAGTTAAAAAATTCATATATGAGTAATTGATCTTTTATGAAATTCATTTAGTTTTGGTCTAGGTGGTGGTTTCTTAATTTGAGCTTACCACAAACACAGAAAATGTATAGCAATATGTACTTCCAAAATTGTATATGTCTCGAAAAATTCTCTTTCATATTGTTTTCAATCACACCAATATTGTTCGATCGGTCATCAATATATAAATGTCTATTTTCAAATCTTTCAGTGACGAACGTAATAAATTACAATTAATTACAATATAGCAGAAACTCGAAATACTATAACAAAGTACTACACTATACTTGAGAACTAAATACTATAATTCAGATCAAAAAACCTCCGAAACAAGGGTTGGCAATATTCTCATTCTTATGAATAAAAGATGATAAATTGAAAAATATCATTCGTTAGTCGAATAACATGTTTTTCGTCACACGTTCAAAATAGGACGAATAAAAGAATAATTTTTTATTCGTTATTTCTTCTTCGATAAAGTGGCAAAGAAAAAGCATATACTTCATTGTTATGCATACCAACAAATACGGATCAGAAATACCATATCGTAACTTACCTTCCTGGTGACGTGGTCCGAAGGCACGTGTGAAGCTCCGGCCCCGACGAGGGCGTCAGTGTGGCTCCGGAAGTACCGAACGCGTCTTCCGGGTGTGGGTGGGGGAGGCGGAGGACCAGTAAGAGCGGTGATTGAGGACGTAGCCGGCGCATAGCGATGCAGTCCAGACAGAGAAGGTAGAGCAGGTACACGAGGCGTTACAGATGTCCGCGTAGACGGATCCATTCCCTGAATCATCAAAAGATAGTTCTATAAACATATAATAAAATAAAATTAGTGGTGCAAAACCATTGCACATACTTCATAATATACGTTTCTCCATCTGCAGAATAGAATGACAAAGTAACGAAAATGTGATATGTAAATGTAATTTCCTTGTAGACAGAAATTGATGTATATTCGTATCTGCATTGCTGTCCTCCTATGAATTTTTTCATTATCATATCTTTCATTTTACTTTACGAAAAGTGTATTCTACGTCTGCTTGCTCCATTTACTCTGCTAAATATTATACTGCCGCACAGGGCAAAGAGCTATGCGGTGCGACCGTAACCCAGCTATTGCGTCGGCACGCGCTCCCGTCATTTCTTTTTCATTTACTTTATTTTAAAGATTTTAATACATTTCACATAGATTAATACACTTCATGTACATTCTCATTTGGCAATATATATGCTTAATATTATTCACGCTTCTATATAATAAACTAATGTGTAAGTGTAGCAGACAGGAATTATTTTACTGCTTCTATACTAAACTTTCAAGCGAAATTTAGGCAATGCGGATGTAATGCATGCTAATTGTACCTTACGTACAGAAAATTTAAAGCAAAATCATCGGAGCCGTTTCTGAGAAATATCGAAAAAGTACTTGGACCTTCGCGTGAAGTAAACTTTGTTGTAAAGTAAAAATAAATAAATAGAGAGCACGTGCATCGACAACAAGTAAATTCTACCGTAAATATAAATTAAATTGATTCATCCATTTACTCAGAATCGCTGCACTCAGACGGACGGACAGAGGGACGGACGGACGGACGGATGTTATGCCAAAAACTTTTTCAGACTCGGGGATCACAAAAACTTCGAAATCTGGCTTTCGAATTTTTTCACGATTACAAAACTGTCTATATACTACGTAAGTAAAAGAAAGTAAAAAGTAAAACCTGCGTATATTATCGAGAGTGATAATACGGTAATTTATTCTCATGAAGCCAGCGATGAACCATCAATCAATTCAAAGTTCCACAAATATGGATTGAGGTGGGGTTACACAGAGTTCATGCCAAGTCCGAGTAATGCTCATAAATAGTCCGTACTATTACTAAGTACAAAAATCTTTAAATTTATTATTTCAGCATTTAAATGAGAAATCCGAAATATTTTATTGATTTTTCATATCATTCAAAGAAATGTATATTTGTTACAATTGATTAGTTCAGTTGCACTTTCGCTAATGATTTGTGCCGGTGAGAGAACAGTTATTTATTTACACTATTTTCTAGGTGCATAATGAATTACTTAAATATGAGGTTGGTATCTTTAAAAAAATAATTGCTGAAAGTGAGTGAAACACATTCTTCAGTTTCAAGGAAAAGCTGTAAGTTATGCGATACTCTTAGAAAATATGTTTTACACTTTACTGTGAAAAGCGTGCTTACAATTCATCAACAACTATTCGTATTTAAAAAGTCAAATAACTTCGAGTTCAAAGAATATTTGATTGGTTGTGATGTTTGCTAATATTCATAGGAAAATATTTAAACTACAAAAATGACCCAAATTTATGTACGATTTGAATATATGATTATTTTCAGCGTATATTTTATATCTCCGCTGAAAATACGAGTGAATCGGGGGAAATTTTTTCTCGAAATAGTACGTAGATTACTACCCTGAAACATCCATACTAATAAAAATGAATTCTATGGAGTGTCTGTAACATGGGAGAAAAAAGAATACTCGATGAAATAATACGAAATTTTGAACGACGCTTCTTATGGATAGTATCAAGTATCAAGCAATATATGGTGAACATTGATAGAACAAGTGCGTTAAAATGGAAAACCTGGTCTCTTCGACGTGGACATTTTGAGTTTACAAACGCTCATGGTATCCTGAAGCTTAGTGATGTGTCCGCTTGAGATCACTGATAAGTACCCAGGAATCAAGGTCTATATAGATTCATCTAGACTGTATGTATCTGGACCATGGATGTATCTATGGTCTTCCCTTGGAGTGAACTTCGACAATCCATTGAACTCAAAAGACGTACTTGCACCCAGAGTTATTTGTAGGTGACTTTACTTGTGAATTACTGTTTTTCGTTGATTGGTGCTTGAAAATTTGTTTTAACGTCCCTCCGTTTCTTGATTTGTTTTCACGTAAGTCTATAGTGTTGTACAATTTTTCCTTTGCTACGTTACATGTAATTATAAATTTCTTTTCACTATAATTTCATTAAAACATGCAACTGTAGTTGAAAAATGTTGTAATGCTTTTGATATATCATAAAATCCAGACCTGTTGACCGGTGTTTTTATACTCTGTGAAGGATAAAATCGACCAATCAATTCACTATACCAATTTTTCTTAGAATGTTGATGTAATTTTTTTGTGTATTGGTGTTTGAATAACAGTGGATAAAGCATTTTTCTCTCTTTTATTTGTTACGTTTTAAAATTTTAAACGTCCAGTGGTGATCATTTTCAATTTTTCAAATTCCAGGCAACACCGAGTAGTTCTGCTAGTAGTTTCATAAGTACTGAGTACTTTTTATGGAATGAGATTTATAAAATCATTTTAATCTTGGCATCTTTAGAGCATATACGTACCTTGTTTTGTATTCTTTATCTTTCAGCAACATATTTCCAATATCAAGAGTATAGAATTGGTATATCAATTATGATTTGATTGATCACTTGTGTCTTCAAAAATATACGTACGCAACATATTTCATGGCTGTGTTAAGCGTGGATTGAACTGAAAGTTATAGGTGCTTTTCATACTAGGCACTAAATTGATTTGAAGTATAAAGAAGTTTCTGACAAGATGCAATTTTCATATTTCTCTGATTCAAGTTAAGAACAATTTTATGTCTTTTTTATTTTTTTAAACATATTTTCTTCAATTAATTGTACAAAGTATTCCAATTCATCAAATAATTTACATGAAACCAACACTCACGTTTCAAGAACAGGGTATCCCTATTTGTGTTCAAGAAAACATGAGAGGGTAGATAAACCCATTCACATGTTACATATGTAATCGAGAATTGTTTTCCCACTTTATTTTTTACCGTTAAGGATAAGTAAAGAAATAAAATAAGCGAATTTTAAGCGTGATTTTTGTTAAATTATGATGATATAATTTCTCCTTCAAAATCATTGTAGAAATTTTTGTTCATCCCATCCGTGTATTTTCTAAAGTATTATGCGAATTTGGAATGTCTAAAAAGAATTAAAGATTTGTTTTATCTTTAAATTAAAGAAACCTGCTAGCCTTATTGTCTCTATTTTTCAACCGCCTCTTAAAATTTTATTTTCAAAATTAATAAAACATTCAACTTTACAAGAATGATACACATTACTTAATTAAGGATGGCAGAAATATTGCAGAACGCACTTATTGTAATGTTGATAATAGTAAGCAATTTACACAGAAAACAGTTTTATGTTCACTGTAATCAACTATAGATCAGAAAATAAACTACTTAATATGCATGGTTACTTGAATTCTTGATACATTGAGAAATAGTGTTGGATTCAATAACAAGAAAAACAGTTGATTCCTGTTGTCTGGGTTCGTTAATAATTGTATAACGTCACGATATTAATAATAGTTCACCGTGTTATGTATATGTTTCTTTTGTACTGATTATAATTTATTCAGTCAAACTTGCAAATTAATTAGTTTATATTTTTGGTCATGAATATGTAGAACCACTGATAATGAATCAGTTGAAGGTACAACAAATTTAAAAAATGCCTATTAAAAAATCTTTCATTGTCATGTGGTGAACAAAATGTACTTCGAATGGAAAATTATGTTGATTGAAAGGATATTANCTCTCTATATATATATATATATATATATATATATATATATATATATATATATATATATATATATATATATATATATATATATATCCACAAAATCGTATTTTGTATACGTGTTAAATATGGAATGTTTTTCCTGAAAACGAAAAATAGATGACGCATCCCGTAGCGAGTACAAGATGCTTCGTGATGAAGTACGTCTGCGCCTGAAGCACAGTGTTCATGTAATGAGCAGAAATGTTGCTCAAATTTGATGAGTAGTTATAAATTGTTTTCAAGTGGGAGATAATTTTTCAATTTCTAATACTTTATTTTCATATAAATGTTTACTATAAATGGCGGTTCTTAGGGCCCGTGCACCTTATGGAAGTACTGAAATGGTATATAAAGGAAGTAGAAGTTATGAAGTAATGGGTATTCAAGTACGAATTGAACATAATAAATTTGAGTTTTTAGAACTCAATTTAAAAACATATTGTTTTAATTTTCTGATGATATTCTGGTTTTGAAGACGAAATATGAATTCATTATCAAGAAATATCAGATTATATAATAATATACTACAGTTACACAATAATTTAATATATTATATATCAATTACTAATAAATTATGTCATAACAATACATAAACTTCCACCTAATATAGAAAATTAAGTTGTAAGTGAAATTGTGTCCACTTGCAAACTTAAAAACTTCCAAAAACAAAAACCTTATCGCCAGATTTGAAACTTTTAAACTTGTTTTACTTTCCGGTTTTCTTCAAATACAGTACTGAAATAGATGACAAGCTACCTGGTT
The DNA here is from genome assembly GCA_002313205.1 of Laupala kohalensis. Lineage (NCBI taxonomy): Eukaryota > Metazoa > Arthropoda > Insecta > Orthoptera > Trigonidiidae > Laupala > Laupala kohalensis. Next base: position 87,911 of record NNCF01131111.1, on the reverse strand, counting down.
TGTTCCTGTTGAAATTGAATGTAGACATGGAAAGTTCTTTTTTCTTAGATAACGTAATGAAATCCCAATTCAGAGAAAGAAAGGATTTAACATTAGCGGGAGATTCCGCGTTTTTATTCAATGCATCATTTTGAAAGAATAACTTACTCAAAGACAATGAGTACGTGATGCCTATTCGCTGAAATAGACCCAGATGTAGTGACTGTAAAACCTGTTTATATCTCCCACGTACGTTATGTAAACTTTCGGTTGGTCGTAGACGAACACATTACCGTAAAGATTTTCTTTCCCCTTCTTAATGTTATATTATTAAATAGTTGTTTTAAAATTATTAAGAAACACTAGGCATTATTTATTGTATTAAGTATGAAACTCCTCAGAACGATTATTAATGCTTCAATAAGATAAAAATATTTGAAATGGTGTTTTTGAAAATAATATGTGTTAAATTTATGAAAAATTAGTAAGTTAACTTTTTTTATTTCTTTTAAATGTGAACTCAAATATTTTACCAACAGTTCAACGAACATAAACAAGTTTTGAAAAAGTTAATATATGACATAGACTTACATATTATAATATATGAAGCCAAAATTTAAAATGTTCCATATGAAATCCCTTCCTTATATTTGAAGGAACCGATTTTGCTTCCACATAATAAAAATGACTATGGCGAAACACATATCTCCAAATTTAAAAAACGGAATAGAAAACAATTCTCTCATACGAAAAAGTATATCCTTGTTTCTTTTTAATCAAACATATTTATTTATTTCATGACTTGTTACATGTTGTGTCCAGCTTCATGCCATCAGGGCTACTCTTCCACCTAACAACATAACTTTGCCTCAGGAATATGTGAAGGCGAGTTGTCGAGTTGTTAGGGAATCACGTACGGAATCGACCTTAGTCTGGAGTTTTAGTGAGAGAAATAAATTTCGACCGAGAGTTGGATCGAACCCACTCTTTGCCGCTCAGTTGCGCGTACATGCTATTATTACTGTCGATTGAAACATACAATAAATATTTAAATATAGTACAGGGTAGGCAAAATAAAACTGGCCCGGAAAATAATTATACTTCTGAGACGTAATTGACCCTTGTTAATGAACTGGGGTACTGCACTTCATAGAAAATGCTGAAAATGACGTCGATGAAACAACTAGTTGCAGTCATTCGCCTGCGCATGCTCATCTCCCGCGTGCTGTGTCGCGAGTTCCTTGCTGTGTCATTTTGTTTATGAGTTGCAGACGTGATTGGTAATCAGTTAAATGCAACACAAATTGATATGCACGATAAAACAGCGTGTGTTCATTTAACAATTAATTTCATTAATACTTAATAAATTAATTTACACAAGTCTTCATTAATCTTTTTTGTGGGGTTTTACGGCTCGTCCACATCGAGGTCATTAGAGCCCTAAAATTCTGTACAGGTACGGAAAATGCAGTTACGCAATAAGGAGAGCCAACATGACTCTCCGCGTGTGGGACTCGCCGAATGACTCAACCATCCCCACTAAAAACCCTCCTCAATTACAATATATCAAAACATATATCAAAACAATAGAAAAAATGAGGAAAATGAAAGATACCCTAGCCCTAATAGCGACGGGATCGAAAAGAACAAGAGGTGACCAAGGAAGGTCAGGAAAGAGAAAGGAAGGAGCCTTGCACAAGTAAGTGGAAGTAATGCCAGACTCAGCTCGGGGCCCCGTGTTCGCCAAACACATACTTACTAGATGTAAGTCCCCTGGGGTGGGGTGCATTAATAATTAACATATTAATTTATTTAACATATTTCTGAGATTTGCGTGATGGAAACATTTGAGATTACTTGAAAGATAAGATTGTATAGATACAGTATGGATATTTTCAGCAAGTTAGCAACAGCACACACCGCCTTGAGAACCTTGTCACGAGTGCAAGAAGGTGTTCGGTGAGGAGAGGACAGTCAACAGAGGCAGTAAAATCTCTTGGCGACATCTCAGTGATTTTTACCTGTGGAGCAAATTGAATGGTCAGATGTACTCAAATAATCCTCACACACTGGAATAGCTACAGCAGGACACTGAAAACGCTATTGCAGCTATCATTCTAGCAGAACTGCTACGCGTGTCTCGTGGTTTGATAAATCACATTCAGCGCTGCATCGACGTCCTCGGGGGCCACTTTCAGCATTTTCTATGATGGACAGTTCTGCTCATTAACACGATCAATTCCGTGTCAGTCTTTATTTTTTTCCCGGTCAGTTTTATTTTGCCCATTCTGTATAACACCACCATTACGTTCCTTATTTGTTTGTTTAATATATTCTGAAACTACTTTTTTTCTTTGTTTTTATTTTATTTTATTTTTTGAAAATGCTAGTTTTTGCTTTCCTTGGCACAGACAAATCAAAGAATACTGTAGTGCGGAGAATACTCCAGAGAACAGTCACAAGTCGAACGTGATTCACGAGAGGGAAGCTTAACTCTTTCAGACAATAAAATCAAACAGAGTACGTTGAAGAAAGAAATACATATGGAAGAAGCTCCCTTACTGAGACGACCCATGAAAGGAAGGAGTTACGCCGTAATTTTGAATCGCACACTTTGGGCTAGGTACTAATTTTTCTTGACTCATCACAATATCATAGAGATACCTAAATTCAGAGTTTCTATTCTTGTATGAAGAAAAGTACTTAACTCGCTTAAAAAACTTTCATAAAATTTTGATAGGTTCTTCAGTCACTGAGCAGAGCATTCAATACTTGCCAGATTATGCCTATTTGATGTGACTGAAAGTAAGGCGTGATTATTAATTTAAAAAACGTATCTCATTATAAAACTTCAAAACTTCCTAATGCAAGGGTAGAGTAATGTGTAAGAAAGAAAGAAAACGAATAATAAATAATTAGTATAAAGAAAATGGGGGATAATAACGCAAAAAAGAAGAATTTTGGGAAAGAGAGAGAGGAATTTTGACTAAGAAAAGTGGTCGAGGGAGTAGGGACAGATTAGACAAGAAACGAAACTACGTTTTATTTCTGCTGAAGAAATGAAATGAAAACATTCAGATGAAAGTCATGAGTTTGTTTTATCAACATAGTGTCGTAACACCCCTTTTTTGTGTCTTTATTCTGGTAATATTTTTAGAGAGAACATTCTAATGGTGCTTTATGTTGAAAATAATCTTAAGCACAGGTTTTTCTGAGATTACGAGATTTTACTTGAAAGACAATATTTAATATTTGCTATTGGTATATCGTCTTTTTGTTAGTTGGACTGGACATGAATGTTGGATGACTAGCTTCGTGTATGATACCTAACATTTTGTTTGGTCACAGGAAAAAATGGCTAATAAAATTAAGAAATATATAATATTAATATCGTGAAAATGTTTCCATGGTAACAATTTTTGCCAAAATATGTTTTCAATGGTGTAGTCATCGTATTAATGTTAAACACACTCAACCAACGATGTGCGAGAAATGTTTCCAAACCAAAAAGCTAACGAACATGATCATTTACTTCTGGGATGAACATAAGTATGTTTTTTTCGTGAATGGGATGTTATCAGCAATTTCATTTAATATTACTAAATTTTTGCGATTACGCCTAAAACAATGAACAATTGCAAACAGTACAACAGTACAAACTCACACAGCTTTGTCAGCATCTACACTAATAAAAGTGAGCTTTTTGGAATGTCTGAAGTATGGATATCGGAAATAGTAATCGATGAAATCTTTTGAAATTTCAAAGGACTCATCTTAAGAATTATTGCCACCAAAATGCAAAATATTGTTAATACTGATGAATTACTAGAGCAGAAAAACGACTAAATTTGGCTGCTAACATGACGATGTGAATCTTCACTGGCATGACTGGTGACTATGGAGCTTCCTAATGTGTCCACCAAGTTCGATTGCGTTACATTAGGCAGGCAGTCCACTGAACGTATAATCTACGTGACCAAATCGTAGAAGGAAAATTATATAAAGACTATGAAGGACATTGTTTTCAAGTACATAAACTATAAGTGAAACGAAAACAATAAAATTCAGAGATCTTAACTACGAGCTTTCTTTATTTCTGTGTACAACGTGTCCATCTACCTGGATTTTAAAATTATTCGTAATATAATAAATAATTCGTCTCCATTATAATTTATTTCCGAAGCAATTCTGTCAAGTAATTTGACTATTTCACATATACACAATTTTGTGTTCTATTCATAAACCAGCCAACAATCCCTCTGACAGTGTGAACCAATAGGGATGCAATAAAATATTGATCCTCCACAAGTTTTGTATCACTTGATTCATATCATCGCGTGATGTAAACTCACAACATTTTGGTTTTTGTTTCTCAAGTTGAACACAATGTTATATCGGACGCGACCACTTCCCATGATTGGTATCACTTACTGTGACATGGAAGGTCGCGCCGGGCGCCGATATCGTTCACACATGAAGAAGATTTAAAGGTCACAACTACTTTCCTGAACGAGGTATAAAAAGATCTGTTGATCAAGAAGAATATAGAACAAGTCTCAGAAAAAGTGGATAGAATAACATTTCATACTTTCCTTCAAGTGTACACTACATACTTGCTTTTAAAACCCGAAAAATAACATTTATTGACAAAGTGTCCCTTATGCAATTGTTTTTTTTTGACGAAACTATAATAACGATTTTTCTCTATATTGACTAGATAGCTATCAGAACCCAATAGCATCTACTCCATGATTTTTCAATGAACCTTGTATGTTGGGTGTGTTTTTATTTATTGTTTCTTTTATAATTAATTTTTAATATTAAATTGAATCCATTCTCTATACAATAACAGTGTGTCTTTCTATTCATAGACGAGATCTCTCCTGATACGATTCCGTCCAGGACCCGCCAGGGAACCCAGGATTCATTGGTTATTCATTCATTTAAATGAGGCTCAATTATGTCAAATAAATTATAATTTCTGACTTTCATACCGGGGTTTGAAACGCAAGCGCTGGATGTGCCAGTCGAGTATTCTAGTCGATACCACAGACTGAGCCTTGTCTAAATTTTTGAATATAACTAAGACAATTGCTCTAGCAGTGTTATTCTTGTATTCCAAATCGAAGAAACATGTTACAATAAGTTTACTCGAATTAGCAGCTTGCAACTATTTTCCCTCGGGTCCGTGCAGACGTGCAATTGTGTTCTCAACAATACAAGATTCTACTAGAGACCAATTTAATCCACAACATGCTGTGATTTCTGACGTAAAAGATATCAATTACTCACCCGTACGCGACAGGAACGGTAGATTTGTATCGGCTGAAACAAGAATACTGTTAACACCTAATAATTATGATTAATTTAGTTTAACATATATTCTATGGGTACACGTATTTTAATTTTATGAACATGTTTATAATGTTTCAGATCCGAAGTACACTTCGGGTTTCACATATAATTCTTTATGTACGTATAATGTAAGTTCTTTACATATTTATAATGTTAGATTTGTGACTTATTCGATAGTAAAAATTATTCACCTCTATAACGAAGAAAAAAAATCATTTTTGTAATGAAAACATTTATTCAGTTATTAAGACAAAAAAATTCCAAGTCTCTCCGCACCAAAAAACTCTTTTAAGAGTTCCGTTTTTAATCTGTGCGAACGTATTATTAATCACACATTATTTATTATATATTTACAGCTACTTTAATATTTGTGTTATGCGAATAATAAAGTGCGTCGTCTGTAAACGAACACGTACGTCTACTTTGCTTTATTCTAATTTAAAAGAATCATTACATTTAAATTACTTACACATATTTTAAAAGAACTGTTAATGCAGAATGTAATAAAATAATACAGTCAAGTATAAAATAAGCCATTCCCTAGATTCTTCACTACTTATTCAGTTCAATAGAGACAATTAAATAAATAAATTTATTTTTGTGAAATATAACCGTATTTATTATTTCTGTTTCTTATTCTAAAAATATTTCTTATTTTTATGTTTCGTAACAGAGCAAGAATTTTTCATAATCTGCCCAAGAGTCCAAGAGAAACAGTTACATTTATGAGTTTTTTTTTCTTCTGTTATCCCCTACCAAACAGAAAGTTGTTGGCGGACTCTTTAGTTGCTTATTTGCTTTAGTATGCTGTTATTCGGTCAATGTATATTTTTGTCTTAGGTAACGTCTTCTAACTACACTCTAGGTTCTTTACATTCTGTTAAACACAAACCTGCGAAACATCTCAAAAGTTATTGAATTTCTCTGAAGTATTAATCAACCTATTCAATACATTATATTCCCATTGTCTTTGAAGACTTTATGTAAATAATCAAAATATGTTTATCAAAATATTCCCTTTCCTGTCCATAGCGTACACATTCCCGGAGTAAAAGTTCCACTGTCTCTTTGATATTCCTACTCATAAACTTGTGTGTCACATTATTGCTTTCTTTGTAATTGTGACAAGTGAGCTAACTTTCATTAGATTCCGTGTGAATCATGCTTCGACAAAGAGAAAAAGTAACGGAGAAGAGCAGCGATTTTATGAGCCTTATTTAATAAACAGGAACTTGGATCTGTGGTCATCTTGACTCCATAGATGTATGTTTTTTATTTTATAAAACTTATAAATCTAAAATGAATGTTTGTTTGGTAGTACTTTATGCGTTCTTATACCATTCATCGGATTTACGTGATTATTTTTTAATTCATAGATGTTTTCTAGAAAGGTATTAGTGAATATATTTTGTTATCTTAGGCATCACAAGTAACAGGCAATAACTATGATAGATTTTCCCCCGACCTCGTTGTCTATCTTTGGAGACGTGTATTCGCTCACGCTGCCTAAAGGGTTACAGGTAGTTGACAACTTTGAATGACAATATTGTTCACCTCTTAAGAGTTCTACAAGAAAATCCGCAACATTATCTATATTCAATAAGGCTAACCTAAATTATCGAATACGAGTTTTTCAAAATAGACGTATAAAAATATTTCAATTAAAGAGAGTCATTTATTTAGGAAGAACAAGGATCAGATTCCAATTGAATGCATTCCGTATTTTGAGCATTTTAGATAGATGAAAACTGCATTAAAATCACAAAATTGAACGAATAGTTTATATTTTACAAGCGTTTTAGTTTAGCAAGCAGGCGCCGTCACTGCTGCCACCGTCGTGTTTTGCCTCGGGAGGACCCGGCAAGCATTCGACTGGCGCGCTATCCGGCGAGAGGTGCTTCACATGAAGGAAACATTTTTGACTTCCTATTTTCGATTATTCTAAAGTATACATAAAAGTTAAAGTACAATATAAAAATGCACCTGGCGAAGCCGGGGGGGGGAAACTAGAAAATTTTAAATAAAAGTTCGAAATATTTAAAAAATAATAGAACTTGACGTGAACTTGCTCAGAGACGTAGAGGTTAACACGACTGAAATTTTCAGACAGAATACTGAGGCTGAATTTAACCTACAGGCGATGTATTGAGTGCCTTTGTAGCGCTCCTCTTGAATGACCAATATTATTGTTGTTTTTATTGATTTTGGTATTCTAAAATAAAGGGAAGACTTCTAAATCATACGAGTACAATTTATCCTCCTATCTGTAGATTGAGAAAGTCCCAAACGAAGTACAAGTGTGGATGATTTTTTGGTAATATATATAATTTTTTATTTGAGTTACGTCCAGATATGTATTTTAGCAAAATTGCTGTATGTTTTGAGAAATTGTAAATGTATTTGAGAAAGAAAGGTTTTCTTGCTCTTGTCAGTTATTCCACTAATGGTTTCAATGGTGAGGGGTTACAAGACACATATTATTTAATATAGAGGAGGACGGTGATTCAAATCTTATGAATGAAAGTTGATCCTACTCATCTAATCGCTTTTAAAGAGTACTCGGAATTGGTTACCGACATGACAAAACTCTGCACAAGCCTTCTCGACTTAAAGGTATTAGGTAACCAACATTTGCAAACTATCCTTCATTAGGATTATCAAATGGATTAAGATTGCACGAGTTTAAATTTCCATAAAATTTAAGTTTACAAAAATGTAACATAAAAATTAGGTATATTGTTGTATCAACAAACTTTGAACAAAAATGAATCTTAGCAATGTAGTTGCCAATTCGGTACTCTTAATAGTATTACTTGAATATTTCTTTTAAACGTTTCTTTAGTGAGAAGAAAGGAAAGAGAAAAAAGGGAAGAAATGAGGTAGTGATGTTACATTGGTTTTGAAATAATTCAGATGTTTCATTGATTGTTATATTTCATGTATCGTGAATTATAAATTGCCGCCAACATATTTGTCTTGTTTCTCGAAAAAAAACCCCTAATTTTTCACCAAACAATCGCTCAATGTGAATAAGTAAACGCAACTTTTTGTTCTCTTAATTTATGAATATGTATAATATCTGTTCGAATTCCATGTTTCAAAGAGTTGATAAGATACGAACTGGTCAACCTGTCGCGAGAATTGAAGTCCATATTTAACCTTGAAGTGTCTCCTCGTGCCAATACTGATTAAGAAGCTAACCGCCTCAACACAACCTAACATTAGTCAACTAATAGCATTGGAAGTTTCTCAACTATTTAGAACTTGCAGATAACAATGCACTTTAAGTGTTCATGCACAGTCGTTGAACCGGTCGGAAGCATTTTGACCTTCACAAAGTTACTTTAAATTCAGCAACTTCGATCAGATCCTGCTTCATTTATTGTTCAAAATGGAATGTTCAGGCATCACTCACGTATGGGTTCTACTGGCAAGTTTACTGTTGGTGTTTTGCGCAACGTGTACGAAATGTGACACTGGTGAGACTATACACAAAATGTTTTATTCGTATTTATTGTTTATTTCTTGTATTTTTTTCGTTCATTAAATATAATGTGTCCTTTTACAAGATATAGAGTAAATATAAACAATTTAAGAATGACCATCTTATGATCGACGAATATAATATATTTTGTGCAATTAATATCACAACGTTCCGGCTAAATTCCGAATAATCTCGAGTTTATAATAATACGTACTTGTAAAATAACTCTTTTGTGTTTTATTAAATACGAATTTGTTGATATTCTGTTAATCTTGAAACATGTACTGAATTATTTTTATTCTTATCTTAGGAGTGTACTGAAATGTAAAATCCGCCTCTGCTTTAGGACTCTTGATCGGTATTGATGGGATGGCCCATTGTTTGCTTCCGGAGAGTAAATTAGTGGGTTGTCTTCCACGTGGTTATGTGGTAGTCTGTAACTATTTTTGAGAATAAATTTATTATTAATATTTATTATTAGCCTTATGTGAACTCGCCATTTCTCACTAACATCCATTAGAATCGTGAAAGAAAAATGTATATCGAAAGGAAGCCCCCTCGATAACTCAAGATTAGAGCTCTCACTTGCCAAGGAAATACTTCAAGGGTGTTGGATTGCGGAGGGTCAGAAAACCTGTAGCTTTATCACTTCAATGCCGCAGTTCATATGGATAAGTGACTGTGGCTGTGGCTGACCACCACACTTGTAATGCTTCGACACGACAATCTAAATTGTATCTAGACCCTATTTTCATAAAAAGTTTCATGATGTATCTAGATATTAAAGCCACTTAGATTTGGGTTTCCCTAGCATTGGTTATNTATATATATATATATATATATATATATATATATATATATATATATATATATATATATATATATATATATATATATATATTCGAATGTCTTAGAATTATATATATTTTAATTTTCATATTTTCATGATATTTATCTTTTGAATGTGATATCTGGATTTGAAATGTGTAATAACGACAGAGGTCAGTAATTCATAAGCTTCAACCTAATCGGATAGTTGGGTGGAGAAAAGTTGTTATTAATTTTACAAGAAGAACGAGAATTTAGGTTATAAAAATAAAATAAAAATGACACATTGCTTAAATAAGTATTAGAAAATTGTGATTTTTTAACAATTTAATAATGATAGTTGAAATAATAATAAATATATGTTGACCGCAGGTGAGGATGTTGGAGGTAAAGCAGCACAAGTCATAGTAGGTGCTAGCAACGTAGCTGCGGGTGGCACAGTGGGGTCCACAAAATTAACGGCAGGTGCCATCAGTTCATCGACGAACTTGTTAAATACCATGATCAAGCTTCCTGGTGAGATCATGGGAGGCGCTATCAACCTGGGTGCTGGTACAGTGTCCTTTGCCATCGAACTTCCTGAGGATATGATTGCCCTTACTCTTAAGGTGAGTGTCATAATGTATGAGTCATAAATCTTTCATTCCACTTTGAATGTCTTCGAAGTAGATACGCCTCAGACAGTTGTAGTCGCGGAGCCGATGGTTCCGCGACAGCTGTGAAGCAGTTCCGCTAAACAGTTCCGTTGCAACGAATACGTCGCGACAATCACACTTGGTTCCGCTGAAATGTTCCATTGCAACGAGTATGTCTTCGTGCTTTAACGATACGACGTTGCAACAAGACTGTTCTTTTCGTGTTTAGTTATACATCGAAGTTTGACTCTATAATTTTTTATAACTGTATGGCGTTGCAACGAAGCGACAGCGAAACGGATCCAAGTGGAACTGTTAGCGCCTTTGCAACAAAGCGCCAACAAGACGGTTTTAAGTGATGTCTGAGGTTGGAGCGGTAACAACTTTTTCAGTTGCAACGACCTGCCTCGACATCGAATATGACGCACACCTATTTTGTATTCTGTTTGAACATCAAATATAAAACACAACCTGTATGTACTTGGAAATGAACTCTAAGAGAGAATGATACGATGCCTATTTTTTTATATGGCGGGGGAATTACAAGGATGCCGGATACCCTCCCTGATGCATCTCTCTGAGGCGGGTGACGAGTGAAGGACATGAGGAAGAATGATGATAGTGAATATTGTGGTGGATAGGTAGGGGAAAGGGCTGTACTCCGAGAAAACCTATCGCGAACCCCGCTTCATCCACCACCGCGAATTCTACTTCGACCAGCATCACCAGAGGTGGAAGGCAAACATGCTAGGCACTACGCCACGGGTCGCCATATTCTGGGTGCAATACTTTAAGTAAATCAAGTATCGGTTATCATAGATGTGTAATTACTTCTCCCTTACGAGTCATCTTCCTGATGTTAAGATTAAGAAAAAAAGGACAATGATTTTGAAAAGTGTGTTCGTATTTTTAAAAATGTAAATAATATCCATTGAACAAAACTTTGGTAAGGAGTCATTGAACCATCTTTCCTGATGCGAAATTACCAGAATACAAGGGTCTCTCTCAATCAGAAATTGAACGCTTGTCTTTAAATTCCTGGAAATGTATGAGAAAGTGGGAAACAGTACCTGAGCAAACTTCAGTGCTTCGAGAATAATTCAGGGTATCGGAAATGGTGAGCCGATTTGAATTATTCTATAATGAGACGCACCCCAATGCGTTTTGCAATGGAAAAACATAACTTTCTTTCAGCGCGAAGGATATTAAATTTCCTATTGCTGATAATATGTCCCAACTTTATCTTACAATTAGGTCTCTCATCACATTTTTCAGTGAATTGATCGACACACAAAACGAACTCCAGGGTCGTTTCTGGCAGTTGAAAGAAGTGAAGTTATTTCCTCCACTTCCATTGTGATTCCCACATTAGTATACAATTTGGGGAAAAACGGTGAATTTTTACAAAGATACCAGAGAAGGGGTTGTATTTTATGCGAATATTGTGTAAAGCGCAAATATCTTATAGTGTTAGTTATAACAAGTGTATGTGTCAGGAATATCTTGATACAGAATACTTATGTTTGGTTAATAGAATGAATGATGGGACAGGGGATTCCAGGAAAGTGTTGCCCTCTCCATAGTACCAGATGCTCGGGGATTCCCCAGGATGTATCACTCGATCAACTTCTCTCCCCAGCAAATATTAGCTAAACAATATTTCCAGCATTACTTTTCTTAAAACAGTTTCATTATTATTATTTTTCAAACACTTAACGAACATATTTATGTTGCGTATTTTCTCATTGACACTAGTTTGATAGCGCAAGAACTAATTCCCACAGTAGTGTCATTAGTGTTGCCAACCACTGGCAAATGGAACTACTAACCAGTGCGTACACTCTTCACATTCTGTTTGAAGTGATACTTTATTAAAGTTGCCAGTTACGTCGATGAGCATGAATGATCTATGCCGAGTGTGCGTCGAGTTATATAATATAAAGAGTTATACATTACAATGATGTTGCACATAATGGCTGAAGAGCAGCATCATCAATTCGAAAAACATAACTCGGTAAGATTGAGTTGGTTGCGTTTTTAGTTCCTGGCGAAATTATCTTTTGAAAATATGAAGATGAACACGTGAAATCATGATTCTTTTTTTTTTGTCTTATATCTCTGAATTTCATTGAAATGAATCAAGACGTATACGAGAAAAATTGTACAGGAATATATTTTATTGATAACAATACAATACAAGGAAAAAATGTCCCAAATGTTGGTATCGACGTACAATTTATTGTATTGCTATTTCATTAATAATGACCACTTAATAATTTTGAAACCGTGTTGATATCAGTATTAATTAGTGACCCTCTTAAGTTATATATTTGGATGCACATATTCATTCATAATAAATAATAAGACACAGAGAAAACAAGAACCTGTGATAATCAAAATAGTATTACTAAAATAAGTACAAGTATCTGAATTTACACTTCCTCGATATCTCTGAGCGGTAGAGCGTGAGTTGAAATCCTGTTCGGCCGAACTAGGTGAGATTTCAAACTGGGGTTTCTCTCACCTACTCCAGACAAATGTCGGTTTGTTAAGTTCGTAAGTTCCCTGGAAACCCAATATATCTCTACCCTCACCCAAGTCACGGTTAGGAGAAACAGCGGGTCAAATGACCCGAACCTCGCCTTAAGACAATAATAATAAGTATTATTTTTACTATTTCATTACAGATGACCGCTGACCTCATCAACTATTTCATCGTTGTACCCGGCGAAATAACAGCAAATGGAATAAGATTTTTTGGAAATTTAACAGCTGAAGCCACTGAACTGGTATTGGAAGATTCCATTAGAACATCTGAAACACTTATGCGAATGACAGGGGATTCTATAAAAGAATCAATAAAGATGTCGGAAGACATGCTCTACCGTTTGGGATACCCTTGGGGAATGCCATTCCTCCCGAAAAAACACAAAAACACAGATGGTGGCGATGGAGGTTCATCTGATGGTGGCGATGGAGTTTCATCTGGTGATGGCGATGGAGGTTCATCTGGTGGTGGCGATGGAGGTTCATTTGGTGATGGCGATGGAGGTTCATCTGGTGATGGCGATGGAGGTTCATTTGGTGATGGCGATGGAGGTTCATCTGGTGATGGCGATGGAGGTTCATTTGGTGATGGCGAATAGAGCGGTGGCATGTAATCATCTGATGAGTATGACCTATGGTCATTTCGAGGGAGTGATATGCGTCATCTAAAGGATTTGGACAGATTAAAACATCGCGGAATAGTCTCAGAGTTACAGATATAGCAAATTATTATTAGAAATTTATTGATATGATTATTTTGTTAGGTGATAAATGTTCAAATATTTCACCTCTTCTTTCCTGAAAGTATTATCAATTTTCGAGAGATCTTAAAAGTAATGTAGTTGAAATATGATAATAATAGTTCAAAAAAATTATTTGATGTCAGTACATAAGATATAAATAAATTAAATGTGATGAATAAACTAATTTAGATGATAGTCCAAATGTCTATTTAAACTTCAAGTTTAGGAATTATTATTCAATCCCTTATTGACATACTATTTTAATATTTAATTAGATACTAAATAGAATTGGAAGCTATTGCATGATACAATTTTTTTGAACTCCTATCTGCAGGCACCTCATAAATAATTAATTCTTACAATATTTTCATATCTATTGTACGCCCAGAAAAATAAATCTTGAGAATAGAATCCTGGTATTTTTTTCTCTTTAACTTATAAGTACAAGTATCGTAATAAGTATTGATGAAATAAATGTGTAATTGGTTTGATTAAAATTTATTTTTATATAATTTATGCAACGGACTTAATTTTCTAAATTTGTAACGTATGAGTGAATTAAATATTTACCATGTATAAATAAATGAACATTTGTTTATAACAATTGTAGTTCACATTTACAAACGTATAAGTGAATTAAATATTTAAAATGTACTGATAAATAAACATTTATTCATGACAATTCAATTTTATACATTGTCTAACGAAATTGGAAATAGACACGTTAGAATACGCTCGTATTTTAGTTAGAATAATCCTTTACGCTATTTTTTCTCGATTTTTGTGACAGTCAAATGACATGTACAGTGTTTTCCTGACTCTCAAATTCATCAACGCAGTGTTAAGTACTAGAGATAGGAAATTGAGATTCTGACTCGATGTTGCTTTGTATTGTAGAGCTCTCTGAGAAGAAATATTTGGAAATTCCGATTTTATAGGGGTGGTTTAATGTGAAACGTGATTTTCCGAATTTTCGATACATCCCAGAGACTGATGAAGACATCATGGATTTTGAAAGTATAAGTTTCCTTTTTGTCTACATCAAAATATGGTAAACTCGGATCGGGAAGGTAATACTGAGATAATGTACAATACCGTGCTATGATTGAGTTGCTAAAATTAAAAATAATATGGAACTTTTATTATAATGTGCATATAAATCGTAGTTTGGAGATGGTTATTACTGCAACATTTCGTTCATGTCGTAATGATCTCTCCTTTCCTCCATTATTTCGTAGCTAATAACATTTTCATTTAAGTATATACGCAATTGCCCATAAAACAACATACAATAGAGGTAAGTAGCAACAATAAAAATACTTCATATTGAATTAATACTTCACTGAGATTGGAAATTATTCATAGAACAATTAACCAAATATAAGATTGAACAACGTGTTTCATATTTTAAAATTGTGATATAAAAATATTCTTAAAAACCTTTTTGTACTGAATTAGTTATAAAACATGAATCTTCAAACAATTTATATGCTAAATTATTGAGTAAGTTCTCAAGACCTTGGGAAGTTTGTTCCCTTTCATACTAATTTTGTATAGTCATGTACAATGTTTAACATGACACGCGGTCTTTAACATGACCTTCTCCAAGTTAAACTAGCTTCATGTAAAATTCCATGTACTACTGTAACCGGAATAGCATTTTCCTGTGGAGGATACTTTATTTTTCCTCAATACTCTTCAAATTTTTGAAATATAACTTTTGAGTCAATTACATTACCGACCAAGGGTTCTAATGACCCTACTGTTGACGAACCCTAAAGCCCCCCCTCAAAAACAAAAACAAAAAACAAACCAACTAACTGCCACATTTTGGCTCTAACTTATCACGCAATCTAGCATTTTATTAAAAAAATGATACGGCATTGTTTTGGAGCTATCCAATACTTTTCGTTTATATTTTTATAATTACTCACACATTAGCTCAGTAACTTCTTGGGAAATAGTCCAGAAGTTTTACGTTTCGCTCACTTCTTAAGATAGACAAAAACTTTTGAATACGTAGTGAAATAAGTTGTATATTATTTATTAAACTCTTCATAAATAACTCTGCATATTTCTTTTGATATTAAATTTAGTTATAACAACTGCAACAAGTCTTTCTTGTAAGGATATTACACGAAAGAAACAATGAAAATACTATGTTGTAAACGGTTGAAAATTGTGAAACAGAGAAAATAGATTGAAAATTAGAAACGCTTTAAGCTCAAATATTTATTTTTATTCAAAATCAAATATTTTCACAAATGAATTATTTACCTTCAATATGTCCATGCAAAAGGAATTCAAAATCAAATATTTTCACAAATGAATTATTTACCTTCAATATGTCCATGCAAAAGGAATTTTTTCACGTATAGCCTAAAATGAAAGGAAATAACGAATATATTGACGAAGAATCCTGATCATAACATTTATATTTTTTTGAAAATATTTTGTCAGCTCGGTCGAAATACACTAGAATTAAAATATGGACAAACGACTTTCTCGCAGTTTTGCAATTAAAATTGTAATTGTAATTTTTGTATTTCAATGTTTTTGCTGTCAGCACTATCTATTCCTTTGTTATTTTTACGTCCTTGGTATAATTTATGTAAATATATAATAAAAAGGACTTATCCTTTTTACAAGTTTTTGTTTAACTTATCCTGTTAGTTGGTTAGTTAGCTAGTATGTTTGGGTGAAGCCTTTTAAACCAGTTCCCCCAACCATATGAGCTGAAATTTGGCACACAAATATAAAACCGATGTCCATGCAATATTCGAACTCCAATAAAAATGTGTTTAAAGTTACTTTTATCTACGATTTTATTTCGATAACTGGCGGCAGATTATTTCCGCGAAGCTTCCCCTGAAATTTCTTTTTATTACTTTTCTTGCCCGCCTGTTAGGTCTTGGGCAGCAGGTTATAAATATTTACGTACATGTGTTACAATATAATGTTAATAACTATAAGCTAAGTACATTGTAAAGAAACACTAATGATATTGAAGGATCATTCGTAGGCCTAATATCATGCGTTTTAATTCCACGGGGGATCAACAAAATGTCTGGAAAGCTTTCTTTTGATACGTTCTCTATGCGGAAAATATTTACCTAATCGAAATTTTGAGTGGAAGGAATAGAAGCGATGTTTTTGTAAAATTTCGAAGGTATTTGTTGAAAGTAAGTTTCAATGGGTTGAAAACCAAGTAGTGTGTGCAACTTTGAGTTCGAGATAAAACAAAGTGCTTTGATTATTTTACAGAGCATTCTGTTCTGAAAGATTTGAATTTTGTTGATATTGGTTTTAGCAGCTGCACCCCATATTAGGCTTGCGTATGAAAGGGTAGGTCGGTTCATAGAACGGTAGAGATGGATACCTGAATGGATACGTAGGGAAGATGAGTATTTCAATAAGGAATAACTGGTGGACTCGTATAGTGGCTACGGATATTCGATGTTGAATATTATGTTTCCAATTTAGTCTTGTATCTGAGTGAGCTCCTAGGTATTTAACTGGGTTTCATGTGAGAGTAACGGAATGGAACTTGAACGAAATGATAGTGGAGTTGGTGGGTTTGGTATGCGTTAGATGAATATTTTTGCTATAAACTTTGTTTGATGTGCCATTTACTGGCCCAGGACTATATTTGTTTGAGATGGTGTTGCACATTTGAAACGGCACTGACAATGTCACTGTCACCACTGTAAATTGCCGTATCGTCTGTGAAGAGTGCTATAGACGTTTAACTCACAATGGGGATATCAGAGAAATATGTTTAAAAAAATGGGTGATAATATCGACCCTTGTAGGACTTGCCCTGAAATACAATCCGTCTCCATATAAATAAGTGTAACGAATTGCATAACCTACGCCTTTTCTTTATCTTAAAACTTTTTATCTTAAAATTACGAATAGCGAAGGGACTTCGTATTCGTAATTTTACTACTATCACTTCTCAAAAGGATAGTATTAAATGTATAATCACACGGATGATATTAAATTAATGTTATTTATTTATATTACATAAAAGTTTGTGTTTAAAAATATTTTTAATGTTGTGAACAAGNTATTTATATTACATAAAAGTTTGTGTTTAAAAATATTTTTAATGTTGTGAACAAGCACCATCATATATATTTCACATTAGTTGATACTAATAAGAATAAACGTACGCATAAAATATTGCAGAAAATGATTTAATATTTTACTTTGAATGGTTTGTCTTCAAAACATGTAGTTTGAAATGTTAAAAAAAGCATATTAATTGCGTGGGACAGTTTTCTTTACAATTCGCGCGTCACTGGGGAATTTACAATACGATACGTTTTATACATATAATAAATCGTTTCTAAACATAAAACACGAAGAATGAATTCCGTCCTAAGAGAATGCAGCAAACCTCGTTAGAAGTATAGGACTATGGAGAGACATTTGGTAAGTTTCCTAAAGAAAGAGATATAAGCTCTTCTCTCTAGCGCATCATCTTTATTACAACGTCGACCACACCCAAAAATACTCCGCCCTAAACGAGAGAGTGATGAATCCCAGTGGCCCATTAAATTAGTCTAAATTCTTGGATCTTGTACACATTCTAAAAGGAAAGATTAAACAAATAATGGATTGGTCTCAAACAGCGTGATGATTTACAACTGAAATTACTTAAATGGATCTTGATTGATACTCTGGATATCGATCCTTTCTATCTTTCACGCATGTGTGTACAACAATTGTATTCTGCTAGCGGTTATGAGGCTGTATTCGACACGTATCTGGATTCTTCGTGGCCCGCAGAAAATATACATGTTTCTAAAAATAATAATATCAATTTTTTAATTTAAATTTATTGTCAAAAAACAGTACAGACTGCGTATGACCACGTGGAGGACAATAAACTAATTTACTCTCCGGAAGCAAGCAAGGGACCATCCCATCAATTCCGATCAAGGGCCCTAAGGCAGAGGCGGATTCAAAAATTTCAGCAAAAGTTCCTAGATAAGATAAAAAGTTAGCTGCGAGTTATAATACATATATAATGTCAATATGTTTGTAATTTAACGCAAATATGTTTGTAAATTTACATGTACAAGTTATTATCGAACTATAGATTATTCTGAGTATAGTGTTTAAAAATCATAAGAGTTGAAAAAACACTAAATTCACGATTTATTGTTACAATAAACACGCCCCTAGACAAAGCCTAGAGAACCTGTATGAGAAATCCGCCTCTACCCGAAGGAAAAACGGAGAAAAACCCGGGCCAGGATGGGGCTACAGAATTAATGTACACAACCGTGCCAAAGTTGAGTACACATAAAACTAAATTAATATGAGCCATACGGCAACACAATCATGCAAGAAAATAGTTTTTGAAATTGTTATAAGTTATTTAAAAAGTGCTACAGCAATGGCGTGATAAAGTACAAGACGAATTTAACTTTTATTAAAATCAATAAATTCTTTTACAGTGTAGAAGCACTGGTGCAGGAGGTAGTTTTTAACCGCGGATTTGAAGATATTCAATTTCATAATGTCTTTTATATTCTTGGGCAGGGAATTATATAGAACGATTCCCGAATGATGCGGTCCTTTTTGGCAAAGAGTGGTTGACACTCTAGGGCGATGAATATAATTCCTATTGCGAGTATTGTGTTCGTGAACGAGACTGTTTCGTACAAAGCAAGGGTGGTGCTTCAGTAATTCGGTCTTAACAAACACGACCAAATTCGAAACTTACCTCAAAACTGTAATATTTATTTCTAATTCATTGCCTGTAAGTTGTTATTTTTTATTATGAAGTAAAATGTGAATATTTGTTTTGACCGTTTCGTTTGTATTGATGAGGTACCACTAGGATTAATGTCGGTGTTCTTATAACCTTAAAGTGGTCGCGCGAAAAAAATCTTTACTAAACGGAAGAAGATTACGGATTATAGACATCGCACACAAAAAATAAAATGAAATTGCTACACGTTTAAAGAAATTAAAATTTGATGCACAAATTGTCACTTTTAAACCTTTCGGACCTGCAGAGGATAAAATTAATAATTGTTACCAAGATGAGTAGGTGCTACTAAAAAACTAGAAACTAGTATATAAAATGTATAATAATGTTTTTGTGGACGTAAGTAAAGCATCATCCTTCCACATGTTGACGTATTTTCAATATCATAATTCTTCTGAAAATCGCTATTCCCAATTATATTTAAATCTTAGTGTATGACATGTGTTTTAAATTTTCTTTGTTACCAAGATTTAAATATTAGTAATATTTGGAACTTTTGAAAGTAGTTGCACTACAATTTGCGTAAATTAGAGTGTTTTCGCGATTCATGCAACAACTTTAATCTCTCATATCTAACGTATGTTGCAATGTAAATTATGAATGATTTTTACTCTCTTGAGAGGCAAGTTAAAGATAAATGGAAACAACACTTACCAGTATAGTGCACGTGTGATAAAATGAGCTCATAGTTTTCACTGCACCATCCAGAGCAACATCCAGGGTATAGTGCCAAATTTTGGCAATGTCGAATTTCTTAGGTCAGTGCAGAACAACGGTACGCCAGTACGGAACAGCGATTTGAAATGAAAAAATGCCGGTACATCTATGTTTAATCTGATTGAGGAAATTCTTTGACTAGATGAAAAGGTTGTACATTATTTGCAACAGAATGTCTATTTTTTTGCTTGTTACAAACTTGTACAAACTATTGAATTATAATTGGACGCACCCTGAATGTATTGATGGGACACACTGTTTGAAAAGGAGCGCCGCTAGCTCTTCGTTAAATTGATATGACTAGACAAATAGCAACAAAATTTGATTTTATCAGTACAGAATAGTTTCTGAACTTATCAGTACAGAATAAGAAACATTACGTAGAATAATTCAGTATTTTAAAAAAATTGCGAGGTTAATTTTGATTCATTTTTTCTTCGATGATTTTTTCAAAGTTTTTTTCGCAAAAATCATGTAGTAGTCCCATAAATGAGAATTTATATTATACTATGCATTTTTAATTATTTGCACTTGTTTTATTATGGTTTATACGTGCAAACCTTGGATGATATAAGAAAACGTGACGATGGAGCACAATTCACAAATGAAAAATGAGACATCTTTACCATTAGGACTCAACATTGTGTGAATATGAAGTTTTAAATTTAAGTACCGTTTACAAAAACAGCTATTTAACGACAAAACGTTTCGCTTGAATGTTGTCATTCATCAGGTGTACCCTACTGACAATGAGGTAGAATCCTAATGACACAATATGAATATATTCTTTGGGAAACCAAGATTTTGAAACAATATTCAAAAAATGTTAGTCTAAATCACTATCGCAGAAATACATACATTTTTCTTACGAATTGTTTTATGAAAATATTACAAGTAAAAATATTAATAATATGATTTAATTTTAATGCTGTAATTTGTGAGCTTTTGTCTTGTTAAGTACTTCTTGTTAGTACTTATTTTTGTATTAACTTATCTTTAATAATCATTTTATATTGACATTGTCGTTGGTAACAAGAATATAAATAATAAACTTGAAAATAAAGCGACACTTTGTCTTCTATAAATTAAAAAGTTTTCATTCAGTCACAAGTGGTCAGTAAAAGTGCTTTCGCTTTAACATAAGTATAATTTTGATTTAAATAGAAATTTAGTAATACCGTGCCATCGCGTACCGCATTAACTATCACTCTAAACAGCATTCCTTGTGTGACGAATTAAGGAATTCAATCTAAAGAAGATATATTTGGACAGAGAGCCATTACCTCGAATTCTTTCCAAGTCACATTCCCGTGATACTTCGCACCAAAAGGATTAGTTGTCTCCGAAGAGGAAGATTCAAGGCTACTTTACGTGGAGGTATTTACTTTCATTTAATATAATTTGAAGATGACACAAACTGGACTTCAAATCATCAATTGGACTTATTTTCAATTATATTCAATAGCCCAAGAGATGTAAAATGGATTGCTCTGGTTGCATGCAATTATTTGGGACTTTGTAAGTCTACAAAATACAATTGTAATTTGTTAAATACCACTCAAAACATTAAAGTTCCTTTAGCGTTAATTCTTCAATGCTAACAAAAAAAATTATTTTTTATGAACTGAGTACCCGCAGATTCGAAAACGTGAATTATATTATTTTTGGACAACTAATCTTTTTAAACATAAATTGATGTATTCTATAGTAATACGTAGTGAAGAATACTAAATAATTTGGACTCGCTGATGTATTTACTACCTTGGGAAGAAATAGTCATATGAATATGAGAAGTCTATGAATAAAACATTCATAGATTATTACCCAATATTCATAAAACTTATATTACAGGGGTGCTAGGAGTTCACCCGTAAGCGCCAGGCAGTCACTTTATTTGTTCTTGGCTTTGTGGTCATAATTCTTGAGGACATTATTTGCAAGGTTATAGAAATTTGACTATTTATTAGTCGCAGCGCAAATACTTACGATATATGAGAAGCTATATATAAATTGATAAAACATTATCAAATAAAAATATACCTAAATTTATATTGATGATCGTCTTTTTTTTCTCTCGAATTAAAATTAATATAGATCATGGGAAAGTTTTAGTTCATGACTACGCAGTCTATACCGTGAACCTCTCTGGGCAAAAGAAATCGAATCGGTAAAATGACCAACTTTCCAAAGGAAAAATTTGAATACAACTTCGTTTTCTATAAGGAATTCGTGAAATTTATTGTCCTTACCTCCTTAATGACAGGGCCTGGAGGCAACCCAGCAGTTCTGGATACCACCATGGTTATTGGCAGATTTGGTTAGACTACCTGCAACACACAAGATTTAAATTTTTGTAACAAGTGGTGTTATTAAGAGTCTTGTATACCTATTCTTTGACAAATGAACAAATGTTAATCCATTAAAAAAATGTACATTTTACAAATGATTATTCCTAAGAATCTCACAGAAAATAATTTATGAGGAGTTTTACATTTTTCTATGAGAGAGTTTGTGAACAAACAGGGATAATTTTGGAAAGGTGAACCAAAAAGTTGATCTCCTTAACTATTTTGTCATTAAACGAATTTCAAAGATAACGAATTAATTGTTTCGCAACCCTCGGGTTTACAAAAACTTCTACTGTTAAGAAATCCTACTAAGAAATACAATTAAGAGAAAGAAGATCAAATAAAAAGGGAAATGGGAAAATATTAAGAGAAGAAATAACAAATAAGACGGGTAAACCTTGGTAATGGCTGTAAGTAATGATCTCTGCAATGAAAATTGTTAAATAATGTTAAATAATTGTTAAGTGATGTTCAAGGATTCGCAACAGAAGAAAACTTTTTAATTCTACTACAATTAATCGAAATTATTTATGTCGATCAATATATAATCAAAATACATCAATAATAAAGGTTTACGATTTTTTGTGATAGTAAGTACACAAAAATATGCAGTATTTGTTCATCATAAGGTCGGATTATGTTTTTCTTCTATATAAGTCTGCAATTCTTAAATTTTTTTCATTTATTTATTATTCATTATAATTTAAGGTTAAATGTGCATGAATAAACTTGATTTCTGATAATCCAGGGCAAATGGCAATGTTTAAGACTTTTTCAAGAGAACTACACGACGCAAAAAAAGACGCTATTACGTCAAGACTTCCATACCTTTTACTAGAATAATTCACAAGACGGGGCATTTATAAGCAAAATTCAGTAAAAACAGTGAATAAAACTGTTCTAACGGAAATGGCTCGTCACGTAAGTAAAGACAGTGAAACTCTTATCAAAAATAGAGTCAAGCGATAATCTAATTTATTATCAAGTTATAAAGTCACAAAACAATGGTCCTTGTCCAGTATTAAAAATCTAAATGAATTATTAAATTATTAGAACTTCTTCGGTGGATGTTTCCAAATTTCGTGAATAGTTCGCAAATTGACTTCTGTCAACGCGGATGTAATACCTTAATACCTTAGTTAACTCACGAATATGAATGCAAAAATTCTTCTCTGATATTTAAGAAATCTCTCTTGACGAGAGACATCATATAATTATCATTTTTCACAGATCATATTTCATGAACATCCTTCATATTTGAAGAAATGTAAGGGCATTACAAACAGGGATACTTATTTAATTTTTTATTACACAGCTCATTAACAATTTCAATTAAATGCAAATTGATCATTCATTTCTGTAAAGGAATACGTCCTCTGCAGAAAGTATTCTGTGGGCCACTTTCTATTCAATTTCGATCGATGGGGCCGACACGGATAGGGTCTAGCAAAATGTTACTCGACGAATAAATATAATAGGTTATATGTTTTCATTTGTAACGCGATATTGTTATTCTCGTAAACAAATTTATAATATTTGAATCTGGAGAATTAAATAGTATATTTCTTTAATTTTAAAAACTATTTTTAATATAATGTGTTCAAATTGTAATGTGTGATGGGGTACTTCCGTATACTATTTTCTACTTCCTCTCGCCAGACATGCCACGTCAACTATAGTTCTGACAACATAGATTTGTAACACAAAGTTATGTCCCACGACGTTTGGTGAACATTTTTATGTACTTTAATTCACGGGGCATAAAATGAGTTACGCGTGCCGCATGCGGTTGAACTTTCACGTTCAACTATTTATTACTTTTCATCATGAAAAGAAATAAATTTTATATTTGTCTCCGTAACATAGCGCCACATCCATTGCGCACTGATGCTTGCCACGTGCGTCACGTATCCGAAGTGTGAGCCGCGTACGTCCTTTTGGAAGACTGCGACGCACCAGAGGCGAATGGCCAGCGCCTAGTGCCTGAGGACGCACAGTATCCAACGCACAGAGCATACTAATGTGCGTAGTCTCCCGCACAAAGTATGATGAAGGCAACTCTTAAAGCAGATGTGCTAGGATAAAAGTAAGCTACCCATTTATTCGCTACCACATGATTTTAACCAGCATCGCACGGTAGTCTCATTCGGTTTCTCCCCGGTCCTTTCACACAACTACATAAATTCTGTTAAAAAGAATATGAGAAAGGTGGTTTTTCCAACCACAAAAAATATTTTTTCACACCTCTACGAAAATAACTTGATCAACTAGCCTCCCTTGACAACACCCAAGCTCATCTCTATCTGGGAACTTTTACAAACAGTTTGCCTGAAACAGGTTAAACGCTTAAACAATTGAAAATTTTTGTGAACTCTATTTACTGAATGCTTCTTATGTGGTCTAGGTTTCATTTTGATATAAATCAAGAGTTTGGAGTGAGAATTAAAAATACCAGAAAATATTAGTTTTCTATCATGTATAGATATGTAATTTTCTTTAGAAACATTTCTGTTCCATTTTGAGAGAGACTCGTTCGCTATTAATGGCGATACGACCTTATAATTAGAAGTAGAAACATTATAAATTGAAATATTTTAAATATTGCTTATTTTTTAAAATGGTTATTAAAATATATTATCAGAAACAACTATATTGAAATATTTTTAAACGTGGAATAATTTGTATGATAAATTATCTTTTTTATTCTCACTTAATGAATGGGTTCTTGAATGCTCGTCATTCAGACATAAACAAAAAGAAGAATGTTTGGATGGTTTAATTTTAAAAAATCAATTATTAACCTTGGAAAAAATTATTTATTAAACAATAGCTTTTGCAAATGCAAATTGAATTGTGTAGCATAGGATGATTTTTTTATTTTCTCTGTGCATATAATGTTTAACTGAGCAAAGGTAACATTTTATAAATGTTTCTTCTCTTTTTGTAAGAAACGAAATAAAGAATCGTCAAATTTTTACTGTTTATACAACGCTATGAATCCGAGAAATATGAACAATCTTAATAATAAAGTGATGACCAATGTTAACTGACATATTCTGCATCATGTATTAAAATAAATAACTATAAAAATCATTCATATTTATTCATATTCCAATCTCGAAAATCCATCGAAAGATATTCGTTGAGTCACGATGCAGAGTTGTTTAATTAGAAGAAATACTTGTTGGTTATATTCTTGTGTCATGAGTAACTATATCACTTCAAATAAAAACTTGTTTCGTGTTATCCATGATAATTGCACATTTTTACAAATGTATAACATTAGACTTGATCACCAACTCAATAAAACAAGGGTTCTATCAAATTATTACCACAAAGAATATGACTGGTCTTACTCACGCAAGCTGAACTCTTACATGCTACGTCCCTCAGCAGTGATTTCTTTTTATACGGTTTATTCAGATAGATAATGCGAATTCCTTAAGTTATTTTCGTGTTCATTGAATTTTGTAACCTTCACCAAAATTAGATGATAAAACCTTGGTTCATAAGGTGTTACCTTACAACTTTTTCCATTAGAGACTATGAGGATCGGCTTCATTTCCTCTCATACGAAAAGACAAAATCATACGATGAAGTAGATGCAATATTCATTTTATTAACTTCCAAAATAGTAGTCCAATTTTAGAATATGTATTCTTTACAATTGCCTTCGTCCATAGTTAAAGTACAAAGGTTAATAGTATGCTCCAATTCAGATGACTCAATTTGGATAAAGGATGTTATACAACTGCAATCTTATTTGTAATTTAAAATATTCAGAAATTTTCCCTTCCCTTCAAATATAAATAATAGTTTGTCCTAAATAAGAGTTAAGTTGGATCACTTCTCCCTCAAAATTGCTGTGGATAATATTATATTTTATTACTGCCTCGTAAGCGCTAATATATAATTTTGTTGAAAATAACGAAACATAGCGTTCTTTCTTGAATATCCATACACAACTTGCAATAAATACGAATACAAAAATACAGGAGCTACTTACTGAGTCAACAGTGATTTAGTGGTTTTTATAATTACTCTTTGTATGAAAATATCAATATTGTAATTATGTGAGGAAAAGATAATTTAAGAACGTTTTAAACAAGTATTGTACTTTTATCTACATATTGAATCAAAATTATACTGTTTTTTATTATTTCCACTGAGGAGAGCAAATTATGTAAAAGGTAAACCAAGATATATAAAAAACTAAAAGAAACAGAAACCTGCAGCATCGCTAGTATATAATCTAGGTTATTAAAACAAAACAAGAATTGTCTTTAATCTCCATTTATATATATTAAAAATGTTGTTTATTAGTATTTTTAACGGTTGGAGTTAGTATAAATAATTTTTCATGTTACTAACACTATGAGGAAGACCGAATGCAATTGAATAATACGAAATATATCATAGAGAAGATACTTGAAGATGTAGAAAATTTTCCGTTCAGTACTAAGAATACTGTCTCAGATAAAAGGTTTTCCCAGCTTTTATCATTGCTTGATACGCATAGAAGTGTATCTTAGTCTGACATAAAGTATACAATATTACGCGGATCAGTTACGCTCTTCTTGTATTAAGTAGGATTTCGTGTGGAAAAAAATGTCAGTTACATAGAAGATAACCATCGGAGATAAACTGTTGAAAAGAATCCTGGATATATACATAACTTTTTGCCAAAACCTGTGAATGGTCACGAGGGGGAAATGGGTGAATATACAAAAAAAGATGAACCAATAATTGTAACAATTTTGTGATTTTAAGTTTATTCTAAATAAGAAAATTAATTGAAACGAAAACTTGTTTATATTATTGAATATAAGTGTACTTTACCATTTACGACGTTTTATCCAGTTACATTATTGAAACTGGGTTGTAAAAGCAAACATTCCTTCGGTGCCCCGCGGTCCCCTTGAAGCCAGTTACGTAAGTAAAATTTACAACGCCAGTTGAAAGTTAAAAACTAGGTGCATGAACTCCCAACATATTGAAAATGTTCTATATTGGATCGCATTTCAAAATTTATTCAGTACATTGAATTTTAAAATAGAAGAAATTAATTTAGAATGGAAGAAATTAATTTATATTATTTATTGTCATCGAGGAAGGAAAAAGAATTGGTGCACTTGACACAAGTGTAGCTCGAGACTTTTGAATTAGATTGAAAGTCAATTAAGAGCACCGATTGTAAACAAATCCGCATCTATAACCATATTTCTTTCAAAATAAGTATCGGTTACGAAAAATTATCATCGTCACCTGTGTCAAAATGAAACGAGTTTGGGAAGAATGATTTATATTATCTCACATAATATCATACAAAAAAGTATTAAAACAAAACAAATTGAAATTTATTTGTATATGTATGGTGGTTCCATAGAAAAATTAAAATACGATAAATAAATAATAAATAAATAAATTTATTGTCAAAAAACAGTACAAACTGCGTATGACCACGTGGAGGGAAAAAAAACTAATTTACTCTCCGGAAGCAAGCAAGGGACCATCCCATCAATTCCGATCAAGGGCCCTAAGGCAGAGGCGGATTCAAAAATTTCAGCAAAAGTTCCTAGATAAGATAAAAAGTTGGCTGCGAGTTATAATACTAATAGAATGTCAATATGTTTGTAATTTTAAGCAAAAAAAAATTACATGTACAAGTTATTATACACACATTTCATTGTTTCGTTCAGTTTCCTTTGTCGTGACGAGTGCATATCAACTGGATATCAAATACCAATACCTCAAGATCTTCCCTCCTCACGACTCGTCATGAGCTTCTCTCGCGTGACACGAGGGGCGCCAGGATCAACCCTGATGGCAGCCAGTAGAGGTAACCCTGCGCAGAACATCCATATGCATCAACATTTGGCCCTGACCTGCCTACTGCATGCATTATACACACAGCGTACGGAGATATGATTAACCTTGGTAAGGGAGTTGGGGTTCAAAGTATTTGCCAATGCCACCTGAGCAACTGCAGAGTTTATTTTCTCAGGAGTAAAAATGTAAAGTTAGGGAAAAGTGTAATACAAGGAATATTTGCTAATGAAGTTTGTTGTTAAAAAATGAAATGCTTAACATTCATGAAATTTTGTGTTCTTATGTACGGAGGATATTGTTTAACTCATATCCGTAGAACGCAAATACAATTTAAATAACAGCATGTGAATGAAGTAAATACACTTCATCCAGGAATAAGGTTGTACCTTAATGAAGTATTATCAACATCTGAAATAAAGACAAGTATTATGAAGACGAAGGAACTGTTGATACATTCTGGTATTTTAGTACAGTTAGTATTTGTAACACTGAAATTTCATTTGACACACGAAAAAATAGAAAATTGTTTTAAAGTACATATAAACTATTAATGTTGATGTTTATGATGTGTTGATGATAATGAAAAATGTTTTAAAGTTATTAAACTATTAATACTGGAATTATTGGTTCACAGTTCACTCAAATATTTTTAGTTAATTGTTTGAATGTACAAAAGCTACTTTGTGTACTTCAAAAACGTGTATAAATCCTTGGAAATAAAGAAGTGTGTGTCAGTCGTAACACCCGGAGGTTTATTTCGTTTTTTCTCGTAAGTGTCGGTCATTGTTTGCCTCTGAATCACCTGGAATTATTTTATCCCTCTCGGAGGTCAAATACATTCATTTTGTGAGAAGTGTATTTTATCACTTCCTTTCCAATGAGTTGGGCCACCCCTCAGGATCTAGCGTGCAGCTTTATCGTTCTGTCATGGGTTTTCCGAACACTGGTGATGATGGTGATTTGCATTCGTTATTGCTGCTTTTCTCGGCCATTACTGTGATAATAAAGGGGTTTCTTCGAGATTCTTCGATTACTCTGAGTCAGAGGTCAAGATTAACGAGAGGAAGAGTGCGGTAGGTCTTATGAATGCAGAAACAATTTGTTATTCCACTAGTCTTTGTTATTTCCAGAAAATTATTTACATTTTATTTATAGTACGTCAATTTACTGTGTGATCACTGTGTTTGTAGTTTCGAACTTGGAATACTATAGAGAAAAAACAAATAAAAGAAAATTTGTAAGGCTTATTGTACAGAAATGGGAAAATAAATGTCCAAAATGCCCTATTATACTTGATAGGTTTAGATTTTTTAATATTTTAATTTCCTTGCTGGTACAACGTATTGATACAAATGAATTAGGTCATTTAACATCATCGGATTCAATTTGCATGGCACAGATAAAAAATTTTTGACTAATTTTTCCTCATACCTTTGTAATTTCATGTCCGTCTCCTTTGTCAATTTTTGCAATCACACCTGTCTAGGTAAGGATGGTCTTACCGGAGAGGTTGATGCGGTGGTTTCTCGACGAAACCAATGTAACCTACTTCATTGCACAATGACCTCTGATGTTTTGTACGTTGTATATGTTGAAAACGTGAAGTGCTGGCTAATGAACCTCACTCCTTTGTGTTCCCCATTTCCATAGAATAACCCATAAATGATTTGGAGCAAAACAAAGTATTCTACGTGAAGTAAATAAATATAAATTCTGTTTTTACAGGAAGTTATCGCCAAACGACGTGGATGTTATTTTAGAAATGAAGTCTTATAAATGTTTAACCCGATGTGTAATAAGCACATTGACGAAATTTATATCGAAACATCTGCCCAAACTACAAGGAAATTCTGTGTCAGCTATAGTGAATAATGGTCGTAATTCCATCTGAGTGCGAAGATTTCCTTCATCAGTCATGATAATATGTTATAACTTTCGTTCAGATGAAAATGGCGGCGAGTCGGAAATCGAACTCAGGACTCCTGCATTGATCGCAATGGTGTTAATCACTACACAACCCGTTCGCCATCCTCAATTGTACATCATTTACATCCAGACCTTACCCCGTAATTCCTCAGACACATCCCTGGAGATAACTAGAGATAAGTGAACCAGGCGGCACACTATGCTGTCTGG
>NNCF01131111.1:5920-44585 GCA_002313205.1 Laupala kohalensis | reverse complement strand
TTCTTATACAGGTTCTCTAGGCTTTGTCTAGGGGCGTGTTTATTGTAACAATAAATTGTGAATTTAGTGTTTTTTCAACTCTTATGTTTTTTAAACACTAAACTCAGAATAATCTATAGTTCGATAATGACTTGTACATGTAAATTGACAAACATATTTGCGTTAAATTACAAACATATTGACATTATATATGTATTATAACTCGCAGCTAATTTTTTATCTTATCTAGGAAGTTTTGCTGAAATTTTTGAATCCGCCTCTGCCTTAGGGCCCTTGATCAGAATTGATGGGATGGTCCCTTGCTTGCTTCCGGAGAGTAAATTAGTTTATTGTCCTCCACGTGTTCATACACAGTTTGTACTCTTTTTTGAAAATAAATTTATAAAATTTATAGACAGTACAATATAATTATGAATATACAAATAGCAAAATATAGAAATTACAAGTACTTCTGGCTATACTTCTAAGATTTGTTTTTCGTGTACAATGGTTTGTTTATTTATTGATTTTTTCGAAATGAAACTCCATTTTAATAAGAAATGAATACATAAAATATGATACTGAAAAAGTAAATACTTCGTAATTAAATTAATTAGTAATTAAAATATGAAAAAAAGTCACTCAATTTGAAATTAGCAATATTGAAAATTGTGTCTTTAATCAGCAGTGGGTTAAAATAATCACGAAGTGATTATTAACTTCACTGTATGTAAGGGAAATGTAAACAGTAATACAGTCTCCTTGGTCTACACGCATAGGATGAAGGGAATAGGATCTTTTTAAACCAGTTGAATTAATTCCAAAATCACCGTCCGATGGCGTTGATGACGGGTTCGTACTTCCCAACGTTTTTCGTTCATACCCCATTCCTTAAGTATCTACTCCTGTATATAGCTCGCAATAATCCTTTCAACATTCAGTTATTTTTTCTCGATAACTATATAATCGATTCACATATTTCGTATAAATCTGTCACGTATTTTTTAATGGGGCTTTAGGGTTTGCCCGTAGTAAAGTAGGAGATGTGGTAGTGGTATACAACCACAAAAAATGGAAAGGCATACAATTACTTTTTATTTCTGTTAAGATTTTCTCCCTAAGATATTTCACCTGATCTATTTGATGAAGAGTATATTTCAGAACGTGATATAAGATAACTTGTTGATTTTCTTAAAATATTTTAAATTACCTTACAATATAAGTTAAGGATTTTTTAAATTAATTTAAATAGGATAAACCACTTCAGGTAATGAAGTAATTTTCAATCAATACTCGCCAGTGGGTGAGAGATACTAGTTTTTAGTTTTGTTAAAATTATTTTAAGATACTGAAAACATTCAGCGAAGTACACGTCTCTCGTTCGTACTCAACCCACTTTTTCCTCCGGGGGTTCCATCCCTTCAATAACTGATTCAAGAGACAAAAATACCTTTATGTTACTCACGTGACTTTCTCATGCTAAGGCCAGCGTACCAAATCCATGGAGTTGTTGTGCAGTTCTGTTTTTAGAACGACTCATATAGTGAGCAAAACTTTGAGTCAATATATGCAGTATTCATGGATTGTCGTTCACTTCTCCGGCAAACGCTGAGCTGGCGAGTCACTGTACCTTTCTATATAATATGAATGATATAAACAAATATAATCCTTTTATCATTAAGTAGGTCTTTTGCTAAAATTATCTTTCAACACATATTCCAAAAATTAAGTATTAGCGTTTTCAAAATTAAAAAAAAATTTGTCGTATAAAACTTAGACTTAAGAATGAGTATTGTAAAAAACTAGCACTAATTGATTCCGGAGTAAAATCTCAGTTTTCAGTGAGTTACGAGCAGTATATATGACGAATACATAATATTGAATTTCTGACAACTTTTTTATTCCAAGAAAAAATTAGGTAGAGAAGGCCCAATGGAGAATATTTTAAAACAGAAGGGGAACATATCGGTGACGTATTTCTTCACTGTCAATCTCACTCAATTAACCTTGATTTTGAAATAATTTTGTGTCCCAGTTCCAGGGATGAATTTAATCTCGAGTTTCCCAGTGGTGACTATCATCTAGCCAACGGGGGAGGGATCGACGAACGTAGGAATAAAATATTAGTAAT
This sequence comes from Laupala kohalensis, assembly GCA_002313205.1. Taxonomy (NCBI): domain Eukaryota; kingdom Metazoa; phylum Arthropoda; class Insecta; order Orthoptera; family Trigonidiidae; genus Laupala; species Laupala kohalensis. The sequence continues at coordinate 42,475 of NNCF01131111.1, read as the reverse complement.
TAAAGGCAATTCTTTGCAGTTGGGATGTGGAGGATATAGGATCAAGAAAAAAAAAACATTAAACAAGTAAATCCCAGGTATGGACTATATGTTACGTACTGGGTTCGGAAAATTTGTGCAAATAAATAATAAACTGTTAGGTTGTGTAGGGAATTATGCATGTGATTACAGCTTCAAATCGATTCAATAACCAGAATAGGTGTCTCGTGAAGAAACATTTCATCCTTTTTGGGTCAGACGGGTACAAAAGAGGTAAAAGAGAAAAAAAATAGTGTTTTCGGGAAGAAGCAAAGTTAAATTTCTAACTACTATCCATGGCTCAGGTCATATTAAATTAATATTTGCATATTTGTGGTGTTCAGTTTATATTATTAAACCAATTTGACCCGTATTTGAGAAATTAACCAAAACTTAAATATAACTTCGTTTGAAGTATCCTTTACATTACAGATTTAAACATTTTAGATCATGTGTATCAAGACAGATACCATTCTAAATACAGCATGTGAAAGCAAATGTTTTAATTAGTCAGTATGGAGACGCACAGATAGACGGAATTCTAAAAAACAAAATTTTTGGGTACTGAGGGCACTCAAACGGATATTTCCGTCAGAATTCAACGATTGAAAATTTTAAAGGTTATAAAGTTCTTGCAAAATTAGTAACCAACGGATGACTGCATTACGTTCAGAGCATGAAGTTCCCGATTTATAACCCGACTCACCGCTATTTTCGCCTGTGTATCGTAAGGCAGGTAACATACTGGGCAACAAGTTGCCTGCATCTACTTCACGCCACAAATATGAAAACCACCGACATAAAGGAGAAGAGAGTTGCATGGCTTGGTGGCGTTGGGTTGTAGCAATCGTGAGCGACAGCTGGACAGTGAACACCCACTGATAGGGTGAGGACAGTTAGAAGCGAGTAGTGAAGACAAATAGTACAGAAAGCCTTCTACATGACATTACTCTGTTTTACTGTTTGAACCATTTTCCGCCACAGAACGATGTCACCTTGTATGTCATATGCCTGATTAGAACAAATACTTCCGACTATTTACCCATTAGATCACTGAAACCCTTTCCTCTCTCATTCCTATCGAAATATTGACCCGGAACAACAAACGAAGTATAGTGATCAAGTATAGAAAACGATGGGTATTTAGCGATAACGGAATGAATATGAAAGATAAGTAATTTTATACCAACAGCAATGTATAAATGTCCATGTGCTTTATTGCTTTATTTATAATACAACGCACCATAGGTGCTTTTCCAAATTTTCCGTTTTCTCCATTGATACATGGTTGTTTCTATGTGTTGCATGTTTCATCAAGTGAGTTATTCTTTAATGACGATAATAAAATGTAATATGCAATACAGAGTTGACGATATTCTAGTTCAAGGAATAAAAATGATGAAAATCATTACACCTCTCCTGGGGATGTGTCTCAGGTCTCAGGTCTCAGGTCACATATCTTCCCCACGTGTAGGGTACACTGAAGAAATACATGCATGACGAACCTTAACACGTAGATACGTGTAAAACCGGTAATTAAGTGCACACTGAAAAGTGTGCCTCCTGGTTCACTTATCTCCTGTCTGGGGATCTCTCTCAGTTCTTAGGTCTGGGTGGAAATGGTGTACACTTGTGGAAGGTGAACGGGTGGTGTAGTGGTTAACACCCCTGCTATCAATGTCCTGTGTTCGATTCCCGGCTCGTCGCCATTTTCACCTGTCCGAAAGTTATCACATATCTTCTCCACGTGTAGGGTATACGGAAGAAATATACACATAAAAGTAATGCGCTTTATATGTTCTACCAGCAATAGAAATCAAGACAGGGTAAAACGTATCTCATCACATAGAATTACGCACAATTAATTAACATATTTTGGTGTAAGTAGCTTTCATATTCTTCTCCTCGTTTACTCTCTATTCAAGTGCAAACTTGAATTATCCCTAATTTTTAGAATGAAAATATATTCAGATTCTGGAAATCCCCAGAAGTAAACGAGCAATAGGGAATTTCCCATTGTGCTGTCCCCACTCTTAAAGAAGTACGATAAAAGAATATATTATTTTTCTCTTTTTAGAACGAACATTTATAAGAGTTATTGATTCTTTTATTATACTCTTTTTAGTTTTGTAATAATATATTAATATACGCACGGTAACAGCTCTACCACTATTAGAACTAGTCGAAATTTCGGAAATTCTTGAGAGGTCGTAAATGTGTAATAATATATTATTCGTAGTGAAATAATACGTCAATATTTGTATCACGTATTTTACATTCAATGTATTGATGCAGTAAGATGGCGAAAATATTTAAATGGACATCATGATGCTTGAAAACATTACGAAATTAAAATACTTGAAATTGGAAAATAAGGATTTGTTATAAATTGGTCGAATATATTCTTTTCTAATAATTTTGTCTCGAGGGCAAAAAACATGACGAAACAAGTGGGGGAAGTGAGTAACCAGAATTACTAGTTAACGTTCAAGGGCGTTCGATACTGTGGGTAATTTTTATCGTCCTCACAAAAGTGCGCACTAATTTTGAAAGCACGCTTAGATACTGTCTCATACAATATTGAAACCAAAGCTATCGTCAATTGTGCAACTTTAAACGTATATAATATTCGTTCAGGGATATGTTTCCGAGATTGTATTAAGCCGTTAAGATGGTGACTTCTAAGAGCATTACGTTGTTTGCGTTGTACCTTGCCTACCAAGTTGTATCGACAGAAGCAAATATTATTTGTCTGTTGTGGGGACGTTTTAAAGCATTTAAGACTATATGTGAAATTTTTACCTGAAAACACCTGTTGTAAGGATGAGAATAATTGAACACCATATATGAAAGTAAGTTACCAATTTTCTTCGCACTTTCTTAACAAATTACCAGACTTGATATATTTGAGTGTACTAGACACCTTGTGTGTGTGTGTATATATATATATATATATATATATATATATATATATATATATATATATATATATATATAATATAAAATATAAACACAGTATGTGCGCATGTGTTCTCGTATATAAAATTATGTACATATTTTTTGATTTTGTACATATTCTGTGCTTATTATTCAATAATGCGTACCATTGTGTAACAGTTCTCATTTAATTTAGGTTTCTTTGTACGTGGTTGGAGAATTTAATTTCGCTTTCCGTAGTAATGACGAAAGATAAATATTTAAAAAGCAACAATCGAAATCATACCAATTAAAATAGGGAATAATACAGGAACGAGTGTTATCTCCCACACTTTGATGCAGGTTGTACCAACGACGCGTCCAGTGTGAAGCATATTAGATCTCTAGAATTGTGTAAACCTTGCAAATACGATTCACAAAAGTTCAAAAGCATAAAGGTTGCGAAGAATAATGTAGATGACGGCTGTCATAGAAAACTATCATTTCCAAAATATGGTCTACGTACTTGGCAACAATGCAACGGTCCAGAGTAACGTACGGTTCATTCGTCTAGTCCAGTGGTTCCCAACCTTTTATGAGGTATCGCCCCTTAGTGGAAGAGGACTCACCCCTGTCGCCCCCCTTCTCTTAGTACGGTACACCCTTATTTAAATGTAAGAAACGTGTTGTTGTAAAAATAATAGACTGAATTATTCTGTTAAATGATTTATTACTATATACAACAAATAATTAACCAATGTAGATGTGTCCAGAATTCTTCTTCTCATCAGTCTCATCTCATGAGTTTGAGCTCAATTTTCTCACATTTTCTTAGCTGTGTACAAATACCTAAACTTAATCTGTAAATTGTAGAATTAGAGTAAAAAAGTTGCGTCATAGAATACCCTGAACCAATTTTACAAAATGTTTATAATTTCAATTTAATTTATTTACCTTTTTAATGGCTCCCTTGCGCTTGGTGGACTGCAGTCAAAGCCTGAATATCCGGCTGTATGTTGGTCAGGTGAAGGCGCAAGTCTCCTTTGGTGCAAACATCCAATTTGTTCCTTTGTTTTGTGAGGAGCTGGACGACAGAGCTGAATCCTTTTTCCACTAAATATGTGGATGGAAATGAGATTAGAAGGGGTTCAACCATTTCCCACAGTTTTGGATAAGAGTCCATGAGTTTTACCCAGGCTAACTCGTAACCATGCTGCTTGAAAATCATCTTTGCCTCACAGTCATATTTCAGGTCCAAAAACTCTGTCTGCAAAATATGTTCAAGGGTGTCCACCGCGTCAAACGAAAATGGATCAAAAACCCAATCTGGAATTTGAAGATTGGCAATGTCTTCAAATCTTGATTCTATGTCACATTTTAGCTTGTCAAGGTGGTCAGTGAAAGTGAAGATTTGGTCATCTTGAAGATGGAGGGATTCTGAGCATTTTTGTAGGGATGGAAACTGACACAGTTCACCACGACCTATATTACCTTTGAAAATGGCCAACTTGGCAATGAACGAACTGATAATGCCTTTTGCTTTGATAAGATTCATCTTATTTCCTTGCAGCTTCATGTTGACCTCATTGAGTTTTTCGAAAATATCAGTCAGATATGCAATCTCGAATTTGCGAAGTCTCAACGCTTGACTCAATTCAGGGTCACAAGAATCGAGGAACTCAGTCACTGTTTCGAACAATTCAAAAAATCGCCGCAAACAGTTTCCTTTTGAAAGCCACCTCACGGCCGTGTGAAGGAGCAACCGCTCAAATTCCTCATCATTTTCGTGGCATAGTTGTCGGAAGAGACGGTCATTCAGGGCACTGGCTTTTATCTTATTTACCCCATTAATTACTAGTTGAAGGGTTTCATGCAGTATACCACTTAATTTTTTTGCTGCTAAGTGTTGGCGATGGATGACGCAGTGTATGGTGATAACGCCTGGAACTTCTTTCTTCAGGTGGGCCAGAAACCCAGCATGGCGACCAGACATGGCAGGAGCTCCGTCTGTAGCGCAGGCGCTTACGTTTGATAGGGGAATATCCTTTTCCTCAAAATACTCTTTTAATACATTAAAAATGGATGACCCCTTCGCATCAGTGATCAAACTTCTTGCAAACAACATTTCCTCGGTAAATTCCTTCTGCTCATTGATGAATCTCACATAGGCCAACAAAATTGCTTTGTTATCAATTACAGTAGATTCATCTATCTGTAAAGCTAATTTTCTTTTTTTTAGCATGTGTGTAAGTTTTGATTCGACGTCTGCAGCCATTTCATCAATTCGCCTGGAAACAGTATTGTTGCTTAAAGGCACCGATTGGCTTATTTTGTTACTAGAACCCTCGCCTAACATAATTTCAACAATTTTTTTTGCAGCAGGTAAAATAAGAGTTTCGCCAATCGTGTGAGGTTTGCCACATTTAGCGATCAATAATGCTACCTCGTAAGAAGCAAGAAGACCTTTGTCAAGATCGGTTACTCGTTTTTTAAATAGTTCACTTACATTGGGACGTTTTTCTGCTTTAGCTTTGAGCTCTTGAAAATAACTGACGTCTTTATTCATTTTGTCACTGTGTGCTCTTGATAAATGTTCTTTCATCCGCGAAGGCTTCATGGCTTCATTGCTAGTAAATGTTTTATCACACAAAAGACAATGTGGAAACTGCACATTTTTTGGTGACACAATAAAACCGTATTTCAAATACTCAGCTGAGTACTGACGACACTTTTTCCTCGAATCCATCATGCGCGGTCTTCCGTACTTCAAAACTAACGAACGAATACTAAACAGATACGCACAATGTAATCGCAATGTAGTCACTGGCGTAGCCTACTAAAGACATAGAAGACGTATGACAAACTAGGGTGAGTGTTGTGATTGACACGAAGACTAGATGTGTACGCACTAACAACAACATGCCCGCAACACTAACCTGTGATGGTGGTGCCAGTAGAAGGGGTAGCGCTGTGACCTTGCCAGCTACAAATAGCTGGTGACTCAACTACTTCACACCAATTCCCTTACCGGCGCGTGACCAACGAGCCCTGAGGAATTACGCAACTCTATCATGCACACTTGCATATTTTATACAGATCATATTTTTTGCCCATAATTTTCTTAAAAACGAGTGAATTTGTTTTTAAACCGCTACCGTGTTTCTGCGACACTTAAGATTCTACTCTACAGAAGAGTTAGTTTATTTTTTCTGCCTTTTCATACTGATCGCCCCCCTGTCGCCCCCCACAAATTTATCGCCCCCCTTAGAACCCAAATCGCCCACCGGGGGGCGATCGCCCCCAGGTTGGGAACCACTGGTCTAGTCGATGCTTGTACGTACAACCGTCTGTGGTCCACATGGGACCGCTTGTTCAGTTGTTCCCAGTGTTGCCAAGTTTTACAGTATACGGAAATAATGACTTTGTTGCTGTACGCTTGTAATATAACTATTTTCTCAACATAATTATATGAGCCAAATACTAAAAAATGTGATGTAATATTGGAGGACGAATACCTGACATTTGAAATTTCACCGAGCTCAATTTTCATTAGTAATGTTTAATAAATAAAAGCGATATGACATTTAACAATAGCACAAATTAATACACTCCATGAACCCAATACCTAATGCAACGTTGTTTCATTCGTCGATGAATATCCAAACTCCATTTCAGCCACACAAATATTGTACAAAATCAACACAAAAATTGCACAAAACAATTTGGTCAATCTATTTTTTTTTGTATGAGACATACTTGTATATCCATTTGCTTGTTCGAGAATTTTCTTCAGAAGAAAAGATTTACCACAGAAAATATAATTTTCTTTGAAGGATGTTGGCGATTCATTACATAACATTTCTTAGAGTAATAAAAACCAACGGATATTACAGATAGAGTAGAGATACCTATGATATCAGAGTATCACCGCGAAAATGAACGAATACAGATTCACCATAGAGAAAAAACAACATCAAAGTATTCAAACGGGACAAAGTTTGAAATGTTTCCGCAGTAAAAAAAAAGCATTTGACTGTAGGTGTATGATTTAACGAATTATTTAGTAAAATATAAACAACCCATCACAATCCACAGCCGAAATAGTTTCATGTTAAAATTAATATATTCCGCCTATTTCGCATTTTTTTTCGAAAGTATTATACGTTCTTACAATGTTTCGAAAAAGTTTCTTATGTATAGATATCCTTAATTTCAATTTTAGGTTTTTCAAGTTTTCTAAGTTACTGTGAAGAACAAAATGCGCATTACAATTTTTCTTTGCGAAAAATAAACAAGAGTCTCTGACATAATAAATTAATATTAATAATAAGAACGCTTAGACCCGTTCTCCTTCATATTGAATGGTGTTTTTCTTGTTACAAAGTCCCTTTTAACGGATAATAAGTTTAATATTCAAGGATTGTATATTTAATATAAAGTATTTATTATTAAAGGACTTCATAAATAAATAAAGTATAAACGAATATATGAATGTGCAGGATTGTATTAAAAAATGGCTAAAACAAAATTTTGTTTACCAATAAATCTACATAAAATCTGTTTTTTGTGTTTTGCTTGAAAGCGATTACTGTTAAATTACTTGGAATAACTTAAAAAAAATAGTGTTAATATCGTTCGCCCTCATGCATAGATTCAGAATTTTTACTTGAATCTTTGGCCAGAAAAAAATAAAAATAGGTTAATTATGTTACGTTGAATGAAAATGGGAGACGGGGTCGGGGTTCGAACCCGGGACGGGTTCGCGCTCATGCGCTTACCGACTGCTCCATCCCGTTCGCCTTTTGGGTCCTCTTTCAACTTGTAAGACCCAAAGACCTGTGAGGTGGTCTCGTAGAGACTGAACTCCTCATATGAGGCGACTCCCTTAGGAAGTACATTATTTGGGTAGTATTTTTCCATTTCTGGTTCACAAACATAGAAATCTCTTAGATTGCGGTGAACCTCACCGCCTTACCTGGCACCTTCACCGCCTTACCTGGCACCTTCACCTAGGTTCACCGCAATCTAAGATATTTCAATGTTTGTGAACGAGCAAAAATAGGTTTTCGTTCGTTCTGTGGAAGGGGGTAATGAACATACAGACCGAGTAATCTCAAGTTTTTATTGGGATGTCTGATAAAAGTTTTATAAAGTTCGAGCTATCTATAAAGTTTATCTATTTCAACCATGGCCATCCGTTGACAGAAATCTCTTAAAATAGATAGCAAGAGAAGATTAGAAAACAACTGTCAGTCCAAAAAATAGAGAGATGATGTAAGCATGGTATGTTCTATTAATCGAATGACAAAAGTAGAAATAATATGAATTACCTCACAAAAAAACATGATCTCCCTTAAAAACATCTAGTGAAATGACATTAGATTACTTGGTAACTGAACCTCTTAAACTTCAGCAGTAGCAAATGCTTCTGAACAAAATCAAGTAACTCCTAGTATATTTATTGCCATTAACTTTTGTAATATCTTGAAATTTGATTTCATGTAGAAATATTGATACTTCGTATCTATTTTACGGAGGATTGTCAAAATTCAAAGATGTACAATCCTAATAATTTACATATAAGGATGTAATTTAATTTAATTATTTCAGCATGTATGAAACGGACACCACAAAAAGAAGATTAAGTTAAAAATGAATTCAACTTTTGTTTCTGCTTTCTTTATGGTATTAAATAAAGGTATTTATGTGACCAGAAGAAAATCTCTTCTCCCTTATTGGGAGAACTCAATCTAGACATTTTTCATTTATGTTCATTTAGGTCAATGTATTAATTTTGAATTTCATGTATTGTAAACATTGTTACAAATAATATAAATAAAAATTATCCTATTGACATTCTCGACTACTATCATATTCCAATTCAAATATTTTGAATGAGCTTGTAACATGCTGTGAGAGTTAACAAAAATTCAGTCTACGAGATCGTTCAAAATATTTAAATTTTATGCAATATTTTAAAATTATTTTATCACTCTAAATGTGTATAAAATATCACACATTTTTGCATAGTGTTGTAATATAGAGCAATATTGAGAACAATTTCTTGACAAGACTAATCTTCAGGGAATTCTAATATACAGCAATTTAAGAGTTTCAATATACGGTATATCCCCGCACCTCCCCGCCTCTGCCATCCTTCCTCTCCTTCAAAAAAACAAAACATTTTCATGTCAAAGCCTTGAAAAATATAAATGTTACCTTAAAATATCTCAAAAAGTTGGAATTCCTAAATTGAATGCGTTTTAATATTAACTCCTTGCTAACAAGAAGTATAATGTACTTTATCCGCTTAAATTTTGCACGCTACAAACAATCTGGGAGGAAGGAAACATAAAATATTCAACTTTTATTATTTATAACGTCCACACTAATTGTCATTCCAAGTTATTTAGAATAGTTTCTCTTCAGAGAACGGTTTGAAATCTGAAGGTAACAATTTGAACATTGAAGCTAAGAAGCTGTAAATTTTAAAAATTAAAATACTTCTTACATCACAATTATGTATATGACGAGGTAGATGATGTCAATATCACACTATTTTCTCGTAATAACGTAGCAATAACCATCGCCAATTTCCTGCAAGTGAGCTTTATTCAAGTGAGAGGCAGAACAATTGAATTGAAAAACGTTTCTATATTGAAATTTACATGAAATTTACAAGAATATCAAATATAAAACTGAAAATAAGATCTCATTAAAATAAACTCATAGACTACATAAGAAAAACAAGAAATTGAAATAGAACCGAACCAAGCAAAGTTTGAAATACCTTTTTTTTAAATCCTTGTAAAAATTAAAAATATGACGGAGTTATGAACACAAAATAATACATCGAAATTTATACGATTCACCCAGCAAAACAAAAACAAAAAATAACTTCAATACATCAAAATCTGTTTCTCTTCTTTGCCTCTTTGAAAGTTAAACTATGTCATGTCAGATAATCAAATCTAAACTGTCCCACAAAGGGACCTGATGGTACACCTGAGGTTCATGGAGAGTATAGCTCCGCTATTGCCGTACCTCGGCACTAGGAAGAGATGTGGTCTGCATCTTGCTCGGCTGGTTTGACCGCGGTATAGACCCAGTACTCATTTTACAGCAAGCTAAGTATGTGTGGGAGTCATTCTGGATTTTAATGTGTGTTAATATATCCCACACCCCACTGGTGATAGAACCTCGGCCATTACTAGTATAAATTTATGGTATAATACTGTAACAATTACAAACAAAAACACAAATCGTGAAATGTGATGACAGTAAGGTATGTCATATTTATTGTTCCCAACGAGAACTTCAAACAACCATATGGTATTGAAGAATGGATTCGCATTTTGACTAACGAATTTGTCGTCGAACTGCTGGTAGGTCTGGTCGTACTTCTTTTATACAGCCTCGCCGGTTGCCCGAACACCGACTTACCATCGCTGTCTTTCTAATTCCTTTTTTATAAATTTTTCTCCTATCTTGCCCCTGAACTAAACACAGTATTAACAAGGTGTAATAGTTTATATCTGGGTGACCGAGATCGCTCGGATGGCTCACAAAATAGTCATATGATTTTCGATCAATCGTAAATTTTTTAATATAGTACCGATGTATGACCACGTGTATCATGATCTTGACAAAATGAGTAAAGGGATTCAACGGGTTTACTTACTCAGTTACACTACTGTTTAACAATTAATATAACGACTGATAATTCCATACGTAACTATTTTGCTAATTTGGTAACTGCGCAGTTTACATTGTCTATATATGATTTTTTTATGTTGTTTATATATGATTTTTTAAGGAGTGATTCCTAATTTTATGGAAATGATACACTGTATTTACCCGGTAGAACAAATACAAAGAGTACATAGAAAATAACCATTTGTCTTCAATTGTCTCAACGTCTTGAATATGTACGCGTGAGTTCCGAGTTCGATTTCCCGCCAAAAAAGTTACGTTTTCATTTATGTTTGTCAACATGAATCTGCCTGATTATACTTTCCTCGTGTGTTTAACATATTTATTGTATTTATTAAAAAATCATTTTATTCAATTAAAGAACAAATTTTAAGTCAGATGTCTCGAAAAACGACGGTTTAATCTGCTTGGTGTGCTGTTGGTGGGGAATCTGAGTTTTCGAATTCTTAACAAAAATATGTCGTTCTTTCTCTTTCCATGATGCAGCGGGTGGTTAGTTAAACAGCAAACTTCGCAGTTTTGTTCCATTTCATATTCAGCAGCTATTTATTTATAGTAATAATGTTAGAAAGGGGATGAATGTATACATAGACCTATCATATCATCGACAAAAACGAATAGAGAAATATCTCACACTCGGTGATCCGTACCCCTGACCTTGCGATTATGAAGCATGCACGTTGCCTCTAGACCACCGAACTCACTTACTTAACCAAAAATTTGAAGTACTGACAAAGCAAGTATTACAGACACGTTAAAATTACCTAAGCTTCTATAAGTAACATTAGAATGTACAGCTAATTTATAAGTAGGTTATACGTTTACCAGATATACATCGACACACACAATTGCACAACAATTGCTCGTTTAAGAGTAATAGATTATGATTTATTTTTACACATTCAGTTCTCTGTTTCTCGTATTAGTAGTGCTTCATATTTAATTCTTTCGCATTACGTCTCTTATGAACATAATTTTCACTCAAGTCTTCAAATGTTCGTTTTGATCAATTTGTTCATATATCTGGTGATTATCGTATGCTCAAATAATCATCTAAAAATTGTCTTCCTTTGTAGTTCCTTTGTAATAGTATTGTGCGTCTTTGCATCAAGCAGTATTACATCGTAAAGTTTCATCGCTGTTATTACTCCAGATTTACCCACACCAGATGGTAGAACTAAATTCAACGACGCTTTATTGAATGTGACCCTAATACCAAAGTCACCACATGCTGCTGATAGAAATTCATGCGTGATCATTAATAAACGAGGGAAATTCCTCTATCGCCTGTTCATTTGGGTATAATTGTCTTAACATGGTATTTAGGTAATTTTAACATACTTTTTTCATCTTTCCAAAGCTATTAATGTTCAAGAATCTTTAGTTAATGCACATTGAGATTGGTGAGTGATCTAAGTAATCATTTTTCTTTGTTATATACAAGTTCAGCTAATCTTTTTTTTTTCTGTTATTCACCAAGGTGAAGATAAATGGAAAGAATTAAAGGCTGAGATGTACAACCAAATGCGACTAAGAATAATATAGACACCGAAGAAACAAAGAGTAAATTAAATGAGTTTCCCATTATACGAGTGAAATTAAATAAATGAATGAATATTGACATCTTTGTAGGATGTTTAACACCTCTCAGAAACATATCAGATGTCTTTTACACCATCGCGCCAGCATAGAAATATTACTCTCGTGTGGATATCCTAGATCTCTGATAACGTGAAACACGCCCACTGGCGAAGCCAAGCCGTCACGGAGGTCTCGACGCTGGCGCCTCTGGTGTTTACTTGGCGCAGCGCACGCTACACCGCACAAACCGCCATGCTTCTTCGCGTGTCTTGGCGAATGGCGGGACGCCCTGCGCCCTTCACCCTGACGCCGCCAGCTTGAAAGATGAAGGTTACATGCGAATGAGGGGCGGAGGGAGGTGACGGGTTCCAACGAATTGTTGTTCTCAGATTTCATATGCTTTTAAATATAGGTTAAGAAGGATGTATTTTTTTTTCGTGACTGTTGCCCTTTTGTGGAGTTTCAAGGCTGTTTTGTCCGCGGATAGTTTCAGAAATCTAATTAAAGTCTTCCAAGTAACATTTGCAAATTCATTACTAAACGTGTTTTGCATGGATTATTTTAAACACAGACTATATTTCGTTAAAATCGCTCCCAAGTCAAATGTATTAATTCCAATAAGTCGTGTTTTGGTATGTAATGTCTATTCTGTCCTACATTAATAATAGTTATGTTACGTTAATAATTATGGAACACTTTTTATTTAGTAACTATTTGTTAGAATTAATTCAAGAATTTTATTCGTGAAATCGCGTTTTCAAAGATACGTTTTTCAAAATGTGCTCCACAAAATTTTCTAGTCCTCGTTTTCGTAACGATTCTTCAGATAAAACGATACCACTGTTTTGGGAAGTTAACATTTGCTCAATGCGTGATAGTAATTGCGCGTTCATAAGAGCTTCTACAAGGGACACAAATAGTTGAAGTTAGTTCATACGCCATCTGCATGGATTGATATTCATTCCCCCTGTAGATATGCTCTCCGTATTATTGTAAGGTCTTGTCTTACATGAGCGACGAACGCGAGCGACTGCGTGCGACAACTTCAAGTGACAATATTTACACACACTTACGAAACTGTCCTACGTGAGCGATAGTGTCACGGCAGCGCTACAAGCGAGACATTCCACGTCGCGTGATCTTCAAACTAGCTTGGGTTTTGTCGCGCGTTAGACGGTACATTTTGTCGTGATCTTGTCCGAAGCTACTGTGGTTTTTAGGCCAGCTCGTGTAGTATCGAAGTTATTTCGGTTTTGTGCAAGTTGGAGACATGACAAATGCCGTTTTATTGGCTGTTCAAAATTTGTGCCGTTTTTGAGTAATTTAAACGGTAATACCATTTACAAAGTAAATAAATGAATAAATTGACATCCTGTTGTATTAAATAAACATGCATCTCTGCATAAACTCAGTTGTGGGTACAAATGGTGAAAATCACTCTACGTTGTCCTCTGTTGATAAATTTCATGAGTGGTTTCACGGCGTCTTGGCCTTAGAACCGCGTATTTCGCAACAAATCTATCTTGTATTATTCGCGTACTCGTGTACTCTTCGCGGCGCCATCTTGCTTAAACAGTACCTCGATCGCACGCGTTCACGTAGGACACTCAATCATAGCGCTATACTTTAGTCACCCGAAGTTGTCGCGTACTGTCGCTCGCTTTTGTCGCCCACGTAGGACAACGCCTTTTTTGTGACTTATAAAAATTTAAACCAGAATGTTCTACAGAACATGCGTCAAAAGACAGTGTGGAGCAGTGATTCTTAATGTGGTCTATATGGACTCCCAGGGGTCGGCTCCGACATGCAGGGGATCCACGTTCCATGTCAGCACAAACGATTGGGGACGCTTGAGGTGCAAATAGAGTTCCACGAGAGTTTTTGAGACTGTTTTGGATGTTATAGATTTTGGATGAGAAAGATCCTATTTGAAATTTTAATCATATGGATACCAAACATTTAACAGATATGATTACTACATTTAATGAGGTAAACTTATCGTTACCAGGTGACAATCTAAATTTTATATTAAAAAAAGAAACTGTTCAAACGTTTGAAGTTGGTGAATTTGTGAAAACTCCCTATTTGCAAGAGAGAGGCTCTACGAAAAGAAAAAAAATCGGTATGGAGTCTTAGCGACAAATTTCTTTTGGGATTCATGCGGTTGGGTGATAATATAATTGGAGTCTGGACTTGAAAGATGTTAATCGCACATGGAAAAGATGCTTCAAATGTATATACAATTCCAAAATAGTCTAATACAAGTCTATGAAATGGGGAATCAAATTAAACTTTACTGCGTCTAAGATATTTTATCAGTATAATTTAGTTTTAGACATTCTAGAATTTGGTTTCTTATATAATATCTAATTTAGTGCTATTTGAAACTTGTTACTTCAATGTGATGATAGAAACTTTACTGTTTGGTTAACATTTTATCTTATTTAACATTTCGCAGCTAACTTTTTATCTTATCTAGGAATTTTTGCTGAATTTTTTGAATCCGCCTCTGCCTTAGGGCCCTTGATCGGAATTGATGGGATGGTCCCTTGCTTGCTTCCGGAGAGTAAATTAGTTTTTTTTCCCTCCACGTGGTCATACGCAGTTTGTACTGTTTTTTGACAATAAATTTATTATTTATTTATTCATTAGTCCTTACATTCTTGGGAAACGCGTATTGTCAATTTGAACTTGGTGTTTGCTTATTTGCATTGAAGTAGATAGCAATATCAGAACCCTCTTGCTTTGTGCGTCACATCACTGATACAACAGGTTTCCTTTTTTAATAATTGTTAACACTATTGACACCAGTAATGATGTAAGAAAAGCATTTTTCGAGTGGCTGATACCAATTCGATGAATACATTTAACTAAATATAACAACCACAATGTTGGTTTAGTTATTTAACATGCACTGAAAATATTTGAGTACGTGATGTGGAGCTCTCACGTTCTTCGTCAAACTAATTACTGCTTTAGCCAGAATAATCGATCAGTTAGTTCAGCTATCTTATCCGAAAATCACTCTGCATTTCTCGGTTAAAGCAATTAAGTTCGAAGCAGAGTATATAATTTGTTTAGGCAGGTAAAATTACCAAATCTAAACTCGTACATAAAACAAACGCAGAAGTGTAATATCTAAAAGGAAATTATATAAATGAATTACTGATTCTCAATGTCTTCGTTCTACGGTTCGTTCATTCACTGTCTTTCCAGATACATGATTTAACATTCTTAAAATGTATTTGTGGATGAAGGCGGCTCTAAAAATATTATTTGCGAGAGGTCGCGAAAAATAGTTTAGGAAAGTTTTATTCTTGAAATTGGAAAACGACAGACAGCCTATTCGAAGTTGTCAATAGAGTATTAATCTATACAATTTGGTTACATTATTTAACATTTTGAAACATTTTTGCAAACTGTTCGCTCATTCAATAGATACCACAATATGAGTATTGGGAGCATATCATCAGGAGAGTTCCGAAAATTACGACAATTTTTAACCTTGTTCCCACGGTGAGTAGCTATGTAAACCCGGTTTGTATTTGGTCCTACCTTGTTCAATGCTCGGACATAAAAGACTTGAAGAGCAACGAATGAATATTTAAAGAATAATACTTCAC
Source organism: Laupala kohalensis (assembly GCA_002313205.1). Lineage (NCBI taxonomy): Eukaryota > Metazoa > Arthropoda > Insecta > Orthoptera > Trigonidiidae > Laupala > Laupala kohalensis. The sequence goes on along the minus strand of NNCF01131111.1, from coordinate 26,624 downwards.
TACCATGATTTGTCATAAGAGTGTGTGTTTGAGACATCGTTTCACATACAAGATTTCGACTGTTCTTATTCGCTTGCATTAATCATCAAGATGATTTGTAATACACGATCAAGGTGAGTTGTCAAACAAGTTTGACGTGGTATTTGTTATGATCGTTTCCGTCTCCCTCTAAAGCTCCCCTCCCAAAGACATAACAAAAGGGGGGGGGGACCAAAGGGTCGGACCCCCCCCCCCATTCTCTTGAAAAATATTGTGAAGAATAATTAATTATCGTGGGTAAATTTATGTAAATGGTTATTGATGCATGTATCAATTATTGAGTAGGCACCAAAATTTCATTGATATTAAAATTTTGAACAAAAATTAAATATCATTCTTTCTAAGAAATTATTTCCTCCCAACCTTCATCAAAATCTTGACTACGTTCCTGCCCCTCCCCTCCTCAAATAAACGTTTCTTTCTAACTTTCCATTGTAGTATTGGTAAATGGGAAATGTAGCGTGGTATTGAAGCTTATCTACATTGAGCGATAGGAGGTAGGAGTTGGGTGGTAGACTATTGTTAGTAAGTGGACCTGTTAGATGGGTTTACCAACAACTTGGCCCACGTGGAGGGGTTGGTAGGAGTAGTTAGCAATAGAGTTATTGATACTAGCAAGAGGTGGATTGAGGAAGCGAGGGTTCTCTTTTCAGTAGTCACAGCTGCATGTGGGACGCTCATGTGAAAAGCTACAAATTTTTCTGGCCCCACCGGGAATTGAACCCGGGATAGCTTGGAGAAGAGCAAGAACGCTACCACCTCAGCCACCAGAGGGACTCTTTCTCACTTAAGTCCACGATGAATACGATCCTCCTCGACACACAGCGACTACGATCTCATTACAAGTAGGGATCTCCTGATAGCATTGTACCACGAACCTTCACCTTCGTGTGCTTGTAAGCACGCAATCAATAGCGTGGTTGCGGCAGGCACGCAGCTCTCGCTGTTGGACGCCAACCGGAACGGGAAACGAATCCAGGCCCTGCAGCACACTGTGACGTGAGACATCAAGGAGGAGAGGTGGAAGTGACGTTTGATTGGCGCTGCTCGATAATCCAGTAACTACTTATCCCACGCGTCAAGGAGTTCGAGACGAGTTATTTCGAAAGATTCTTCACTTCCCTCTCTTTCTCCCTCAACTTTCGTCTCTATCGGTGGTCTACAGGGTTCTAGAGAGAATTAAGAGGGTCTGGGATATATTTTGAATTTGGGACCCCTCCCCTCTTCTACCTGCTTCCAACCCCAATTGGTAGGCCACATAGTGNAATATTACTATTTGTTCATTTATCCCCTCCTACGTCGAGGGTATTGATTATTCTATGTACATTTTTATCCCTTCCTCTGTTGAGGGTTCAATATTAAAATCCTGCATTTTTCATGGTTATTTCATAACTTATTCTTGTAATGAGCAGGTATTCATTCAAATAATATGTTAAATGTCTGGGGGGCAGTTCCGTGAAAACTCACGGAACGGTATACATCACCTCGTATTGACACATAAGTCATACTACATTTTTGAATTGTATAATTTAGTAGCTCTGTTTAAATTGAATCAAGATTGTAACTCTATTTGATGAGCAATGCATTTTGTATTCATTGTTCTCTGTTGATGGTAGTTCGCAGAGTAAGCTATCCACCCACAATGGATAGTCACAAATTTGTTATTCCCCATTCATGGTATAAATCTGGTATTGTAATATAGATTAATATATGTATTATTATTAGTAAATGTGAATTGTTGTTAATATCAAGGTGTTTCCGCAAAAGAACATTTTCCTTTCATCTATTACTTTGAAACTAGCTGCAATACGCTAGAACTCCAAATCCTATATTCTTCCTTGTGTAAGCGAACGTCTAGTGGTTCGCTTATAACACTGTAGCCTCTGGGAACAACCTGGTAAGTGTACGGTTTATCGAGATACAGCATTTAAAGTTTCCAAAACGATCTTCTGTTATAACCTTGGAATTCAACATTGATAAATCGTTTTGCAATTACGCTTCATAGCTAAGATGAAAATTATGTTTTAATACAATAAGCATAAAATATCAATTGATGAATCATTTTATCATTACAAATGAAGAGAAAACAGATACATGATTTTTTTAAGTTCATCGACTTTTGATTATTTTACCCTATTTATGTACCTTGCATTTTTATTACATTTTATTGTAGTAATCTGTTTGTTACTATGAAACGTATACTTAACTGGTTAATACTGTTGATTTTTTACAATTTGTACGAACGTTTTTACTAGATTCGAAAATAAATGTACATTTTTCTATTTTTTAGAACAATGCTAATAAAACTTCGCGAAGTAACGAACGTGTTTGACAGATCATCTCGTATTTTTTCAAAAAGTGTAGGTGTCTGGTAGTTACTGAAAGTCTCGGATATATCTAACAAATGAAATAAATAAATTTGTTGTCGAAGACAAACTGCGCATGAGCACGTGGAGGACACTAAAATAATTTAATCAACAAATCTGTAATTTATTACAAACAAATCCGTAATTTAAGAACTACGGACAATAATTCGCCTAAAATTAGCAATGGACAACAATTTATTAACATTAATTTATTCTCGAGCAGCTCTTCGTCTTGAACAGAAACATTTAAAAAAACATCTAGGAAACTCTTTCTCTCTCTCTTTAGCTCGNCGAGAGTTCGTTAATATCTCAATAATTTTTTCAACTTCCACATTCAGTGAACCTATGATACAAATAGCTCGAAAAATAGGTATTAAGTTACATAATGAATAAATGGATAAGATTATATTTACCAAGTGATCTGTATGTTATGAACCAAGGTTCATAAGGGCTAAAGATTAATAATATTGTAATTTGTTATTAATTGTTTATATTTGTTGTAAATTGTTTATATTTATACATGTGTCTATAGAGCGCTAATTCAAATCATGCGCCAAATCGATGTCTAATTACATCGATAATAGTCGATTTCTAATCGATCTGCATAAGGCAAATCGATACTATCGATACCAATAAACACAATGTAACCAAGAAACCATAAACGAACTCTTAAGTTCACGGAACTTCCATAGTCCTGGATAGGATTTCCGAATATACTTTCATATTTAAAGTCGGTGCATTAGCTATATAAGCCATTGTACACAGGCACTCAAGTNGTGTGTGTGTGTGTTTGTGTGCGTGTGTGTGTGTGTGGTAAACCCATGCCCTTCCGTCTCAGCGGTGTTTACAGTCTATGGATGCAATGACTGATGAAAATTATTTTGGTGGCATAAGCTTCCGGCGGGAAATCAATTACTGTACACTAATGTTGCTGAAAATTGCATACACCTGAGTACAATACACGCATACAAGATTTGACTATTTTTGTGGACATGTAAACAACTCCAAAGAAAATAAGTTTGCTCGTTGAATAAGAATGTACTTTCGAGAAGAATTACACAGGTATTTCAATAGTGACAGCACAATTTTTCTGCTTCATCATTCAACGAAAAGTGTCAAGGGTGGATCGTTACACACCAACTGATGGACTTTCTAAAAATATTTTTTTGGAAAGACTAACAAAGGACTGTTGTATCATTAGACCTGAACAGAAATTTATTGATGAATTTGGGGGTTTGATCTGGTGTACACATCATGCTCCTTTAACACATGTTTAATCATTGCATTCTCACTTAAATTTAACACAATATTTAAGTTTAAATATACATTCTTTAATAATGAAACTCCTACATCTCATGTCGGAGTAAAGTTGCCTCTTCTTGAAATTTCTCAAAAATAGATAATGCATTTAAATTATTATTTTAGCAAATAAAATTATTTATACTATATTTTATATCTTGCATCCGAAAGATATAGAATGTGCATAATTTTGTATGAATGCAGAATTTTCCGTTGATATGCAATGACCTAGAACACAATACAGGCGTAGAACTTGTTACAACACATAAATTTAGCAAATACACAAAAGTACCTTCCTAATGTCGTATAATACATTCTCGCTATTGTTTGAACCTGACACACAAATGTTGGTCGTGCGAATCACTGAAAAAGAAGAAATTCTGCTCACAGTGTGACCCTCATTCATTCATCGGCAAGTAAATGTGAAAATTACAAAAAATCACAGAGAAAATGTACATAAACTTGATTATATGCATTCAATAATTAACTTCCCNAAAAAAAAGAAAAAAATCGTAGTACTAACTACAAGAAATGCCATTAACGTGAATGGCAAGCAAATAAACCTACAAAAGGAATTCTGAGTACTAAATGTAATTTAAACGTCAACTGTTTCCTTTAGTCTTCGAGTTCTGTTGGATAGCCTTCGCCCCTTAACAGTCCACACCTACACGCGCCCGCACGGCTCAGCCTCACCGGTCCTAATGCAGAGCTGCGCGCACATATCACTGGAGCCTGGCGGCCGACTCGCTGCCCCTCACGCAATGTTTCGCATAGCAGACTCGTCCATATCGTCCACCTCTGACCTGTTGTCCTCTGTTCCTCTTACAGGAATGTCTCACATTTTATCGCTCAGTGGGCCACTAATTACTTGAATCTTTCACATTCATTAAGCGACTCGCCACTTGAGCGTTCCGAAACAAACTGCCCCGTCCCCTCCCTCCTTCTTCTTCCACCACTATCTTCGCAGTTGTACCAACACACACCAATGAAATAACTAGGAATTCGATATAAATCGAATTATTGGTACCANATGATCTAGATGTCGAGCCGTAAAGTACCACAAAAAATTCATTATGAATCACCCAAAAACCAGAAAATTTGCTCACAAAAGCATGTGGGTGTATTATGACTATAAACCCAAATCCACAATCAAGAATGAAACACAATGTACTACGCCGGAGTCCGAGGATTAAGACAAGAAATATCTCAAATCCTTAAATTATCCATCGTATAGTTACAAAAAAATGTAGTTGCATATGACTTTCAACAAAAGCAAACACTTGTTATTAGTAAAATACTGAGCGTATATTTCTACCTACGCGTGGAAAAGATGTGATAACAATAAGATAAAATGACAATGAGACAGAAAACGAACCCTTGATATCCTTCTTTAGTGACAGGGGTGTTACCGCTGTACCACTCGTTCGCCTTCAGTATTTGTACACTAGAATATAGCAGAATTTCCATCCGTATCTGTGATTCCTAAGACTGCACTCCTAAGACACTGCCCCACACAGGAGGGTTAATCACTTAATGTGTTCCCCTGGTTCCACTTATTCCCTACGATCACTGCAATCAAAGCCAGAAATTTGGCATTTAATTCCAGGTTTGTCGTCATTGCAATCTTGTTGTAGTTGGTAAAATATTTGCTTTATAAACCAAAAAAGGAAAACGTTTATTTTTAAGAATTTTCTCTTGATTCAATTTGTACCTGTGAACTCGTTATGGGACGCAATTGAAATAAGTGTCGCCGGCTTCCAAGATCGGGTTGTTACGTGATGACAAAAAATTAGTTCTGTTTTTGTGGTCATTTTTTTCATTTATTTCTATGAGTGACACTCAGTCTCCCTGTATACGTTGCTTTCGTAAAACAAAGACCTCACTTTAATATTCTCTTTAATTTATTGTCTCCCTGGCGCTAAAGAGGCGTTTCGCGTCCCCAACGAGAGTTGAGGCGGTTCCATCTGTTGTTGTGGTCGTAGTTCTGAGAGGGTGATCGTACTTTATTGCTGAGACTGGCAGGTCTTTGGAGGCAACTTTTGAGTAAGTGATTTCCGGATGGCACCGAGGCACTGTCACCGTTAGGAGTTTTAAAATGCTAATTATCAACATTGAGTGGACGTGGAGGATCTATTGGCATTGTTTGATTGTGCAGAATCTTCCTGTAGTGATCATCCAGGTTACCATGGGTTCCACATGAATGGGACGACTAAGATTCTGTACCGTAAATTTTATTAATCGTGGGAGCTTCCAAGATGTTTAAACAGATCTGAATTTAATTATGTATAATTATGTATTTTTCTTATCCCCATTTTTACATGGTTCATTAATTTATACATGCACAACAAATGTGAGATGTGTTGATAAACTGCGTTGAATTTCCCTCACCTGGTCCTCTGCTTATTATTGCAATGTTCATTACTCATTTCAGTTCATTAACCTTAAATCAAAATTATCTCCCCCTCCAAAGGGAATTATGTATGGGTTTCTACAGACTCCAACTAGAAACATCTCTTACCGCGCCTCGCGCGTCATCTCTGCAACACGCTTCACAAGGAAGCATCAATTGCTGCATCTTCCATTCACACATTGTTTCAAAAAATTTTGTCATTTAAAATAGTTTTACTCAAATCAATAAATAATAAGCACCACTGGTGGCTCATGTGGTAGCGTTCTTGCTCTTCTCCAACTCATACTGGGTTTAATTCCCGGTGTGGCCAGAAAAAATTGTAGCTTTTCACATGAATTTCCCAATTCATATAGCTGTGACTATTGAAAAGCAAACCTTCCTTCCTCTATCAACCTCCTGCCAGTATCATTAACTTTAACTATTACTAACTACTTTTACTCCCCCCCCCATGTGATACAAGTTGTTGTAAACCCAGCTAACCTGTCCGTCTATTAACAATAACCTACCACCCAATTCCTATCGCTCCATGTAGATAAGCTTCAGTAGCACTCTGCATTTCCCATTTACAAATACTACAATGGAATTAATATAAAGGTATGTAACAATTCTGTTTTTCATTTCAAAAATGTTTTCAGTATTTTCGGAAGTGTGATATACGATTCAAATCCTTTATTAAAACAATACTCTTTCTTCCAGTCAATATAAATTAATTAGTTAATCATCTATATTTATTTTATGTTATGCTACCGTATTTAATTTCTTGTTATTATCAATGAATTACAATAGAGATATGTTCTCTTTTAGATTGATAAAGTTCCCTTGACCATTCAGAAGCTAGGTATATATATATCGTCCAATAACATTTATTACATTTCTGATTAATCAGTTTATAACATTCTTGTAATATGGAATTCCCTATTTCTTTCTTGAAACGGGCATCGACGTTATCAGATGTTTTACATGGTCTAGTGGAAATACCAAATTCCGATATTCCTCTTCTATGACAAGCGACAGTTTTCCCTTCATGACTCAACTGTCATAATAACTGGTGCGATTTGATTATCCAAGACCTTCACAGAAAAAGTTTTTTTTTGCAAAGTAAGCAAGTAATTATTTTAACTACTCTCAAAGGACATTATGATAAAACCGTAGTTTTATATTATTTACTAGCAAAGTTTTTCTGATACAAGCGTAGAAAATGTTTGTGAATCGTATTAAGCTTAATCAAAATCAATTTTACGTTGCTTTGAAAAATGTAAAAAAGATAATAAAAATATAAAATTTGAAAGAAAATAAGATATTAAATTTTATGGGCAATTAAAACAATATTCGTGGATTTCAATAAAAAAATTCTCATGTGTAAGGAAATCTGAAAAATTAAGAATAGTTTCATAATAGTTCTATTGATTGTGTTTACTAGTTTTAATGTCTCAAAATTAATGTTAGAGATTAAAACACGTTATAAATTAATTTTCAGACCCTGATCTCTTTGCAAGTGAATTTATTCTGCTCCACAAAACTTTTCTTCTCGTAAAATATGTTACAATTTACATAACTACATTCTGCAATAACGTAACTAACTCGCAATATTTTCTAAATTTTACGATTCTTTCTTGTTTTCTTTTTTCTTTTCAAAGAGATGGCAAGTAATGCAACCGAAAGTGACTATACATAAAAGAGAGTGGGAGTGGGGGGAGGGAAGTGAAGATTAACCTACGAGAAAAGAAAGATGAATATCATATTGTCAGCATTGAAGCAAAAGTTATTAAGTATCGGCCGACTAGAAAACCAGAATCACACTTTTGAGATAGAGCTTATTTAAAATTTTCAATGGTTATGAAAAATAATAAAAAATAATTTACGGAGTTCTAACTCCTTAAATTACTAGTTTCATCGATAACTGGATGTTATGAAGAAATTATTCATTGGAATTTTTAATAAGCTGCAGTAGTCTATTGAAAGGATTTTTGGTGGACTTTCCGAAATCTAAACTTAGTTTATATTTCATTTTAAATAAAAAAACTATTCAAAAAGCTGTTGTGTATAATAAATTTTCTTTTTTATGCAAACAATTATTTTATTACAATAGAAAAATATATTAATTACTATAATTGATGTAAACATTGTAGCCTATTATATTGCACTATTTACAAACTAAAAAAAATATTATTACACAAAACCAATGTTATTTTCCGAATCACTTTCCTTGAGTGGCTACAGATTTAAATTTTGAGAGTTCTTTTACTTTTGCAGAGATATTTATCAGTAAAACTCTTGTGGTATCACTCCCTTTCACTTAATTGGCTCGCAGTACTTAGAACCTGGAAAGGGAGAAGTATAAGCTTTTGAAAGTGATGGAGTTGTTGAACGTTCCCGACAGTGTGCATTGGTTTTTAAATAATTCCCTGAGTGGCCGTATCTGAAAAATATCATCCCAGATTGCTTCTTTCGAACACTTTACCTTTAGACAATTGATTTTTCCATCTTTAGTATCCATTATTTTATTCCACAGAAGTATCCGAGGAGGATTGCGAGAGCAAGGAAAGTACTGAAATTAAGTTCCTGTTCAGAAAGTTGGGGAACATACATTCTCTTTCCAGCGGAGGGAGCTTTCTTGAAAATGTTCTTCCAGTCATGCACAATGTGATATAGTATAATATCTGAAATATACTTAGTGTACCAGTCAAAAAAACATTGAGCCTGCTAACATGTTTATTAAGGGATCTTAATTTTTTTTCGACTTTTTAAGTTTGGATGGGGTACCCTCCCATTTTGTTTTATTTAACAATTTCAGATTAAAAAATAATTGTAGTGGTCACTATCAAACTTTAAAATTGAAATTTTAAATTCTTATCATAATATATTTAAAATATCCGACATTTTTATGGGTCTTATTGTAAGATAATACGAATAGATAGCCCGACCGACATTTGTTGAGAAAAGTGACATCACTTTACGAATGAAAATGTGGTGAACACTGAACCGAAAATTAAGGAAAACAACAGCAAGAGCATCTCAGCAATGAATAGTATACGCTCAATAACTCCAGGGTGTGATGAATATAATGGGTACGTAAATAAAGACCTTCGTAATACAGTATATTGCAAATTACTTTATTGTTTGAATACAGTAAACTTCGGAAGAAATAACTATATAAATACAGTGAACTCTGAAATAAAATAATCTCTAAAAATCACAGAGTCATCTTAGTAATTCACGCACATGGACAGTAAATCTTATAAAATTAACTAAGTCCGCTTTGTGATTCCCAACTGATGATACAAGAACGCATATGGACTAAGTGCAATGTGACCACTTCTATTTATCAGCAACGGAAGGTCAACAGAGTTAGTGAATTTTATCAGACACTCGAGCTCTAATAGAAGATGACCCCAGTAGTACTGTCTCAAAATCGGAATTTTTGGACTTAGTGACTTTTTTACTAGCACTGGACAAATACGTCATTGCTCCGCTGAGTTCCCCACTCCACCGAGAGAATGTAGCAAGGAAATGGAACATCTTTGCTGCACGCCGGATGCACGGTTGGGGTTAGCTATACAAGTAAATGAAACTACTATAATTGAATATAAACAATTTCTAATACATCAAAAAATAGCCTTTTCGTTTGTACAATGTAATATTACTTCCGCATTATTATATAATTGGATTAGCGAAACGAAATTCATCTTTATAATTCTTTATCTTTCGGAAAGGACTAATTCGACGTACAACTCTTGTTCTTCATCTGAAGAGCTTTCAAACGAAGACAATATTTGCTATAAACTCAAAGCATTCAACATGGATGCGTTATCCACAGGCTAGCCCAACGTCAACAATGGCCAGTGCAGTCCATCCACTGGAAAAAAACTGACAGAGTAAGAGTGTATCCCTCGACAGACAAATGAAACAACCATATTCCCGCACTGGCGTAACTTCCCTATCAACTGGAACAACACTGTTGCACTCAGGTGCACCTGTGCACCCTCAGAGCAGTAAATGAAAAACAATATAAGAAACATAAGTCACGATCAATATTTGAACTTAAAAATCGTCACGACCTGTTTTTCTTAGATCTTTGTAATAAGTGATATTTTGATCCTCACCACCAAATTTATATTTNCAAGCTGGAAAATTTAGTAACAGATGTCTTTCTTTATGAAACATTTTTAATATTTAGTTTTATACTAAAATGTTTTCGTATTGTAATGTACGACGGGGTAATTTTGAACACAATATTATATTTTCTCTCATTGGACATGTCACGTCAAATATCCATTTTGACGGCATATTTTTGTAACACAAAGTTGTGACCCCCAACTTTTCGTTGAAACGTTTGATATAAAATAAACTATAGCTCGCGGACGGCAAAAACGTTTCGCGGACCACCAGTTGGACAACACGCTGCAATAATTTGTCGTCTGGATTCTGATAATTTGAAAAGTTAAGGTCCTAAAAACTAAAATAAGCAAATTGCTTAGTTTTTATTAACTAACTCTTCGCAAAAATGAGTATTAAGTTATGGAAATTTAAATAGACATTTACCGATTCATTCTTGTTAAAAGATTACATATATAACTTTTCGTTCTGGAAAGTTGATAAAAAGTCTTTTATAGTCGTCAAATACGCTGATATCTTAGCGGGGTGTCTGATATGTATGACCTCACCACGACGCACAATATCATTTATATGAGTAGAACTCGACTTATATAGCCAGTCTGGTAACTACAGCATTTCTCGTAGCTCTATTTTCATTCCTTGCTTCCACATAACTCTTCATAATGTACCGCGTTCCAAGCTTGTACAATGCTTTCATATTAGCTACTATTTTAGTTTGTATCTTGATTGTTGAATCGGGTGCGCAGTCCGCAAATCCATATGACCCAAGTCGTAATATTGTGGAACGACTTCTAAAGTATATTGAATCTTGGTTGAACAAACTTGTTTCATTTGTGTGCGGCAACATTGGCCAACAATGGTGCGATATGNCGAGTGCGCAGTCCGGAAAACCATATGACCCAAGTCGTAATATTGTGGAACGACTTCTAAAGTATATTGAATCTTGGTTGAACAAACTTGTTTCCATTCTGTGCGGCATCGTTGGCGAACAATGGTGCGATATGGTGCGTGGAGTAAGTACACGTATAATTATTTTATTTTCTCCTCGAAATTAGCTGTTCTCATTGACACATCCGATATAATATTAGGTGATATATTTTTGTGGGGTGTGACGTAGGGGAGGACTGAGTTATTCCCACTAACAGAATTTGATGATTAGGTCTTCCCTAAAGCTTTAAGGGTTCGATTCCCAGGTGTTTCATCAAACGCTGTTCTTATGGAAAGATACACTTGCAGTTTCGCGTTATATTCACTATACTTATTGTTTTTTAAAGTTACTTATCGTTTCACTGTCTCCGCTCAGGGCAGGAATACTACCAGACTGGATGTACCTATATTTTGTGTCACATATCCAGCAGGAGGGCACTCGCACGAAGTGAGGCGGAAAACTATTACTTTTTAATATAACCACGTTAACAAAGGCGTCTGGAGGAATACAGACTCTCTTCGAGATAGTTCAAACCATTCTTCAGCTGACAACAGAATTATAACTAATAATTGCCTAGGGATAATTCACAAATAGTTGACATTATCATGCCGTATTCTTTTTTTTCTTCTTTTTTTACATATGTAGCACCAAAATGTCGTATAAGGCAATGTTAATCTAATTTCCTTTTAATCGTTTATTGGAGGCTTTTCCAATACGTCAAAGAAAACTTTTTTGCCGAAACCACGAGTTATCATTTACTTCCAAAAACTTCACTATAGTTTTGTCTTGGTAGGTTGAATATCTCTTAATAGGTTAACAAAACCAAATAAAATATAATTCCGATTTCCATTTACTTTTCTGTCCGAAACTAGTTTTGAGCGTTCTGATGGCGCAATATTCACTTTTTTTTGAAAATGTATAAATACAAGGTACTTCATTTCATGACAAAGAGATGCAAAAGGAACATAAAAGTATAAACAAATAATGGCACCTGACAGTTTAAAACTGCTCCAATCAATACCTGAAAAAGGAATCGTCATTAAGTATTTCGTTACTTCACCTCTCAACGAATTTTTAGTGATTTGCATGATTTGAACACATAAATTAATGACTTTTTTGTTACAGGAGAATGGCGGTAAATGACGGCATCGCAGTTCCAGCTAAACATTCATACGAACGAAAAAGAACAATAAGAAGTGGGAGTTGTATTAAAAGATTCATAGATAGAATTAACTTTATTAATTTTGTTTGTACTTCAATAACATTCTAATATTCTGAGATATTCGGTTATACATGTTAAAGGGAAATTATGTTTCAATGTACTCAAACACTGTACTTCACTAAGAAAATAATTATTGTAATATTACAATATTTTTCTATTCACAATTCTTGTACTTCATCATGATTAAATCGTGACTTATGTACCTATATTTTTGTCATTACATCAAATGTAAAAGAAATCATACATATGATTTGACTGTAAATATTTAAAACTTTAATTTCTTAAATATGTTGATAAGATTTAATCTACACATCTATGTAGACATAAAAATTGCTTAACTGTAGGACTTAAAAATTGCTACCAAAATGTATGTGAAACCTTTAAATGTATTAATTTATTAGAAATGTTATAAACTCAATTTCATAACCAAAATAGTACCTTGTTAAATTGTAAAAAGGAAAATTTTAATGACATAATTTTTTATTTAAGTGGTTTTCGAGTGTAAGGAAATCTTATTGGTAAATTTTTTTTATCAGGTATAAAACAATTGTAATAAAGAGAAGAAAATTATTTCCTACTGGAATTGAATTGTTTGTTTCCAACATTATTTGAAAGTTTTTCGTGTCGCATAAGAGAAAATAAAATTTTTGAAATAAAAGATATATCTATTTCATTTACCCTCTTATGAAATTAAAAAATATACTACAACATACAAAATTTATAGTAACTGATGTTTAATAGAATTAACTTCTATTCAAAATTTTTTATGATTGTATAGCTTCAAATAATATTATCACTCAAGAAAAGCATTAGTAAATTCTTAGTAAAATCTAAACAGGATGACAAATGAATTATTTATCGTTATCATGCACGCCCCTTCGCCAGATACCAACTCTCAGATATCCTTATTTATCATAGGTTTAATAAAAATCTTTTGAATAATGTGAAAGCTTTAAGAACCTGAAAATATAAAAGTCTGTTTCACAAGTATATACCATTTTACACATTACATACAAGATATTTTTTTTAAAGTACTACAAGTTATTTTTTTTCTGAAACTGAAGAACACATTGTCTGTAGACAGAAAAAACAAAAACCATTTATCCTATATATATAGTGTGTATTCCGATATTAAGTTCAGCACACTCAAAAAATCACACGACATTTCACAATTTTTTTTTTGTCCAGAATCGTGAATCTTGCAGTCGTATACAACGGGCAAAATTTCGCTGTACATTTTCGATCATCATAATACTTTCTTCGACTTAAAAAAAATGGAAATAATAATTTTCAAAAACAATAATAATTTTCAAACAGCACATATGAGTTCCGAGTGTTACAAAAATGTAGGGCGGAACTCTCGCCGGAGTCATATCTGAGTGAATTACATAGTAAAGCGTTAACTTAGTCGAAGTAAATTTCGTTTTTTCATTTGAAATTTTAGAACTGAATTCACAATATTGATACAATAAATCCCGTCGTTTTGTAAAAACTACATACATAACTATTACATTCCTTATCTGAGAATGAGATATCTCATCATGATCTGGTTAGTAATTCGTTGCAAAAATTGTCCTTTGTGAAAGATGACAAAAAATTCACTTTTCATTTCCAATAAGAAACACTGTAAAAGCTGTTCCAATTCAGAATTTCATAACAAAATGTGCTTGATGAGGAATACTGATATATCAGAAAGGGAAATTGTTAATTAACGTGATGTTTATTTTAACATATATCTAAAAAAGTAAAAAAATACTTGGCAATTTCGATGAATATTTAAAACTTCAATATATTAGGAGGAGCTGAATAGAGGAAGGAAGGTTTTCTTTTCAGTAGTGACAGCTATATTAACTGGGACATTAATGTGAAAAGCTACACATTTTCTGACCCCATCGGGAATCGAACCCGGGATGACTTGGTAAGAAGCGACATCACTACCACCTTCGTCGCCGGTGGGGGTTATACGGACTATAAATTCTCGAAGTCTCAGAAAAGTAAATCAAATCGTTCACCTGAATGAATGGTCTTGATAACAGAATGTTTTTATTTTCGTATTCGTATGAATCTTTCTCATTCAAAGCTGATCCAAAAGACATAAGTTTGTTTCATTTTCAGTGATTAAGATTTTAATTCATTGAACAACAATATTTTATTCAACATGTTAGCTAAATATGAAGTAGTATTCTTGCTTAGTTTTATTGATATTATTTCATTCTCTACGTTAAATACAAAGAATACTTATATAAGGTGAGATTTCAATGAAGTGAAGAACATTTTCGGCATATGTCATTATATTAATACATCAATCCTGATATTCATCCCGTAATTAAACGATTTATTTTATTAATTATCTTTTCTGCATGAACCTCTGTAATACTGGTTTTGTATATAGAACATTGAAGAAATAAAGTAGAACTGCATGTTACAAACAGTCACCCGGAAGGAATATTCACCTATAAGTATTTTTATACCTAAAGGTCGCCAGAGAACAACGAAACTAGTTTTTCTTCGTGATGAAATAAGGTGTAGATAATATAACCCTATTTTCCTGTATGATAAACCTGACGTCATGAATATATTTAAAACACGAATTCGAGATGTATCAAATTCAATTTTTTTAAATAAAATAATAAGAGATATAAAACTATAAGTATATTTGCCCATAAGTATTAAATGGCGAATTATGATTCAGGTGGATCTCTTCCGTTCTTGGTGACTTCTGTGTTTTAAAGGAGAATTATGTACTCTTTTACGTGTACCTGTTCGTTAAGTGTGTGTATATATATATATATATATATATATATATATATATATATATATATATATATATGTGTGTGTGTGTGTGTGTGTGTGTGTGTGTTAGTAATGGAACAAATGAGAGGAATATTTTTTATTGATTAAAAATGAAAACTTGGTTCATAAAAATATTTAATCATAATCTTAGAATGTTCGTAATGTATGTAATGTATATATGTCTTTCCGTTTCAAAAAGTTTAATAGAGTTTTCAACCACTTCCAAGTTTTCAATCGAGTTGAAACTTTAGAGATATGTTTAGTTCGCATGACAATAGACGAATTTCGAGCCAGTTTACAAAAATCTACCCCTAAGGAGATGAAATGGGGGCATGTATGTTTGAGTGTACTCCAGGCATTCTAGTTTTAGTGGGTTATGATTACACCCAAACTTGGTACACAGATGAATATCTGCCAACAAGAACTGTGGAAATAAGAAAATACTGGCACTCCTACAGATGAGGGGGGAAGGGAGTGATGTGTAAAATAGTTGTGTTTGTGCTCATTTGACAAGTAAAACAAATTCTTGTAATATAAGGTACAAAATAAACCTAAAAAACTTTTTAAACAAGCTTTATTATAAAAGGTACAGTACTAAAAGGGAAAAAAATATGTTCAGTTGAGTTGAAATGAAAAATGTTGATGACAAAAGTGGATTGAAGAAAGTGCATGAAAAGTTAAAAGTATCGTTTTTTTTTGTTGAAATATTAAAGGACTATTAGTAAATATGACGCTTGGCGCTTCAAGCTTTTAAAATTTTCTGATTTTCTTTTTTTAATACACTTTTTTCATCAATCTTTCTGATTTTCAATTTTACTAATCATTATTCATAATTTTAAATACAGCAATTATTATGCAAAAGTTGGTTTAAAAAAGTGTTTTTACGTTTATATTATAATTTTATTACTACTGAAAAAACTCAGAGAGATTATAAGTAGAACACTGTAACATTTCATATAAAACAGAAGATTTTTACTTCAATGAATTGAAATGATTAATTAACGATGTTTTTTTTTGTTTTTCCTCACCGTTATTTCGTGATTTGACGAACCTAAATATAAACGAAACAAACACAAGATTTAAAAAAGAAAGGACTAAAGATTTAGAGAAGAATCTAATGTGGATGTTCTCTAATTTATAGAAATTTTACATATTTGTGTTGTTCTGTATACATCATAGCTCTCAAAACTTCTTAATAATTACCACTGATATTAATAAGTCACACATAATAACATATGTTCCTGTCCGATAACAATATCATTATCTTCATAAAGGTAAATTACATTTTTATAAGAAGCGGTCTGTTAATGTAGTGAACTTTCATGTTAAGAAAAGATATAATTTTCTGTCCGTTAATAAAGAAGTTACTTAATGAAAACAAAATCCTCTACATTGTTGGGTAGCATATTTTCAAATTAATTGTGAATAGATTCAATTCACACTGAGTTTTGTTCCATGAATGAAAATTTATTAAGAAGACACTCAACTGAATTCTATTTTCATAACATTTTTATTATTATTTTAAAATGTTATTACATTGTTACAATGAAACATATGTTGTAAATAATTCTTTCAATACAATTCAAGTCGTTAACATGAACCCTCCTCAATTAAACTCTAATTTCTAAAAAAATACGTCACAAATAGTTGCCGTCAAAAATGGTACGTAAAGAAACTCACGGGTTTAGTATATTACGTAATCTTTCCTTTTACTGCTAAAAACAAGAAATACCAATCGAGCTCGTTGTC
Source organism: Laupala kohalensis (assembly GCA_002313205.1). Lineage (NCBI taxonomy): Eukaryota > Metazoa > Arthropoda > Insecta > Orthoptera > Trigonidiidae > Laupala > Laupala kohalensis. Next base: position 9,702 of record NNCF01131111.1, on the reverse strand, counting down.
GTTCATGATGTCATAGTTTCTTCTGCTTCTTGGATAATTGTCGTATCTTATTTCTTAAAGATGCATTTTTGTACATATCTCTTTCACAATGAAGTAGCATTAAAATATTATTTTCCAGACAAGGAGAGGATCGTAATCTTCAATTTAAACTAAAAACTATTTTTTTAATGAAAACGGAATTGGAATAGTAATTATTACTGAACATTCTCCTAGGGTACGCTACTAATAACTAGAATTTGAATGTCTTTGCATGATTTTATTTATGAAAATATTCTCAAACCTTCTCCTAGATGACGCTCCTTGAATTTAGAAAAAAAATCAATAATTTTTGTATTGTGCTTTTTTCATTAAATGAAGTACAGGTTTCTGAATTCGTTTCTCATTATTACATTTATTACTTAATTTATTTTATTTACTTACCTGCAAAACAAAATATTGGATGACGGTTGCGTATGTCATGTAGTCTTTTCAGTGGTTCCTGTGTTTAGTACTTTCAAATTACTAAGACTCTTAAATCTGCGCCTGGACACGCCAGTAAATTTCAAAACTCCACGTAAAACAATTGGTAGAAACCGAAATATTAAGTAGAGGGTATAAGTAGAAACCCAAATCCAATTGGACAATATCTCCGGGAATGTGGCTAGGAGGAGTGAATGACTCAAAGGTAACTTTCAACATCTTATGTAAAGCACATCATTTTTTTAATTCCCCACTTTGAACACCTTGTTGTTTTCTGTTCTTACTCAAATTTGTGTCTATTTACGTCCTCCTGGTGACATTAACGCACTTGGTACCTATGTGATTCTGGTTATAATTTATATACTCTATTATACGCCGCGCAAAATAGCTCTGGCTGCCGACCCGAAAGTGATGGCACAGGGGTGAAAGAGAAGGAAAATAACGCTGCCCTGAAAACATTTGCCATTCAGAGCGAAGGATCTACTAATCTGGTGCACACCTTATAAAAATAGGTTGTTTCCCACCGACGACCAAAGTACAACGAAGGGCAATGTACGCACATGGAAAGAGCGGCGAATCCGTTTCGGAGGAAAGTGCTACCATCGCACTCCATTAACAGACCTAGCCATAGTTTGCAGGCTGGCTAGTAGCTGCCGGGCGACAACGGGAGTTATGTTGCGCGGCTTATACCCCTGCAATCGTTACGTGTATTTTTGAAGCATTTTTTCTAATACTTTTTGAATAATTTTCTATTATTTTCTTCCATTATATAATCTAGGTAAATAAACGTTGATTATACCTGACGACAACTCAAATCTTTAGTCAGAACGTAGTATATTTAAAAGAGAAACAACGAATTTTTATCCATGTTGGCCGAATTTACAACGTCCAAAAAAGTTCGTTAGTTACAGTTTTTTCGAAACATTATGTAAAAAGACGACAGTAACACAAAACAAAACACTGTTGATATGCGATATGAAATAAAAGTTTTGACTGATCATAATTCCCATTAGTAGAAATTAACTCAAGAAAATGAACGTGAAGACAAATATCGCTTTATGTCTTTACTTCCTTGATATGAGCAATGTTAGTTTATTTTCTTGAGATTTTGCAGCGGTTACAGATTTTGTCACTAAAATTACGTAACCAATATGATTTTTAGTGGCGAAACATCTTAGTAAACCTAGTAAAAAAAATTCATTAACAGTTGTAAAGAATATAGTGGCTGGTAACCCATCAGGCGTGCTTTGTGGTGTGGAGAATAGTTGAATCATTGTTCTTTGTGGAACGAAGTATTGCAACTGCCACGTGTCTTCAGTGGTCGAGTAATACTTGTCCTTTTTTAGATTCAAACTTTTATGACATTTGAGTGTACCCTTCCACTATTTGAGAGTTGTAGTTCTCATGATTTAAATTATATACAACTTTAATGAAAAAGGGCGTAAAGAACTGAACTGACTAAGACCATTTTGAACTCAGTTACATGATACTGTAGACCTTGAGACCATAAGGGTAATGATTCCCAGTACAAAACGATTAAAATAATTGAATTTTCGTGCATACTTTATTTTTCAACACTTTGAGAGGACGAAATGTAAAAAATCTATTATTTGAGTGTGAGAATATGATTGCAAGATTTCTCCTACTGTTCTGAAAGAAATGTCAACAAAGGATATTGGCAAAATATCGAGTCAAACCAAACTTAAAGTCTAGCTGCCGTACGAAAAGTTACCAAATTCGTGAGAACTGCCAACCTACTCAATTGATCCTCCTATGTCGTTACGTTATTCGACTTCGTGATATTTTCATTTATACTTTGTATTCACTACCACCAAACTTGAGAAAGTACCTCTAGGAGAGCCTGTCCTTAAAATACTCGTTTTTTATCCTTTGTCGAGTAACACAAAATTAATATTCCTATTAATAAAATAAATTGCATAAATTATCCAAGAAATCTTGATTTTTTAATATACTTTCAACGAAATTCATTTTACGGCTGTCTCCTTGTCTCCATAGCGTTGGTACACCCGTAAGGCAGTGAAAACCGAACGATGATTTTAATATCAAATGACAATCTGAGACAGCCCAAGTTGTAACGAGTGTCGGGGTTTTTGTTCTAAAATACCACTCGAGTCCGCTATCTTTGTTCTTTTGGTGTCCAAACTCTCGTTAACTTGAGTATACGAAGCGCCCACTTTCTGTCTTAGGACACAGGTCGCAATTATATAGTTGACTATCATCATTCCTGTGAAACTTATCCCAGTTGACGACCTATTGCGTTACACATCCTGCATCACGTAAAATATTTCATGGAATCACGTAAAAATTATATAGGACAGATAATGGGTCGAATTTTAAGAAGGTAAGGAGAACATGTATCCTATAAAATATGAAGAAACTAAAGACACGTCCCTCCTAGGTTTTGAACGATCGTGATCACTTTTTTTACAATATAACCTACTAGCTGAGAGTTTTCTTAGACTAATCTTCTTTTACATTGAAAATTTTATATCTATCACTATTTTAAATGAAAATAATTTTACTTATTCGATTTTAAAAACATTCATACAGCATCCTAGTTTTACAAATTCATAATAATATAAACTTTCAAAACTTGATAGTATACACTATTTTGAGTTTCACCTCCAGCAGCAAAAAATTAATAAATCCTTGGTTTAGACCTCCTTTGAGAACACAACGTTAAGTTGGCCTTGAGAGAAAAAAAATTGAAACGTCACTATATTGCCTTGCACATCACTTCACCATTAAGAGATTTCGGGTATTTTCTCCTCATATGTACTGTGACAGAAAGAAACTTTGATTTTGAATAATAATATGATATTTAATTTAAATTTTGGGCGCCTCGGCTAGCTCATCTCAGGGTTCCACAATGATGACGGGGTTCGATTTTTTCGAACGAAAAAATCTATGTGAGCTGACGAACAACAATGAGCTGCTACGAATATATCTGAGAGACATCTATCTGTCGAGAAACATATCTGTGAGCTGACGAACATCTATGTGAGAGCGAAATTTTGCTTGCTATGCCTTAAATGGGCTTTATCCCTTCTCTTGCGTACTCTTCTCCCACAAATCTTCAAAATTTTGATTCCCACGTGACCGAAACTCCCAATGCCGAAATGATTCCCCATCCTTACGCCTCGACTCTGATTGGAAAATTTTTAAAGGGCTTCAACTGCTTTCTAGCGTTTTCTCAACGACGTTTTACTTTCAACGATTTTTCAAACATGTTAGCACTTGTTTCTACCCTTCGCGCATCTGGGGTTTATTTGGTCGGGTTGGGTCTCCTTCCCCATCCCCAT
>NNCF01131107.1:79007-119964 GCA_002313205.1 Laupala kohalensis | reverse complement strand
TATGCCATCGACGTATCTAGGAGAAAGAAAAATAGTATGTTTTTGGATGTTTTGCGTTGAAAATTTTTTGTTCCAAATCCAAATTTCTGCAAGCAGTGGGTTGAGGGTAAATCCAATGACCAATTCATCCTTAAAAACATTCCCCGTTACTAATTCCCAATTAGTATTTCCCTAAGTTATGTCATTGGTAAGGATTGGATTTAATTTGTTGTTCATTGGTTGGTTAAGTGGTTGAATGTTCCTTTTCATCCTTTTTTTATTTAATTATGCGAAACGAAAATATTTATATTTCACGATCATCCACAAAGAGCTTATACAATATAAAATTAACATGTTGTAAAAATTTCAAGTTCGAGTTGGAGATTGTTTCATCAGTATTTACTATCTCGCTTTTTTTGTGTCCCTCGCTCATTTCAAACCGTCGTCCGTTCTAGATTAATGTCGCTGGCCAGCAAGTGTCAGATGTGCTGAGTGCACAGTAATATTGCCACATGACGCTCGTGTGCCTGCGACAGAGTCCGTCAAGGGATGCGGAAATGAACATAGCAGAGTTGCCAAATAAGTGGAATGACCTGCCATTAAAATTGCAAAGAGTCTAGTAAAGTTTCATTTTGTAAATCTATCTTTTTAAGTAACCCTTTGTTGTAAATTAGATCGTTATAGTTACTTACTATTATTCACAAAACTATCAAACAAAATAATCAATCAACAAAAACGATTAGTTGGACTTTCCAAAGAATTGACTAATATTAAGCGGTAGAAAAAAATAGCAAAATTGCGTTCCACTATTCAAGAGATTTTGTTTTTATGTATAATTTTGTTTTTAACATTTTAAGAGTTGGTGGCTCCATATTATGTTGTTTCGGAGAAAATTTGTAATGTTTCCTCATTCTTTCCAGGTTATCCATATCAGCTGTGGTGATGTCTTACCTTCAAAATCCTCAGCCAATGAGTCCTCCTTGGGCTTCAGTGCTTCAGTAATATCTCATAAGAGGAACTGAAAGTAATTGAGTTGTATGTGTGGAATTTGTTACAAGTTTCTGAAAGAAAGCATAAAAGTGCAATTCTCTGATGAAATAAAATTTTGTACAACTATCTTTGCTTTTGTTTTATTGTCATATGTGTAGTTCTGGGTACCTTTCAAACTCTATTAATATTGATAGTCAATTCCTGGAAAGATACGTAACTCTTAATTCTTTCTTGTTTTTTCTAATGGTGGTATTGCAGACGAGAAATCTTCTAGAGTGCTCTCAAAAAATGATTTCATGTTTAAATTTACGAACAGACTCATCTCTTACATAATTATTCTTAAACTATAGAATCATTATTGAAACCAGAGATGTTTCCAATCTCCGTAAAGACGTATGTATAATACATTATATGTCGCATCCCGATAGTAAAATCAGCCTCTTCATAAAGAGCTGATGATTGCAAAATTCATTCTATTAAACGGCTGAAGATTTTCAGCCTGGCCTTCGCCGCCAGTTAATAAAATTACTTATTCTGGCTGAATATTGTCAGCCATTATATAAAGGGCTGATTCTCGGCCGTCAGATAATCGAATTGAGAATATTTGGCTACTCGTAAGATTTATTACATCCACCGGAATATATTTAGAAATAGGGTAACAGTTGACTTTGGTTTTCAAGAAAAAAAGTTATTAATGAAATTGGTATATGTTAATTATATGAGTGTTTCTCTTCTTTTAATCAATTCACTACTATTTGTAACATCACACCACAAGCCCAGTTGCGGTGTGTGTATTTTGGTAGAAGCGGGATTCACATAAATACCACCATTCCTATGTTAGTTTTCTTCGCTGTCACCAGCCCAGTTTCCCGGACAATTAAACGCACGTGTAATAACAATAATACAAATTAAATAGAAATCTGAATTTACAAACGGAGACAAACTCCCAAATTCATTAATACATATATAAATTTGTTATTACACAAGTAATGCTATCAGAAAGCATTAATTACATATAGATAAATTTAGTTGAAGACTAGTTGCCTTCTCGAATAACGAACTGTTACAAGTTACGTCACTCCTAACTAGTAATAAGTTTACCTAGACTACCGCAGCAACCTCATGATTCATCGAGTCTCTGCGACCGATGCTAGCCAGGTCACATCTCCCGTAACCTGTGGACTCAACTCACACGTAAAAAGTCCTCGAGGATCCTCACTCTTTCCAATATATACAGAAGAGGAAGTCACGTGACCCAGTAACCAAACCTTTGCTGCCACAACGTGCAATCCAATCCTCTTGGGCACCCCTCAGCATTCCTGGGAACGCAATGATCTCGCGAGGGCGCCGCTGCCGGTCCACGCCAGGTGTTAACCGCCCTTTTACTTGAGTCTGTCATTGTCTCTGCAGTTGGTGAAGGTACTTCATTCACAACGTCTTAACATTCTTCTTTTCTGAGGTCCACCGACATTCCATAGTGGCCTTCGCCTTGGTCAAATCCTTTCCCTTCAGAAATAATGAAATACCAAAGGGGAGATGCGCGTGGTCAGCTTCTCCGGACGCATTCTTCGCCGGGCACTCCCTTTTGTTTTCTGTATTGCAGGAAACGGGTCGGACAATTGCACCTTACAGGGAAAGGCTTAGCTTTGGGTCCCAGACCCGTCGCACTTCCGTCTTAGCGGCGTCTCATTCCACTTTTTAGGTGCACTTTTTAAACCATAAAGACTTTTATTTAATTTTAGCACATCAATATGCACTCCCTGAGGGGTCACAATGAAGATCTCGGAGTCGAGTTCTACATTGAGGAAGGCAGTAGGGATGTCCAACTGTTGAATGTCCCATCCATTGCAGAAAGCCGTTGAAATCAGCAGTCTGATTTTGGGCATTCGAGCAACAGGAGCATAAACATTGGTATTTACCTCCTCCTGAAACCCCCTTGCCTCGAGGCGAGCCTTCTTTCTACCGTCTGCCTTTAAGGAAAAACACCCACTTAGTGTCAATAGGTTTCACTCCATGAGGAAGGGCAGCCGGCTTCCATACATTATTTTCGAGGGCACTAATTTCCTTCTCCACAGCTTCGGGCCAGCCATTACTATTCATTGCTTCTTCAAATGTAAGAGGCACTCCAGTACAGAAACAGTAGGCGGTATATAATTTAAAGTCACTAAACTTCTCTGGTACTTTCATATTTCTCGTTCTTGTTTTTGTTATAACATTTTTATCTTCTGAAACTTTGTCTTCATCTTTTTCCTGATTGGTTAGACTTCTTTTAGGTGGTTCAACATCATCTTCACTACACTGTGTTTCTCTCTCATCTTCGTAAGACACACATGGGTGAGTCAATACCTCATCATCCTTATATGGCGTGTAACAAAAATCCTTTGCGTCAAAAGTTACGTCTCAGGAAACAATTATCTTCTTAAGTACATATTTCTTCCGTGTACCCTACACGTGGAGAATATATGAGGTAACTTTCGGTCAGGTGAAAATGGCGACCAGCCGGGACTCGAACCCGGGTCTCTTGCTTTGATCGCAAGGGAGGGATCGCTAGGTCTGGGTGGAAATGGTGTACAGTTGTGGAATGCGAGCCGGTGGTGTAGCGGTTAATACCCGTGCGATCAATGCAAGAGACCCGGGTTCGAGTCCCGGCTGGTCGCCATTTTCGCCTGACCGAAAGTTATCAATTATCTTGTTACTTTTAGGCTCCCACAAGCGATAGCCAACTCGCCCATAACCAACAAACCTATATTCAATAGCTCTTGATTCTAATTTGTTGGTAGGAATTGGTAGTCTATGAACCCACGGCTTGGAACCAAAAATTTTCAAACGATCAAAGTTACGTTTTCCTAAATACCTTTCTGCTGGAATTCCGCCTTTAAGGGTTGTCGATGGAGAGCGATTGAGCTGAAAGGCTGCTGTTCTGATTGCTTCACCCCATAAATATTTAGGTAATCCAGTTTCTGAAAACATTGTTCTAACTTTATCCATCAAAGTGCGATTCATCCTCTCACTCCATACATTTGATATGTTAATAATAATAATATAATTAGAAAAAGTAAAGATAAAGTGAGCAATGGCGAGGGAAGCGAATTACTAGAGCTATGCTATTTACATAATTTAGATATTTTGAATGGTTCTTATGGGGATGACGCATGCGGAAATTTCACGTATATTAATAGAAATGGAGAGAGCGTAATTGATTATGGTTTGGCGTGTCCTAAAACTATACAGTGGATAGATAAATTTCGTGTAGGTCAAAGAATAGAATCCCATCACATGCCACTTTGTTTAACCTTCAAATATAAAAATAGTTTACAAGTACTACAACAATCAAAGAGATTGTCAAAAATTAAACGATTTAAATGGAGCCATGAAAAAAGGTTAGAATTTGCAGCGAACTTTAAAAGGAATCGCGGAAACTTGCACGCAGATTTTAAATAGGTTGCAGTTTGGAGAGCTTAATGCCGCGACAGAATCTTCACGAATCACTCTACAGAAAGCGGGTTCACACATGCGAGTACACACACAGAAAAAACACAACACTCGAGAAGCGGTATGGTTCAACATAGATTGTAGACAGGCGAAAAAAGATGCTGAAAATGCATTAAAATTCTACATTTGGTGGGGATGAGAAAGCTTACGACAAAAATACGTACACTTGAGAAAAAACTATAAAAGAATAATTAACACAGCTAAGCAACAATGGCAGAATTCGGTAGCGGAAAGTATTGAAAGCATTATTCACAGTAAAAATGTTGCAAATATTTGGGATACTATAAATAAATTACGATGTAGATATAGTTGCATGAACAGTATAGAGGCGAAAAGTTGGGAAATGCACTTCGCTCAACTTCTTTCCCGGAATCAGTGTATACAACGGACGGGTCATTTTATCAAACACCAAATAATAGTGACAGATTTAGACCGTGCAATAAATATTGATGAAATAAAAGATGTGGTACGGAATTTGAAGTCTGGCAAAGCAACAGGTTCTGATGGTATTCCAGTGGAATTTTTAAAGGAAATAAATTCTAGTATTGCCCCAATTCTCGTGGATTTGCTCAATTCTTTATACGACACTTCCACGTTTCCTGAAATTTGGAACACATCAATAATTTGTCCAATTTATAAAAACAAAGGTGACGTTAACGATCCTAATAACTATAGAGGTATTTCCTTAATTAATACAATAGCTAAGATTTTTTGCAAAATTCTTCATGTTCGGTTAAATAAATGGATAGAAAAAGAAGGAAAAGTGACAGCATTGCAAGCAGGATTCAGAAATAACTATAGTACAGTAGACAACATTTTTATAACTACCACAATGGCGGAAAAGGCAACTTCCGTGAAAAGAGGTAAGCTATTTTGTGCTTTTGTGGATTTTGAAAAAGCATTTGATACCGTTAATAGGGAAATACTTTGGTATACTCTAGAAAGTAAAGGAATCTCCACAAAATTCCTAAAAATGCTTCAAGGGATGTATAAATCAGACACGGCATGCGTGAGATTAGAATCAGATTGTGTAACAGATACATTCTCTGTGGAAAGAGGTGTAAAGCAAGGTTGCGTACTTTCCCCACTTCTCTTCATACTATTCATAGATGGACTTGTAGATAGATTAACCACGGTAAATGCAGATGCACCCAGGATCGGAGATGAAAATATTTCAATACCAGCACTCCTTTTTGCCGACGACTTGATTATTTTCTCAAAAACACAAGCAGGTTTACAAAGAAGTTTAGATGAATTAGAAATTTTCTGCGAAGAAACGAAACTAAAAGTTAACGTTAATAAGACAAAAACCATGACTTTTAAAAATGGGTGGGTCTACAGTAAGAATGAAACTTGGTCGTATAAATGAGAAACGCTAGAAAACGTTAAAGAATACATATATTCAGGAGTAAGTAGTATTTAGGAATTGCGTACGGAGCGGAAATATGGGGCGCGGGGAATAACTATATTTTAAACTCGCTTCAAACGAAATATCTTAAAATGGTAACGGGCATTGCTCAATGCACAGCAAACAGTGGCATTTTATGGGAATTTGGGTTGCCTCCCATTGAACTAACTCTACAATTAAGAGCAAACATAGAAATCTCTTAGATTGCGGTGAACCTCACCGCTAGGTAACAGATTAAACATGTTACGTCGAATGAAAATGGGAGACGAGACCGGGGATCGAACCCGGGACCTTGAGCTTTGCGCGCTCATGCGCCTACCGACTGCGCCATCCCGCTCGCTACCCGTGCCCGTCTACCATTCTCATTCAACTTGTGAAACCCAAAGACCTCTGAGGTGGCCTCGTAGAGACTAAACTCCTCATCTGAGGCGACTCCCTTAGGAAGTACTTTATTTGGGTAGTATTTTCCATTTCTGGTTCACAAACATAGAAATCTCTTAGATTGCGGTGAACCTCACCGCCAGGTAACAGATTAAACATGTTACGTCGAATGAAAATGGGAGACGAGACCGGGGATCGAACCCGGGACCTTGAGCTTTGCGCGCTCATGCGCCTACCGACTGCGCCATCCCGCTCGCTACCCGTGCCCGTCTACCATTGAGTCTACGCATGATATTTCTGTGTGGAGCAGCTCGCCAACTCTAGAAGATCGAGGATACGGGAATAAAGAAAAGGGCTCTCTCTTAGCCTTCCCCTCCCGACAAGCTCCACACACTTCTTCAGAACTGGGAAAACCAAGCAATCCAAGGCTCCTCCTGTTTAGATGACCCAGTCTTCTGTGCCACAATTTAGGATCCACAGCGGAACTGCATGCATTTTGCGCCTTTTGCATCGCTTTGAAACTGGCAACATACACACCACCAATAGAAATACACTGTTTTTTTTTAAAGCGAGAACCATTCTTAATTACTGCACCACCTCTATTGAACTCTACATGGTTGCCAGTATCTACAAGTTTTTTAACAGACAAATTATGTGACAACTCAGGTACGACTAGTGCACTCATGTTAATGTTACGTCCTTCTGAAGTCAATTTTAGTATACCCCGGGTAAATGATGTTAAGATTTTTCCATTAGCAATCCTAATCTTGACAGGTTCCTCCAACTGTTGACAATTTTGAATGTGAGAGGTTACACTTTGGTTAACATAATGTTCAGAAGCTCCACTATCAAGAATAAAGCCCATGTCATTATTGATAGTATCGATTGCAGATGCAATTTGATTCTCATCATCAACATCAAGAGCCTGAAAATCAACAACACTATCCCTGACCGTATCTGTCAAACTTGCACCATACCGAGCACGTCCGCGGCCGCGGAAACCTTCACACTTTTTAGGACAGTTTTTTATAAAGTGTTTCACTGAACCACAATTATAACACCTCTTCTGTGCGACGAAAGATGCCTCCACACTCAAGCTACTTGGTTCCTTTAGCTTCAGTTCTGCACCTAGAAGCTTATTTTTAACCGACTCGAATGTAACATTGTCAGTTGACATAGTAACCAAAGCTGTGGTCACGTCGTACGCCTCCGGCATGGTTAGAAGAAGATAACAAGCTTTATCACTATCATCTAATTTTGTTCCGAGTTTCCATTTCCCGAATAACACCATCAACTAGGGCTATGTGGTCTTGCAGATCTCCATCGACAAACTTCATCTTTACTCATTTTCTTAACGTGAATAATTTTGAGAGGGGACTCTTACGTTCAAATATGGCTTCCAGCGCCATCACCATTTTGCTTGCAGTGCCGGCGTCTTTAAGGCAATCTAAGTGTTTATCTGATACACATTGAACAATAATGCACTTAGCTTTTCGGTCTGCTTCGAGAAAACCTTTTTATTCTTTTCCCGAGGATTGATCGAGCACATAAGCAACTCCCTCCCTCTCCAGCAGCATCCTCACTCGGAACTTTCAATTTGAGAAGTTTCCCCCTGTAAGCTGGGGAACTGGCAGCGCAGCAGATGACATGGCGAAGCACAACACTTTTTCACAGCATCTGGGCCCATAACCTGTTAAGGATTAATGGGTAAAGAAAACAACACTGCTGTTACATACTCTGTAATAGTCATACCACTCACTCCTATACAATACGGCGCCTACGCGCCCCCCCACTCCACTCACAGTGGTGCCATCTTAACATGAATTATTTATTATTTTAGTTTCATTTAATTAATGAGTGTGAAAGTCTTATGTTAATAGTAAAGCAGTGAAATTTTGTTGTCATGTTTCTTTTCTTGCATCGTGGGTCACCTTCTGCACCTTTGTTCTAAAGATTTCCTGCAAAAGATTGTATGTCATACGTTAGATATTGTCATTGAGTAATTCTAGTGTACCGCAGTTTTGTTGTAAGAATTGTTTGAGTTTTCTTTTGAATGGGTTCATTTTCACAATATACCTTCTTAGTTTGTTCGGTTCTGTTTACCTAGCCTAATGCACATTCCATTGAACCTAAATATGAAAAAAAACTCATAATATACGATAATAACATTCACATGAGTCTAGGAAGAGCTTGTACTGCAAATTTGAATACTGTTCCCGCTTTCATGGCGCCATGTTGAAAGGAACGCATCTCACCTTCCTCGACCTGGACTGCCACACACTTCGAAAAGCGTGATAATGCCCTCTTATGTTCAAACTTCAAAATTGATTTTTGGGAAAAATTGAGGTGTTTTACTAAAAAGAATTGCATTTTTGGAGGGTGCTATTTACGACGCAGACATAAATGTCTTCCTTTTGGCGAAAATCAACAATTATCGGGCTGGAGTCTGTTCATCAGCATGCGTTTTTGGTTATTTACTAACTTACTAATAAACACCAGGAAAAAGTAGAAAGAATGCAATTAGGTGTTTAGAATGCTCAGTGTTTTCACGTTTGTTGCATTTAAAAATTATCTTTCAGTGAAGAGATATCGACACGTATAACTTACCTTACGCCAACCTGCAGAAACTCGAATTTTTTAATCAAAATTTAACAATAACTGAAGGGGTGCAATTAATAATTTGGTCATTCTGAGGAAAGAGTGCCTCAACTAATCGAAACGCGGTCCGATGTTCTTTTGCCACAAGTTGACGGAGGATAGTTGAGAAGCATACAGTATGGTGCATTAGCGTATGAGAACGTTCGCGTTCATATGGTAGGAATTGTTGAATATTGTTCAATGACTTAAAATTAATGAAGAATAAGATAACTAATATTGTTGCAAAACATGATATGTACTCGATACATGTGTTGTCACGATTTGTTTATATTAACCTCAAAATTTTCTATAAATCCGAATCTATACTCTTTGTAGTAATATTACGTATTATCTACATTTTTAAAGTTATATATAAAAGTACAATATGTTCGTCAAAATACTAAATAATATTCAATGAAATTATTAGAGTACTAAGTTGAATTATGTCTCCCTTTCCTGTTGTTTAGGCTTATAGGGATCGTTACACTGTGTCTAGGGGTACCCTAATTCCCCCCGAAATAATACGCTTGTGCGTTGTACATTTACTTTATTCGATAAGTACACCTGGTCGATGCGTCCAGCATGCCTCCTCGGAACCAACTACTCTCAACTGGCGGCACCGCGTTTCAGGCAGGCGAGACAAAGCCAATCCTCTGGTACCGTTAGGGGATGGGGGTGCGCCTTCGTCTGGCCGGCGCGACAGAGCGCTTCCTCGTGGCGAGGCCGCCACAGGCTCTATCTCAAGTGGCGAGCGAGCTACATTCTCAAGTTTTACCCTCGTGTTTGTATCAGAAGCTTAACCAAAATCCTTCGAATAATCCCGTTTATTCTTGATAAAACCTCATATTTGTAGTTGATGTAAATAATCTCTGAAATGGTATCATATGAAAAAGAAACTTTGAAACTGCAGAATAGTATAACACCCTTACTTGAGTGGTCTGTTCAAAATCGTCTTAATCTGAACATGAATAAATGTGGGAAAAGGAATCCAATTGTGATAAAGTATGAAAATGAAAGTGCTATAGTAGATAGACTCTTGGAAGTAAAAACCTTTTGTATACTATTGAACACCATACTTACGTTATAAGCCCTAACAAATTTATTACATGTAAAGTTTTAAAAATGTCTTGTTTGAGAAGCTATAAATGTGTGGTTTGCTTCTTTCGTCTGACCTTGGGAAGATTATTCAACTTTACGAACTTTTTCATAGACAATTTTTATTTACAATTTCTAACAATTTTCTGTTTAAGTCTTTATCAGGCTTTGTCACTACTTTAATACATAGTTAAATGACAAAAAAATAATAAACTGTTTTAAATAAACATTACACATATCATTCAATTAGCGGTTTGTATAGTGTTTTGTATTATAAGTCGATCTGGGTTATGTTTCTTGGAAATATGGCTGATGATGGTATTGTCAGTTTCTAGACAACCATGATAAAGTTACATGGTTAACTAGATTACATAACTAGAAACATTTCGTTAAATTATATAATAACCCTAAATATATATTAGTGCCTGTTACCCTGAAATAATAAACCCCTTACAATCGAGAAATTAGTACCAACTGTGTATTTCACTCAATAATTTGTTTATCAGTAAATAAAATTCAGTACTATCTTTATCGTAATTTTGGAAATGGAGTCTTCAAATTCAATTGAGTTCAAAATTTAAAAAAAGCATTTAAGAGGAATGTCCTTACTTTCTAAGTTAGTGACACATACAGTAAAATATGCAAGTCTGATAACAAGCTTTTAAAGCAAATGTAACGCAGAAAGACCTAATAATTAATGAACTAAACAAAAGAGTAAGTAATCTAGAATATAATATGATAAAGAATAATGTTGAACTTGTAGGTCTAACCTCTGAGGAGTCAAATAAAGATTTGTATATTTTATTGAAGGGAAAGGGTTGAAGGACATGAAAGAATAAACAAAATAAGTATAAAACATTAATTAAATATGAAAGTAAATTAATTAAAGAAAATTTATTAACTTATCAAAGGAAGGAATATATGGGGGACAACTTGATATATATTGAGACTTGACAATATGTTTCTCTGGAAAATCCTGCCAAAAGAAAAATCTCACTGATCGTTTGCGGGGCCGAGAGGAACCTCCGACCTTACGGGCGGAGGGAGTCGGCTAGTCTCTGAGGCAGGAACGATCAAATTATTTATTTCACAAAAACAAAATTAAATCAAACTCAAATAATAACTGGGATAATAGAAAGAAGCGTTCTTCCATCCGAGATCCCTTGTTCTCGGATTAAAAGACAAGCGGCCCACCAGCCCCGTGTCCTTGCACGCGGGTAGAGTGCCTATGCCGTCGCGAACTGTGTCCAGTACTGCAGTCGCGTGTCTTCTCTCTATCGTCTTGTCTTCTGCCACTCGCTGCAGCATCTCTCGTCACCTGTCGCCGCCACCATTGCTTAGATCCGCCTATTGGCTGGTATCGGTTTCTCTCGAGTACACAACGCAGACAGCGGCGGCGGTGGGGGTAGTGGTTGCAGCGATGAGATTTCTGCGCACGCCATCGTTATGAAGGGGCCGGAGGCTTCAAAAATTGGGGTTGATACGACTAAAGGTCGTTTCAGCTCTCTCTCTCACTCCCTATACTGCCAGTCTGCTATGGAAAACTAAGCAGATTGCTAAAAGTAAAAATTATGAATTTATTCGGATCAAGAACGGGAAAGTTTTTATAAGAAAAGCATAAAATATGAAATTCCCAAATAATTTGAAATGAAGATGATCTAAACTGTATAAATTAAGTGTACAATATTCATAGAAATTGTATACATTTCTTAATGAAATAGAAATGGTAGAAATAGAGAAAGAGCAAACCTATAATTTTAGGGAATTTGAAAGGAATTTTAATAAAGATGTTTTTTTTTTGTGGGGCTTTACGGCTCATGTCGACATCAAAGGTCATTAGAGCCCGAAAAACTTGTACAGGTAGGGAAAATTCAGTTGCGCACTAGGGAGAGTCAACATGACTCCCCGCGTGTGGGACTCGTCGAATGATTCAACCCTACCCACTAAAAACCCTCCTGATCTACAACACACCATAACATATCTCACAACATACATCAAATAGAGGGGGGGGCTAAAATGACGGGGACACATAACATGAGGGGGGACAAAAAATGAGAGGAATGAGGAAAATAAAAGATACCCTAGCCTTAATAGCGTCGGGATCGAAAAGAACAAGAGGTGACCAAGGGAGGACAGGAAAGAGAAAGAAAGAAACCTCGCACAAGTAAGTGGAAGTAATGTCAGACTCAGCTGGGGCCCCGTGTTCGCCAAACACGTACTTACTATATGTAAGTCCCCTGGGGGCAATATAGATGTAGATAACCATAATATTGTGCACGTAAACATTAGATCTTTGAAAAGAAAATGAGACGAGTTACAGGATCAACTACTTCCCTGCAAAATTAGAACCAATAGTTATCACAGAGATTAATATTGAAGGTACTTAAACAGTGAAGGAGTAAATTTGGAAAACTTTCAAGTACACAAAGGGCCTCCCAATATTGCAAAACTAGTTCAAGAAGAAAGAGGAGTATGAAGAATATAAATCCTACAAAGGTGGCAGTAGAAAATCAAAAGGGCAAGTAAACAACCATTACAACATCTTGCTACAGATAGCTAAAACTAAGAACTACCCGGGAAAGTTCAGCAAAAGTACAAAAGCAGAACTGAAATAAAGATTACCTAATACAAATGACAACAGAGGAATTGACAAGGACTACTTAAATACTGTGTCCCAAGTATTAATAAAATCTTTAAAATAAACAAAGATCCTCCCATTACTGCTAAACAACTAAGGAAAAGTTAGAAAGGTCAAAGAGGGAGTCTCCTTCATTCATTGTGAGTAAACAGTGAACTGAATTATGAATTGAGACTACTTCTTGAGAAAAAAACTAGATAATGCGGAAATCCCTAATCTACCTCAGGTTCCCAGTATGCTGGATTTGTTACTGAATGTAGTGATTTAAAAAGTATCAAATATTTAGTATCTTTACAATATAATCCTCATTTATTAATACATTGGTAATGATTGGTATGATACTTGTAAGAGATTATGTAAGAACAAATTGGTTAAAATAAATTTTCTCTTTACTCCCAGCACCAAGGGTCCATGTCTTGTTTAATTTGCATTGACCACAAATGTTATTATTTTTTATTTGCCCACATGAAACTGGTGACAAAACCCTTCTTGAAAATAGAACCTCCACGAGTTTTTCAACAATAATATGCAAAATATAATGTATTCACAGAAAATGTGGTTACATTTATGAATAATTAATTACTGGAAAGGGCAGTGCAATATGAAAGTAGGAGTGGCACAACTTACAAGGGAATGATTCCTTATAGTTCAGGGAAAAGAAATTACATTTTCATATGTCTAGGAAAACTACTCTGGATCCTTATATCATAGAATACGTCATTTCACAATAGTATCACAAAATCTTTACCCCAGGTTTCACTTTCTTTAAACGGAACACAATTAAAAACTGTTACAAATACAAAATTCTTAGGTCTCCATATTCAAGACAACCTCAAATGGAATTGTCACATTGACAATCTTAATTCCCAATTAAGCAAATTGTGTTACGCATTCCGAATCTTAGTTAACGCAGTTAGTCCACGTATTTCCCGTTGCGTATATTTTGCAAACGTTTACTCCCATTTACGTTACGGCATTACCTTCTGGGGTAATTCCGGTCAGAGTATTCAAACTTTCAGAATTCAGAAGAGGATAGTTCGGATAATTTGTAAATCTCACCCCCGAAACTCTTGTAAACCTTTATTCAAGGAATTAAATATCTTAACACTTCCCTGCATTTATATTTATGAAACAGTCGTGTTTGTTAAGACCGAATTACTGAAGTGCCACCCTTTCTTTATACGAAACAGTCTCGTTCACGAACACTATACACGCAATAGTAGTAATATTCATCGCCCTAGAGTGTCAACCACTCTTTGCCAAAAGGGACCATACCATTCGGGAATCGTTCTATATAATTCCCTGCCCAAGAATATAAAAGATATTATGAAATTGAATATCTTCAAATCCGCGGTTAAAAACTACCTCCTGCACCAGTGCTTCTACACTGTAAAAGAATTTATTGATTTTAACAAAAGTTAAATTCGTCTTGTGCTTTATCACGCCATTGCTGTAGTACTTTTTAAACAACTTATAACAATTTCAAAAACTATTTTCTTGCATGATTGTGTTGTCTTATGGCTCATATTAATTTAGTTTTATGATTGTTCAACATTGGCACGTTTGTGTACATAAATTCTGTAGCCCCATCCTGGCCCGGGTTTTTCTCCGGTTTTCCTTCGGGTAGAGGCGGATTTATCATACAGGTTCTCTAGGCTTTGTCTAGGGGCGGGTCTATTGTAACAATAAATCGTGAATTTAGTGTTATTTCAATTTTTAAGCACTATACTCAGAATAATCTATAGTTCGATAATAACTTACATGTAATTTTTTGCTTAAAATTACAAACATATTGACATTCTATTAGTATTATAACTCGCAGCTAACTTTTTATCTTATCTAGGAATTTTTGCTGGAATTTTTTGAATCCGCCTCTGCCTTAGGGCCCTTGATCGGAATTGATGGGATGGTCCCTTGCTTGCTTCCGGAGAGTAAATTAGTTTTTTTTCCCTCCATGTGGTCATACGCAGTTTGTACTGTTTTTTGACAATAAATTTATTTATTTATTCATCAATATTACAAAATTTCATAAATATGAAGCTAAACCATTAAACTATTTTACCCTGAAAACATAAACCATAATTTTGATTACTTCAAAATTCCTGGCCCAGGTTTTGCTCCGGTTTTCCTTCGGGTAGAGGCGGATTTCTTATACAGGTTCTCTGGTCTTTATTGTGATAATAAATCGTGAATTTAGTGTTATTTCAATTCTTATGATTTTTAAACACTATACTCAGAATAATCTATATTTCGATAATAATTTGTACATGTAAATTTTTTGCATTAAATTACAAACATATTGACATTCTGTTAGTGTTATAACTCACACCTAACTTTTTATCTTATCTAGGAATTTTTGCTCAAATATTTGAATCCGCCTCTGTCTTAGGGCCCTTGATCAGAATTAAAGGGATGGTCCCTTGCTTGTTTCCGGAGAGTAAATTAGTTTATTGTCCTCCACGTGGTCATATGCAGTTTGTACTGCTTTTTTGACAATAAATTTATTATTATCAAAAACTATTCATGCAGATCTCAAAGGCTGCAGAGTGTTCAATGAAATGTTGATATCTGTGAAGTAATAAAATACCAAAGGAAAATTTCTGTCATAATTTTTAATATTTTTCTCTTTTGAAATTAGAGAATTACAACTTTATTTCTCATAAAGTTTTGAACAGGAATACAAATATTTTGGTGAGTTTGTAAAAACAAAAAATCTTTACAAAACCTTTGTGGGTTTTGCAGAAGCTGAATGTAGTAAAGAAATGTAAAAAGTATTTTACATACACATTTTGAACACATCATTGACTTAATTATACAGTAAATGTTTGATTCTTTGTTTAAGCAATATAATTGTTGAAATACCCATTATTAAATTTTGGTTACAAACTTCATTTTTGATGAATGTAGTTGAACTTAATACAAAATATTTCATTTTATAATTTAATTCAGCTTTCAAACTAAAAAAATAAATATTAAAAACTTATTGAAACAGCCAGAGGCATGACTAACTTAAGCATAGAGACTGAGGAAATAAAATAATTTCTTGCAGGCCCTGTCTGCAGCCCATTATCACAAATTAATCTTTTAGAGATCAAGTCTAGAAATCATGGTAAAAAAAAGTATAATAAACATAAAAAATACCCCAAATTATTTAGTGACATTGGATGAATCAAAAAATTGAAAAAATTCAAATATCTAGGAGAAATAATCAAAGGATTTGGTCTCAAAATATCTGCTGTTGAAGAAGAATACATAAAATGGAAACAGTATTCAGTATTATTAAAAATGTATGTAACCATAAGAGCTATATTGTAATTTAAAAATAATGCATTATACCACAATAAAGAAACCTGAATTCTTATATGTAAGTGGTGGTATAGCATTAAATTATTATTTAGGCATATTAGAAGTATTGGAAAGAAAAATCATTAGGAACATCCTAGGTCTACTTATCACAATTAATGGTGGGACTTATCTCAATAATAGACAAATAATTGACACGGTTTATATAAATTATAAGGAAGGCCAATCCAAGGTGGATGCCCAGATGTAACATTAGTATAATTGGATACATAAAGTTGAACTTTTACTGGCTAAATAGCAAAAAATTCATTTTATTTAATTTTCTACAAGATTACATATTACCATTTATACCTCAGCATGCGGAGTTATGAATAACAGAAAATCAGGTTTAAAAAGTTGTATACTCAAAGCTTTACATCAGTTAATAGAAAAAAAAAAGAAAAAAACTTCTTCAGTAGGTTGAAGATGACTTCCGACTATCAAAAAGATAAAAAAACAAATTTATTCGTTTACATTTATTTGACCTATTTTAGTGAGAATAATTTGTGAAAATTTGTGTTGCTCTTCTCAAGGCAATTAAGTAAATCTTATATTATTTTAATGATATAAAATAAACATAATTTTCCTCAGCTTAACTTATTTTATTGCTAGGAAATAACCCACATGGGCTTGTAAACAAAAAATTATAAAAGTCTTTCATTATTATTTTATTAAATTCAAGTCTATCATTATTATTTTATTAAATTTTATCTTTACATCCTTTTGTGGTATTTTAAATACTTTTTCTGTATTAAATACTTTCTCTGTATTAAATACTTTTTCTGTATTATATGAGGCTACTTTTTCTACGAGTTCACACAGGGCAAGTACTTCTTAACTTTTGGAATACTTTCATACCATACAATTTGTATACAACATAAAGAAAGGAAAACACACTTAAGGAAATTTTTCAGCAACACTTGTACGAAAAAAGGAAAATGTTCTTTATAAGAAAAGTGCTTTCTTATACCTCCATTTTTTCCCTAGGTTTTGCCTCAAATTTATTTCATATTTTATCATTAAGTCAATTGTTGGGAATTAATGAGAATAAACATAGCACTTAAGACCAACATGTTGCACATTAAAGTACCCAGTCCAAATTTTCACATCATTGTGAGCTATTAAAGCTATAAAATGAAAATCTTAAGTGTTGTTCTTAGCTTTTAAGTCTAGCGGTATGTAATCTCAGCTAGCAGTATACTAGTAGCCCACTGTTTGTGCTCTGTAGTACTGCCACGGTGTGCTACATTCATTATGCAGGAAGAGAACATCTGACACAATACAAACACACTACAACTCTTCAATCATGACACCCTCTCATCAACCCAGCAACTCAATGTTGATGAGAGGATGCTATGATTGAAGTGATGTTATGTATGTGGTAGTGTGTTTATGGGATGTATTAAGTAGTTTTTTAAGTATGGAATAGTGTATAGTGTATACAGCCCTGAAGAAGAAATTATAATATTCTGAAACATTGGCGGTATAAAATAATTGTTTTATTTATGACCTACCCTCAAAAATCAATCAATTAGTCGAAAAATCACGTATTGAGGTAAATGGGTTTATAGTTTTCATTTCTATGAAAATATATAAATTATGCCTTAATTTAATGAAATAAAGATTCAAACTAGTATCTTCTCTAAAGGGTCAATTTTAATTTTGCTGTTATTTTTTTCTAATTCGCCCTCCATATTCCATTTTTGAGATAATGTTTTGAGTTGGCCACTATTGCAGCAAGGTTTTCTTTTTATTAAATTGGGCTAACTAGGCATTATAAGGCTTCTAGTAACAACAAAAATTACAAACTTGAAACTACATTTTATTTAAAACTAATTTTTCATAACATTATGAAATAGGGAAATTGAAATAAACATTTTTAAATATTAAATATAAATCATGGAATATTTTTCATTGTATATCGTGAACATTGTACATAAAATACTGAGGAGAACAACAAAATAGTTTCGATGGGTTTTAAGTGGAACATTTTTATTTACATTGAAATTTGAGTGGCACCTTGGTAATGCATTGCTGGCATTTAAACTTTGTAGATTGTCAAATTTCTTTTAAGATATTGGAATAGGTTTACTTAAGCTTTCTTCAATATTACTTGCTCAAAGGATGCATATTTTTTCTAGATCTTCATGATTTGATGTTGACCGTTTTAAAATCTGTATATTTGTAAGATGTAAAGTGTGCAGTGTTTCGATCAAAGATTATATACTTACTGAGTAGAGTCAGTATTGCAGCCAATATTGAATTATGACATTTGCCAGCATTGCTGGTAGAAAAAAAATGTATTTTTTCACACTGAGACCTGTACTTAGTCCAAAAATCATACTATACTTTCTCATATACGTAGTATATAGAAAGTATTGTAATCGTGTAAAAATTCGAAAGTGAGATTTCGACGGAAATATCTTTTGGCGACCCCTGATTCTGAAAAAGTGGTTTTTGGCATAACGTACGTACGTACGTACGTACGTACGTACGTCCGTCCGTCCGTCCGTCCGTCCGTCCGTCCGTGCGCAGCAATTCTGAATAAACAGATTAATATATTTAATTCATATTACGTATTTACGGTAGAATTTACTTGTTGTCAATGCACGTGTTCTATTTTTTTACTTTAAAACAAAGGGTACTTCACATGAAGGTCAATGTATTCTTTCCAGTATTTCTCAGAAACGGCTCCAACGATTTTGCTTAAATTTTCTGTACGTAAGGTACACTTAGTACGCATTACATCCGCATTAGCGGTATTTCAATTGAAAGTTTGGTATAGACGCAGTAAAATAATTTCTGTCTGCAACACTTACACATTAGTTTACTGTTTCACTAAGCTTGAATAATATTTAGCAGTGTAAACGGACCAAGCAGACGTAGAATACACTTTTCGTAAACTGGAATGAAATATATGATCATGATAAAGTACATAGGAGGACAGCAAACACACAGCAGATACGAAAATACATCAATTTCTGTCTACAACGAAATTACATTTACATAACACTTTTACGATATTTATAAGATTGATATGTCGCTACATGTTTTGAAATACTATTCTGAATATTTATTTTTCTTTAAAATAAAAGACAGTAATAATTTCATCCAGGGATTTGGAGCTTGAATAGAGCACTGGAAGACGACCAAAATATAGAGGACTACGCCGGAAATGACCCTTTCCCTATATAAATTTTTGTCACTCTATGCTGCAAACGGAGAAACGTATTGTAAGATTTGATTAATCTTCAATAAATAATCTAATTTAATAGATTATTTTCGGTTTAAAATGTAATTTAAGCGAACGGTTGCTACGACCATGGGCAGTGATGACACAGGAAGAGAGAGAACGTTTTTTTCGACCGTTTGGGAGAAGTTTACTCATTCCAATAACAAATTCAAGTAAAAGCCGTTGAAACATATTTGTCTTGTGAAAAGTAATACGCAGTTCATAGGAAGAGTACCAGCGCAACGGAAATTCAAGTATCTTTAGAAGGGAAGGAGGTCGCGTCAATGCGAGTCGAGACATGCTGTGACCCAAAATACAAAAGGTTTATGACTTTAAAAGAAGTACAAAAGAGCGTGGGGGTGTACGGGAGTGCGCAGCGACCAGTGTTTGGGTATTTGCCACCAGATGTTCCGGGATGGAATTTCTTTTCACAAATTTCCCGTACGATGTAAACAAACCTTACGTCTTGGAGGTTAAAAACCGCCTCATGCAAACCGTTCAAAGATGACGATTGAAAAAAACGCCGTTGAGAGCCAGAAACTTTGAAAATGCAGCTCATGGGTTGGCCCTGCGCGTACGGAATCAAGTCAAAACTGACCACTGACAAGTGACGTCGCGAAGAGGGGATTTTGACTTTATTAGAAGAGTTAGTCATTTGACTGCTCAAAATTTCAGATCGTGGGTGGAAAAGGTAGGCGACGTAGTGGGAGAAAAGCCATTTAATGAACAGAATAATCAAAATCGAGATCATTCAATCATTTTTGTTCGTGTTCTCATATGCTCACATTTTCGTCATTTTTGCTTGTTATTCTCACACATTCAGAAGCTTACATTGCTGTTATTCGCTCAGATGTTCAGATACTGAGTCTATTTTCGAGTTTATTTAGAGTCGTTCAGAGATTTTTCGGTGACAGACAGTCACTCGATAATCTTTTTTGTTGAAGATTCATTCCGAGGACAAACGGTCGTTTCAATGCTGATTAGGAGGCGTTCAGTCGGAGATCAGCTCTTGATTTTTGAGCCTTGTGACGTTGAACGTTGTGTTGTTACAACTGTCAAACATCCCGTCCGAGTTGACATAGAAGATTCATGACCTCTTCATTCTGTCCGAAAGCACCACGGTCATTCGGTTATGGAATGATTACGAGGGATCCCGGAAACTACGAGTGAGCCATTTCGGGGAACGGACCGGCTTTCCTGGAAGTGATGCCGTCACCTACTAGAGCGACAACCAGAACCGCAGAGGACCTGCTGTAATACCGTCTGGGAGTCGGCACTTCCACTCACCACAACATCTGATCGATCTGTCAGCTTACGAGGTATCATGTAAAGTTGGTTGCATCTAACCGTAGATGATAGGCGCAGTGGCGAGAAGATAAGTTAATTCATGATTAATGATGAAGGCCCAAGCTTTGAACCTTTGAACTTTATTCCAACTGTGAAATATGGGCAGTGATGGCAGAAGAGCTAGTTAATTCTGATTGTATGGTAATGTTTTTGCAAAGGCTTTTTTTGTTCTTGATAAAAGTAATTGTGTTAAATTCAGGGCATAACTTGTTGTAGTAATTGCTAAATTCATAAATGAGTGTAGTAATTGCTAGTGAATTATGTAATNAAAAAAAAAAAAAAAACTTTTCAAATAAATAAAGAGGTAGCAAAGAAAACTAAAGAAATGAAAAGTAATATTTCTCAGCGAAAGACGTTACTTATGAACCAAATAACATTATTTATAGACCTTGACGTTCATTGGTTAAACTGTAAAAAAGTGCGCAAATTCAAAACTTCAAGCACGCCTCCAAGAATGATATTTACCTTCAGAATAATTTTCTCTTACATGTTTCTTTAGCCGTATTATTAAAGTCGCATTTGTATTGTTCTAACTTTCTCTAATTTTGGGAAATTCTCTTATGTACTAAAAATACACATAACTCTGACGATGCCTTAGCAAGTCGTTAAATATTATCCTCCTCAATGGAAATACGAACCACAAAAGGTGCTTGTGTATTGCGATACTTTGCTTACCTACGTTTGAGTAGGGCTTGGTGTAGGCAACTTCATGTGTGTTTAAAAGCACGAGTTGCTTGAATAGGCTAATAAATTTGTAAGGATTTTTTTTCTTGGGGTTCGTCAACGTCAAGGTCATTAGAGACCTTACAACACTTGTAAATCAATCAAAAATTACTTATAAGATTAATGTTTGTATCTTAGGAATGTAATAGGTTGAAAAAGGGTAGTAATTCATGTGTGACACAATAATAGACAGTAAGCTAGGAATATACATAAGTTTGAAATCACCTTTAATGATAAGCATTTCTGCTGAATTAAACGCTTAATAAAAATTTGCCGGCAATATGAAATTTGTAAACATTTTTTCACTCTCGCACTATTCGTGAATTGTGACGTATGCTCGTTCAATTTTCAATAAATTGTGCGATTCATCGATGTATTCTATGTACAACAAATTGACAAAACTAGCTTTATTTTTTAATGAAATATATGATAGTAGTAATTTCAAAATAAATCTCTTGAGTGCGTTTGTTTATGCGTTTACCTTCCTGTCGAGTTAATATTCTGTCTTTAATATGTCAGGTATTTTAATGTAATAATTTGTTACCTATGTACAAGGTAATTGCTGTGTATAGTAAAATGTGCAGTGTACCAAATCTGATCAAACAGGATTTCTGCCGTATGCTGATTTCAATTCTTAAAACAGAATATTTTAAAATTACTTCCGAAATCCTGTCGTAAGGAGAGAAAAATTTCGGTGAAGGTTTGCATAGTTACATATTAATGTAAGAAAATTTTAGAGTTGTTTGCTGGCAATTTGCTTTTTGACACTATGAATACTATTTACTTAAAAGGTAACTTTTTCTCACGAAATATAATAACGGTAAATTCGGAAATGTAGTACTTAATTAGCATCAAATTAGCACTTTATTTTGTGTTACCTAAAAATGTTTTCTGCCATTAGTTGTCAGCTAGTTTTATTAAGTTATAGAATATAGAATAACCGAAAAACAAAGATACCTGCAAATACGAGAACACAGCACTTTATTAGCATCAAATTTTTAATAGCAATCGAAGAGTCTTTCAGAAGTACTATTCTGTAGGTTTGTTTCAGCAGCAATCCCGGATAGTTCCGAACAGTTCCGAACTGTTCTGTGCCGTTCAAGCAGGGACAATTCGGAATTTTTTGTCCCAGTTCGCTGTTCCGGCAGGCGCCAATGAAGAATTCAGAACAGTTTTAAGAGTTCTAGAATTCTGTACGGATTTTAAATTCCGGAACTCGATTGCTTGGCGTCGGTGTGCTTACATGTGTTAAAATAGGTTTATTTTCTCAACATATTCTCAATAGACTTAATAAAAGTGGGAAATATTACATAGGGATGTAAAATTCTTAAAAATATTCACAAGTCCATTAAACTAGAATAATCATTCACATTACTAATTGTTTTTAAAGTTTTAATTATAGGATGGTAGTTTATTTGGTGAATTAGATTAATGAGAAGTGTGATTCTGACCGATTTTCTGTACTAATAAATTTTCTCATTAACCAACTGTAGGCCAACCCAATTCTTTTGACGCGACACGCGAGCGGTCGTGTCGGGTAGGAGATTGCTTAAGTAATAAATAAATACATTTATTGTCAAAAAAGCTGTTACAAACTAAGTATAAGCACGCAGAGGGCAATAAACTAATTACTTCGCTGAATGCCAAAAAAACAATTAGATTGCTAGTTGTTTCTTGCAAGCAATTGTAATTTAAACATAAATAAAGGGAAACACTGTGAGAAAGTTTTCGTGTATGTGATGTCAAAGAGGACATAAAATAAATTTGTTTAAACATATTAAATAGGGCACGAAAAACAGGGTCCAACAATTGAAGTTGGTTAGATTACATACCCGTCAAAATTAGCGGCGCAGTAAATTCATCGCTCCATAACTTCGATGTTTTAAATGTTAAAAATCAGAGTGAAATTTGGGCTGAGGAAGCTTGTTTTATGATGACAGTCCCTTATTGGGAGGTGTCTGTGCCGCCCCCATCGCGCTGGAACATCCTTAAAGTTAAGAGAAATTCAATTTTCGAGAAAGTCGAGCAAAAATTCGACGTTCTCACGAATTATCGCACGAGTCGCGGGGCTCCTTTAAATATGCAACCCATTCGCATTAGTGAGTGTGGCGGGTTTCATCACATTCCGAATTAGGAAACATGACAGTAACATGGGCACATGACAAGCTTCTGTCAAAAACAATGTGACAATGTCCTTCTCAAATACCTGAAAGCATGCTAGATTACTTGTGATATAGATTTTCAAACATGTGATACAGTAAATCTGAAAACTTGAAGATTAAAAATTATAAGCAGATGTCTTGCATCGTTCTTTAACAGGCTAAAGAACTAATGACTAAGAAACGACAAAGACAATGCGAAAAAATCAGAATGTTATTTGTAAGCCTTTTGTGAATGCTGAATATCTGAAAATGTTTACATTTAAATAATATTTATTTATTTTATATTCAGTTTTTAGGAATAGTTGAATTCGTTTGTAATCAAACATAGCAGCTTCCTCAGTCCAAATTTCACTCTGATACATTTTAAAACAGAACATATGGAGCGATGAGTTCACTGCACCGCTAATTTTGACAAGCAATGTATAAACTATATTATTCACGTCTTTCTTACATGTTTTGTAGTTAAGTATATCCTTTAACTATATGATATATTTCATATGATCATACACAGCTTACAGTAATATGAAGATGAGAAAAAATTACATTAAAAAATTTCGGTTTAAGATTAATTATTCCTCTTGAAGTCTTTGAAGTCAAATAAATCGTCGTACAGATGATGAAATTATCGCAAAAACCCATGTTATCGTACACCTACCAATAAAAATTGCTGTAACAATAAGAAATTTCCGTGTTGTCCTCTAGTATTGTTTCGGTAATTGGTATCTTATGTTTCANTAAGAGACAGTTTCTGAACATTGCACTTTCTCCCAAGTTCATCACGATTAATTAAATGAAGAACTTAATTAAAATGTAGTTATAATGTTTGGAATTAGTTTCCTGGCGCTGGGTAATTTACGTTTCTCCGGGAATTGAGAAAGTATTTGTAAATTAAATGAATGTTTTAGATTTTTTAAACGTTGTCACAATAATCTCGAGCATGTGTAATTAAGCATACTTCTTAATAATAAATTATAATTTTCCGTAATTTTGTTCCTCAAAAATTTTCAAATGAGACTACGAGTACTTAAAGGTGAATCGAAAAACAAACTCTCAAGTTGATGAGAAAAAATTTCTTTGAAATATCGAAGCCGTTTAGTACAAAAGGCAAACTAAATTAAATAAAAGATAAGGAAAGAATTTCACTTATACTACTCCGAGAGGTCAGTGCTCGGGTTACTGGGGAAAGGGGAGAGGGAAGGGCGGCCAGATGGTCCAATATACGACGGGCCTAAGATCCGCCGCTCGTTGGCAGAGGTAACAGTACATTGTCAGGGACCCTCCATGGCCATGTTTCTCAGTTTTGCCGCACGTTGAGCAGTGTCCCACTAAGGAAATACACACTGCACTATCTGGCTGCCCTTCCCTCTCTCCTTTTCCTGGCAATCCGAGCACTGACCTCTCAAGGTACGACGTTCCTCCGAGGGAGAAGCCTTTTGTACGATGACTCCAGTGGAGAAGGTAGTGTTCAGCGAAATGCCAGATTCAGAATCCGAAAATGAGTAGCTGGTAGTATTTATACGGACGCAATCATTGCAAATAAAGAAAAAGAGGGCAAGATACGAATATTTGAAAAAAGAAACTTCTCTTCAACAAGTAGCTTTCTTTTGTTGAACAAAATTACAAAAAATTCTAGGCGTATGTTTAACTACAAATGCTCAAATATTGTGACAAAATTAAAACAATCTAAAACATTAATTAAATATTATAAATACTTCTTCAATTCTCCCAGAAACTTAAATTACCCAGTGCCAGGAAACTAATTGAAAACCCCAGGGACAAAGATTTCAACTACATTTTGATTAAGTTCTTCGTTAATTAATCATGATGGTATTGGGAGAGAGTGCAATGTTCACAAACATGGGCAGTGATGAAAAATTAGCTCTGTACTTGAGGTTTGAAACATAAGATACCAATTACCGTAACAACACGGCGTTACAAGGAAATAAGGAAATTTCTCATTGTTACAGCAATTTTTATTTTGGTAGGTGTACTAAAATATCAGTTTGTTTGATAATTACACCATCTGTTCGACGATTTATTTGACTTCAAGAGGAATAATTTGACATACAGCGAAATCATTTTCAAATATTATTTTTTGGTCTTCTTTGTATTAATGTAAATGTACATTCATTGATTGGTGATCGTATGAAATGTATCATATAGTTGTAGAATATATTTAACTATAAAAGATGGAAGAAAGACGTAATTAATATAATTCATTAATTGACGTTTTATTTCCATTTTACGTCACTATGATTCTAGAAAAAAAAATACCGCATTAAATTCTACATTATATCATTTAAAGTCCAAATAAAAATTAATAACTTGAGAAAACGGTTTTCCCCGAGAAACATTGTTTGCTTACTGTTCAGATTCTATTCGCGCGGTACTCCGGATACGTTATTGAAATTAATAAACTTCCAAATACACAAACTGGCTACAACTAAAAATGCAATTTTTTTAATAGTTCTTTAAATTTTGTGTAAATATTGTGTGTAAAGTTTAAACACTATGGTATTTATGTTAAGTGAATAAATAATACGTAAAGCTACATATTTTATGGTTAATTTGTACTTCATTCTTTAATGTAATTGCGTCGTGTTTGGTATCATTTTTCTTTATTTTTTACGTAGATTTCAAAAATACCAGAACGGATTAGATATCTTAAAAGACAATTAAAATCTTTTTTCTATTAGGGATAAAATATCTCCCTTCCAACATCTGGCTCAACTGGGTGCAGTTCGTGTTTCTTAAAATATTGGATTCTGAATCGCCAAATATTTTACGGTTAATTTTATAATTGATTTGATAATGCAATTATGTCGTGTTTAGTATCACTTTACTTCATTTCTTAAGTAAACTTTAAAAATACTGGAATACATTCGATATATTTAAAACTAAAGAAAATCATTATTTCTATTAGGAATGAAATTTGAGTCAAACATAGGGTCGGGTCCCGCAGGTAGCGAGAGACATCCGTTCTAGGGATGTTCCACGGGGAAGGAAAAGCTGTGTTTCGTTCACAGAAGACCAGCACTGCCGTGGCTGCAGTGCTGGTGAAAAACTTGCCGTGGTCGTTCCTCATAAGAATGCTTTCTTGAGCACCCAAGTGGTGTAGCCACGAAGCCTGTGCCCCAAGATGCGGTGGGCCTAAGGCCCACCACATATTCGACCCACGAAACAGTGCATAACACGGGCCCGTCCATGGTCATGGTTCTCAGCTTTTCCGCACATTCAGCGCAGGTCCACAGTGGAAATACCCACAGCGCGCTGGGACCAGCTGGTTACCCTTCCTTTTCCCCAGCAACCCGAGCACTGACCTCTGGAAGTAGCATAAGGGAAATTCTTTCCTTATCTTCCGTTAAGATAGTTTTGCCATTTGTGCTCAACAGCTTCGTTACTCCCAAGAAATTAATTCTCTTCAACATGGGAGTTTGTTTTTAGATTTACCTATTAGTACTCGTAGACTCATTTGAAAATTTTTGAAGAACAAAATTACGGAAAATTATAGAGGTATGTTTAAATTTATTGTGACAAAATTTAAAAAATCTAAAACATTAATTAAATTTACAAATACTTTCTCAATTCCCAGAGAAACCTAAATTACCAGTGCCAGGAATCTAACTCCAAGAATTTCAACTACATTTTGATTAAGTTTTCAGTTTAATTAATCCTGATGAAATTGGGAGAAAGTGCAATGTTCAGAAACACATTGGCAGTGATGAAAAATTAGCTCTGATCTTGCGATTTGAAACATAAGATACCTATTTCCATAATAATACTATAAGGAAATTTCTTATTGTTACAGCAATTTTCATGATGGCAGGTGTTAGATAATATCGGTTTGTACGATAATTTTTCCGTCTGTACGACGATTTATTTGTCTTCTATAGGAATAATTATTTCAATATATTTCAAATGTTATTTTTTGTCTCCTTTACATTACTGTAAACGTAATTGACGATTGTATGAAATGTATCATATAGTTGTATGATACATTTAACGATAGAACATGTAGGAATGAGACGAGAATAATATAATTCATAAATTGGCGTTTTATTTCCATTTTACGTTACTATGAATCTAGATTAATAACCTTGATGGTGACGAGTCCTAAAGCCCCACAAAAAAATAAAAATGATTCTAGAAAAATAAACATACCGCATTGACTTCTACGTTGTATCATTAAAAGTCCAAATAAAATTTAAAAACTCGAGAAAACGTGTCTGCTTATTTTACAGATTCTATTCGCGCGTTACTCCGGAAACAATAAAATTAATAAACTTCAAAATACACAAACTGTCTACAGCTAAAATGCAGTTTTTCTAATAGGGTTCTTTTAAGTTTTGTGCAAATATAGTGTCACTGTATATACTGTGGTATTTATGTTAATAGAATAAATAATACGTAAAACTACATATTTTATGGTTAATGTGCACTTGTTCTTTAAATGTAATTACGTCTGCTTTGGTATAATTGTTCTTCATTTTTATGTAAATTTCAAAAATATCAGAATATATGCGATATCTTAAAAAATTAATAAAATCATTTTGTCTATCAGGGAGGAAATATCTCCCTACATCTGGCCCAAGTGGGTGCAGTTCGTGTTTCGTGAAATCTTGGATTCTGAATAGCCACATATTTTACGGTTAATTTTATCATTGAGTTGTTATTGTACTTTGTTCGTGTTGGGTGTCATTTTTCTTTATTTTTAACGTAAATTTCAGAATTACCGGAATATATGCGATATCTTTAAAACTAAATAATAGCATTATTTTTATTAGGGAGGAAACTTTAGTCCATCATCTGGCCGGCGCAGGCTACCTTTCGGGTGAGAAGGGTCAGGTCGGGTCTTGCAGGTAGCGAGGGACATCCGTCCTTGCGGATCTGTGACAAAAACCGAAAGCGACATAATTCGAAACGACAAAATGTGTGACAAAACCTCAAATCCCTTTACCTGCGTCGAGTAAAATACCCTCCGAAGGGGCACTAACAGGTAGTTCCATCTTTCCTTATCTGTTGTGGTCATTTTTTCCTTTATTCACAAGTTCTTAGTCCTGGTATATATTGTTATGAAATTAAGTATTAATCTTACATTATTAAGTGACGACTCGTTTTTCTCGTATGAGATAGACGAATGAAACATAATTTGAATCACACTTTTAGGACGTCCCGTTCCCTAGATACTATTATCTCTTTCTTAAGGTTAAGTTACCATTCAAAGCACAGACAAACGCAGCAAAGAAATTAATGATACTGGTATAGAAGATACTCAGGTGGATAGTCCCGCCTTTTCTTAACTGTTGTGGTCAATTTTTTCCTTTATTTCCAAGCCAAAGTTCTAGTTTATGTGCTGTTAAATTAACTAATAATCTTACATTATTAAGTGAACGCTCATTATACTCCTATGAGATTGATGAACAACTCAAAATTTGAATCACAGTCCTACGATGTCGCGTTCCCGAAATGTTAAACCTTCTTTTAATGTAGTTACCATTCTTAAATCGACGAACGCTGGGAAGAAATCTATAAAAACGTTGTTCTGTTCTGGAACAAAACATCAGCTCTCTAAGTGCTACAGCGTTCGACGCCGCGTTAAAGTACCTCATTGAGTTTGCTTCAACAAGCCCTTAATTGTCACGAAACTAATGATTGTAGGAGGATTTGAATGGTTTTACGATAAATAAAACTATTAATCTTAAATTAAATTAATTTAATTAATTAAAAAATGAAATCTTAAAACAAAGTATGTTGTCATTATTTATGTTCTGCTTGCAATGAAATCTCTTAGCAGGGATAATGCATTTCATTTTTGTATTTGGAGAAAAACTCTAGGAAAGTTACTGAGAGTATTCTGAATGTTAAAGTAGTTAATGAATTACACTTGTACTGCCGGCTACACTGTGGAGTTACATTAATTTCGGTTATAATTAAGTGACAGAAATTTATAGTTCATTATATTAAATTTTTCTGCTGAAATACTGTCGGAAAACCCTTCAGTATTTTTTCATAAAAAATATTTTAATTTTTTGCACCACTGCTTCACGTCGGTCGATCACGACTCCGACGCCGCATACGAGACACACAGCAACTTCACAAACACTGTAAAATGTGTAGTAATGTCACAATTTAAAGAGTTTTATCATACATAATTAATTTGATTAGGATTAGGTTTTTCTAACATTAATGACTCACTTAAGGTAAAGTATTTTAACACGTCTATTTTTAAAATATTTTCTTCGATAAAGTGTTTTAAACTTTTTAGATAAATATATGATAACACAGACTTTTCAGTGCAACTATCTTAGATGAACAGTAGTTTTATATGTTATTTTCACTTATTTGCACGCGGAAACATATCTCAAACGGCTGATTTCTTTGCGACTTCATCGGCGTTCACTGTCGTAGATCAGCTAATTTACACCAAATATCCATAAATAATACGCATGTGTGTGAGAAATTATTCGTGAAAACGAATAAAATCCTTACAGTAGATGCTGAGAAAATTACACTCAGGCAGAAACAATGGGAGACTTCGTTTCATACTTTACGTCAGGAAAACACTCTGAAATTTTATTGTGCTGAATGTAAAGATATGCTGCTCTTGCAAGGCATAAAAGACACGATTTTATAAATAAATCAGTCATATATATACAATAGTCGATGTTTACGAGACTGCATTCTTTCTGACTGCACCATCCTTTCCCACTGGGACTTGCTGATCCCGAATTAGCTAATACTCTAGTAATATTGCGTTTCTGCGAAGGACTGTTATCCATTCATCCTTATTGGGTGAGCTGCCAGCCATTCAAAAATTTCGTCATAGAAGATAAGGAACCTTACTGCTACGTAACTCCATTACTTCATTCATTTCTGCTCTGACTTGTGAGTTGTCTGCTGCGTTGTTAATTTTCATCATCCTGTCGGTGTTAGTTGTATCATCGTGGAAGTGTCTTGTAGCAACAAGGGAAATCCGTGCGTGTTGTATAACGGTTACTCCTATAATTTTTCGAGACAAAATGCAGATGGCACAATGACATGGCGTTGTAGAAAGGAGAGGACAAAAATGCCATGCAACACCGAAGAGTAAAGACGGCGAAGTTATGAGTGCAAATGATTATGAATGTGGTGCAGCTTAATTGGAAGTGAAGAAAACAATTCAACAAGCGAAGAAGCGAACTCGGGAGGAAGGAACATCAATTTCCAAAATCTATAACGAAGAATTAGGCGAACTTCATCATAAAGGATGTGAATTCGTTACAGAGATGCCTTCTGAACAAATAGCCAAAGGATTACTCTATCGTGAAAGGTATAAAACACAAAGATGTCAAAAAGAGTCAGAGAAGCGTGAGGACATGGTCATTGATGAAGATATATTGAAGATGAGAGACGACTCCAGTTTTACTTTGATGGACAGCAAATGCGGGGAAAGGATTATTATTTTCGCTGGTGATAAAGGAAGAGAAGGACATGAAGAGTTTTATATGGACGGAACGTTTAGAAGCTGCAGTAGGCAGTTCGGTCAAATAAATTCCATGCATGCTGATTTTGGAAGCTCAACGCAAGAAACCAATGTCTATCCTGTGACATTTGCGTTGTTACCTAACAAGAGGAAAGAAACATGTTATGTTTTTTCAAATAATAACTTAAGAAATTCCTAACTAGAGTCGTAGAAGAGTAAACGTAGATTTTGAGCCAGCTACTATAACTGCGTTGAGAGAAGTTTTTTCCGATGTGGAATAAAGGGATGTTATTTTCACTTCAACAAGTGTCTATGGAGAAAAGTCGAAGAGTTGGGCCTTACGTGTGACTACAGGAGTAATGAAGAAATTCGTAAATGAGTAAGGATGTGTGCAACCATGTCTGAAGATGTTACCGATGGCTGGGTGGAAATATTCTCTCAAGCTCCTGAAAATTCAAAACTGACTGAGTTTTTTTATTACTTCGTAGAGAGGTGGTTAGAAAATGAAGAAATCCCCATCCTACTACAATAGACAAGCTGCTACAATAGACGGCATAGAACCACTAATGCCGTTGAATGGTTGAACAATACAATCAACAGTTTGTTAGGGAGACCACACCCTAGAATTAAAGATGTGATTCTATGCTTGAAAAATGAAGCAGAAAACTCTGCTTATATTCTAATGAGGATTCAATTGAATGTAAAAGGAAAAAGAAGAAGACTCACGTACAAGACGCTTGATGAAAGAATAGAAAAAAACTGTTCAGAAATACCTAGAAACACGTGATATTAGGGTTTGCTTAACGACGATTTCTCCAAAAGCTAGTAACTTAAAATGTAATATAGGATTCATTGTACATGCATGTAGATAATACAAAAAATAATATAAGAACAAAAAGAAATTGATGAAGCTAGATGTTCTAGCTAATTTTAAACACGCCTAAATTATCGAAGTATGCTTCTATAATTTAGCCAGTCCAAAGTCTGGATAAAGTGTGATGGGAATCAGTATTTTTGCAAAAATTAATATTCAATAATAATAATAATATCCATTTTATGTTTTCTTATAAGAGAATGAAACGCCCGAAACACGAATGAAGTCTGGAATGCACAAAGTAGTCCCAGTAGCATCTGGCATTTTAACAACCGTGTTGCGGAAACAGTGAACAACCAATCATAAAATACCGAAGTGGATCAAATCGTCAAAAACTAAATCTGAATGGCCATCAAGTTTGTAAGGTAAAAGTATTCAGTATTGCTGATTTATCTACCGGAATATTAGAAAGATACAATATACAACGAACTATTGTACAAATTAATTTACAATTACCAACATTATTTATTGTCAAAATAGAAAATGTGAGATTATCCTCTTAAACTCATGTCTTGGGTCACAAAAATACAAGGGAATGTATATTGATTTAAAGTTCTGTTTAAATTTATTTATTTTAACGTATTATTACTTCTATATAATTATCGAAGTTATTACCGTGCACGTGTCTCCCGTATTAATGTGCATTTCTTTAATTTAAAATGTCATCTAAATGTTAGTACCACAATATGTTTGAATCATGGCATTTTAATGCTGTCTCCAAACTCGAGAGAAAGCTAGTTTTTCTTAAAAATGTTCCATGTTTTGGAGAGTAAAATATATATTGGTATCATTATTTCCGTAACCTTATACTCATTTGACAGGAAATATAGATTATTCTTAAATGGCAAATTTAGTTGGATACGGCTAGTTAGGTAAGCGCGTGCGACAAATCCAATAACCGGTCTGTTACAATCCCAGCGGTCAGACTCCTCTTTTCGAAGCCGAGTGAGCCAGTCCATGTATTCTAGAGCCCTCACTTCCCATCTCTCTGATAGAAAAGGAACAAATAACACGCCTTCATATGAAAACTGCCAAAATCACGAAATCAATTTAACGAGTGATGGAATTAAGTTTCTAACTCCTTCCGATGAGCTGTGCAGCTTCTTTTGCACTAATTCCTCTATTGTTGAAAGGTTTACTTCTCATGTATTGCCTTTATTTTACAGGTGTTTCTCTGAGGAGGGAGTTGATAGAAAAGTCCACATTGCCGGACGAGGAAAATTAAAATTTTTATTTTGTAAGAGGGCAAGTGCCACGCAGGATTTGCTTAACGTTGCTAAGAGACACAGCAGAGTAATATTTACAATAAATAATAATATATTGTAGAATTTCAATGATATTTTTTCAGTCATGCCTTAGTCACATATACTTCAATTCCTTAACATTTACACATAGATTGTGTACTATATAGAACAAACATATCTTATAAACAATGTTGACACACGTAAATGTATCAACATAATGTATTTTAATAAAAGACATTTTAAAATAACATAAAATTCCTACTGAACAGTGTACTTGCATGAAATGAGATCCAGTAATCTGTATGGGGCTCACTAGTGGCCATGGTCTTTGAACAGCAATGACTAATGGCCCAAGAACTAATGGCCATAAGAATGACCATCTGTTAACGCCAAACGGCCATTCGTGGCCACTTGAAAGTTAATGATTGCCAACATGGTCCCTTGGAGATTTTATGACGTATCTGTGTAGATTTGGGACAAAAGATAACAGTGAATGTGTATGTCAAAAAGATACAGAAGCATCACAGCATGTACTATGGGACTCAGATGTATGCACAAGATCTGTGTAGATCTGAAAAATATAGGAATTGAGACACATTGAATACGCACAAGTTATGGACCTTAATTGAGAACAAGGAGAAGTTTCATATTCATAAATATGTGCTAAAGATAACAGAAATAAAGAGAATGCTACGATAGTACAGTTGCTCATGCCTCCTCGGGGCTAGGGACGGGCAACACCACAATGGTGTCGAAATGCGCATACGAGAGAAAGAACATGAATAGATCAATAAAGAAGCGAAGCCTCGTTTTGCTTATGCTAAATATACAAGGTGACCAAGAGGTGGAAGCCAAAGAAAACAAGATCCGACAACTAAAGGCCGTCAGTGGCCACCTCCACTTGTATTTTAATGGCCATTTTTACCTAAGGAATAACATTTTTAGCTTAAGTGGGATCGATGGAGACTTTTGACATCTTATTTGAAATGCTGACCTTAAGGGGTGTACAAAATGTGATCTCTAAAGGAATTTGTCAGAACTTTCACCTTTATTGTGTCTATTTTGACTGTGTTAATACAGGCTCTGGGGTCTCATGGTGGTAAAGTGATGTCACTAGATGGAAAACACTACCTCTACACTGCAAATATCAACCTCACCTTCCTGTGGTGAACACTGTACCAAAAAGGAAGAATGGAAATGTTAAACAAGGAAATGGAGGCATAAAACTCACTTTTTTGGAAGTGAATTGGAATGGCAAAGGAATCAGCGTAACTACCAATGTCAATGTATATACTC
This sequence comes from Laupala kohalensis, assembly GCA_002313205.1. Classification (NCBI taxonomy): domain Eukaryota; kingdom Metazoa; phylum Arthropoda; class Insecta; order Orthoptera; family Trigonidiidae; genus Laupala; species Laupala kohalensis. The sequence goes on along the minus strand of NNCF01131107.1, from coordinate 85,662 downwards.
CGGTGTGGGCAAGGAAGATGACCCTCCTGTCAGAGGTACAGGAATTTAAATTGACAAGAGCATAGAAAATTATATACTGGAATGGAAACCTAAATCAGGAAGAATCATTATGGCCCGTTTGAAGATTAAACTGAGGAAAACGGCAGTAGTGCAATGTTATTCCCCAATTGAATTTGTGTAACAGGAACACAAATAAGCATTTTACAGTCTGTTGGATATACCTCTGTCCAGTTTTAGTGAAAGTGATATAGTAATGTTAATGGGGGACTTAAATGCTCAGGTAACGAATGATAATCAAAATCTTGAGACCATAATGGGCAAGGAAGGAATGCCAAATAGAAATGAAAATGAACAAGTAATTATTGAAATCTCGGGACGGCAGAGAGTGAAAAAAACTGAAAGGTGCGTGACACAGTTTAGTGCTACATCATCTCACTCTTCTACTTCAGTGAAAAACAAAGGTGAAGAGGACCATCAAAAAAAGATGAAAAGCGTTTTTCAATGAAATTCACAACACAGACCTCTCCGTGCAATAAAATTGAAGAACAAGAACAGGGTGTCCCATAACTAGGGATGGTGTCATACCTGTCACGAAAACAGAAGAAGTGCAAGTCATTAAGTGTATGAAGATGGTAAAGCAACGAGATCTGATAAGTAAAGTGCAGAAATATTAGAAAACGTGCACGCAACGACTAACATACTTTAATTTGTTCCAAGAAATCTGTCAAATGAGCAATTTCCTGAGGGGAACGCAGTATACTTGTACGAGTTTGAAGCCAGATAAGAGTTGATAATCCCTTATCACCGGAAGTTGTGGTTTCAAGATGGTGCCCGAAAAGCACCAGTTTGGAGCCAGGGCAATGGGGGTTGGGGGAAAAAAGGGTGCGAAAAAGGGGAAGGATGCAACCCGGCGCAACAGGAGTGTGAGCAATTCCGTTTCTTATCTAGATCGGAAGTGCGAAGTTATTCGCGCAGCCTCTTAAAAATTGTAGAGTAAAGAATACACGGTGAAAAAACCGCAATATGGCGCAACATGACGTAACATTGTGTAACATGACGCAATAATGCATAAACAGTGTAAATCGTGAAGCAAGAAAATAGCGCCTTAACAGGTTATTGAACCCTGGACCAACGGATTAAAAACCTACTGCTCTACCGACTGAGCTATTCGGGCTCGACAACCCATCCTCGACGGCTGCTGACATATATACATTTTTTGACATGTGACGTACCAAACACGGAATTTTTTATAAATAGTAAATAATGTTTGCGAAATTCTGTTTTTGCACGTAACATACCAAAAATAGATTATGTAATTATGGAGATGGGTTCGACACATCGAGCAGGAGGATTTGCTCATCTCCAAGACTTACGTTTCTAATCACCACTCTTGCACAAGATGTGCTTGCAGGGGGTAAGAAGTGGGTCCTGGAATGGCTGTTGGCATACTAAGCACTGAAACGGAACAAGAAAAAACATTCTTCTTTCTCGTTCGCTTCCGCGTAAAGAAGAAGAAAAACTCACCTTTTTTCTGTCGTATGCATCATCGGGGAAGGTTTTCACTAGGATGATCGAGCGTCCAGTTTTGTACATCATCGTAAGGTGGTGGAAAGTGTTCAGAGCGCTTGAAATATGACGGTAACACGTTCAGCTAGTGCAGAATCTGTCTCAAATAATACCAAGAGACATACATGTGCCTGAATTGCAATGTCAGCGATAGCATTGTGGTTGTTGTTTTGCAAATGTGTGATGATGTCTAACATATAATCAATCATATCTTTCGCATGCCGATACGCCATGTCTGCTCAAGAGGACGGCTCAGTCTCGACAATGCGGTAGTGTCCCCACGGTAAACTATTTACCTTATCCCCCCAAAGTCGTTTATCATCATAACATAGAAGAGAGCGCTTCTGTTGAGTATGCGCTTTCGATCTAATACAAGGTTTAATGTCCATTCTCGTTTTATCGTGAAATAAACAGTTTGTGTAGTACTCAAGATAATAGCGTTTGACAACTCACCGCTTGATACCATTTGCTCTGCATGTGGTGACGTGGCAGAGCGTCTAAATAACATACATTTTAGGACGGAGATCTACAAATTCTATTAGCATATCACCTCCGCATTCATACTTAAAGAGACCCAATACTTTTTTATTGCATGGGAGGATCTTAAATTTATTCAAAGATGCAAACGTAGACGTGTCGTAGTAGGAAAGATAAAGACTCATGACGTTATATACATTGCGTGACGTTGAGAAGACTTGCGAATCCGTGTCTAAATATAAGAGTTTCATGTCGGGCATGCGCGGTTTGAGAAACGTATAGAAGAAATCGAACATGTGAAATTTAGAGTTCTAATATTGAAAATCCCACATATATAGGCTTTTTCATCAACACGTCCGTTTAATGCAACTCGATCGTAATGAGATCACCTTCGATCGGTCGACTGCAGGGAAACGACAGATCCGCAATGAGTTTCCGCGCACCGCACTGTCCCTCCTACGTATTTACGAGATAGATGCGTCGATGTTGGCGTACATTTTCATAATATTTTCCATAAATAGTATTCACCATTAATTTAAAAAATTCTCTTCAAAATTCGATGCGACATTCTCTCGCAACGCGTTGTTGACTACGGGTAGGGAAGAAGTCAACGCGTGTGACGAAAAGAGAGAATTTTATGAATGCGAATAATCTTGTAGTCCATGTCTAACGCCTGTTGTAAATTGCGAATGTAAATGACGTAGCGTCGTTTAGGAAGAAATGTAGCCATGGGTTTCGGTTGTCGATTAAGGTGTCGTGGAGATGCTCCGGAATGTCGAGATCGACTTGTAACACATACCCACGAGATGTGTCCTCCAACATCGCCTGCGCTACTCGAAAGCATGAAACGTCAGTAACCCATTGAAAGTCACCAAGTGGTAAATCTTGCGACGTCGGTGGTCCGTACAGACAGTCGATATACGGTAGATAACAATCGGGTTCGTGTGGATTATACAGGTCATTCAAAAAGCGATTGTTTGCTTTTGCATGTCTCGCATTGATTTGTACGAGACCTCCGCAAATCCCTCTTTCAAAGAACAGGAGCATGTCGTCATCGGTGAGCACCTCCAACTCCACCCTCGTCATTTTTAACATAGCATCCCACGACAAAGACGGTGTAGTAAGATAATGCGTAGGATCGAGCATGTAAACACCATACACAAGTTGCGAAACGATTCAAAAATGTCGGTGAGGAGAAGCGCATCTAGTTTCAAGTACAAATCAATATATTCGGAGAGAGTGCGAATCCCGAACGCTTCCCAAACCTGATATGCATGCGCATAGTCGTCGTCACTAATGTATTCACCCGAGAGGCGACTAAAAAACGAATCCTTTGGTGGCAATGAATTTCTGCGAGCAGTTTCCGTGTTAACATAGTCATCCGGAAATCATCCGGAAATACACTCTTACGCCATACTAATGCAAAGTGAATAGCATTAGAAAAATGCACTTAAACATGTAAAAAATATGTCGGATGAAGTGTACGCGCCAAAGTATCGCGTGAGCTTGACACAAATTTAAACGAATCTAGAAAACGAAGTTCCACTTTTTCCACGCGCATAGATAATGTAAATGAAGCGTTCGTGATTGTGTGCTATACGAGATTTATATTTTTTAAATTTTGGACCTTGTCTTAGAACGCGAAGAAGAAAATGAGAATCGTATAATGATGAATTATGCATGAATATGGGAATATAAAGAGGAACTTTATAGTTCACATTACATACTTTATGCGCAGATCCTCTATACATTCCAGTCAGGTGGTCGTGATCACGAACAATCGTATCTTCTTCCGATAATGTCTCTCCGCAGATATGACACTGCGTCGCATTCTTGAAATGAATATCGTTCTCACTTCGCATGACGAGTGGTAGTGGATGGTCAACACACGTCTCATAGTCTCGTAATATTTATTAATGCAGTTAACAGTTGATTCGCTACATCATTCACACGAAAAGAAGTATAGTCATTGCGTGTCGTATCGAAAGCACACCGTTCGAGCGTAATACATAGCTTGTACTACCCACTTGTTTTGGTCGCCGACCATATCAAATGATGCACTTGTATTGATTATTCTGGATTTGCTTTTTCAAAACGATGTAAATCACAAACTTTCACCGGGAAGTGAATCACTTTCAAATCCAATGTGTCCATGAGTCTGTGAAACACGACGCGATAGTGTGACGGACGAATAGAATGTGGGATGCGAATACGGTTGCGATGATTCAGCAATGCCGCTTCCGAAGACATAAAACATTTTTCATCACCAATCTACACATTCACGATTCCCTTTTTCGAATGTTGAAAGGGTGGAGGCAAGTGTACATATTCGATCCGACATGATTGCAATCAATGCAATGAAAATCCATGCAAAGAACTTCAATTTTCTTTAACGCTTCACCGCTATCCCTCTCACTAAAATCTTCAAATCCTGTATGTATTGTCTCAACGATATTTTGCTGATAGTCCTGCTCACAACCTTAACTTGAAAACACACGGGCAGGAGGAAAGGTAAATTCTCGATAGTTGTACGCGTTCTTCTTCTTTTTTTGCATGCGATTTCTCTATCATAAACTCGCAATCTAAACTTGCTTTAACTTTATAGGTATTATTTAAACGGTTCAACGTAGACAGAAATGGTGTTTCACATTTCTATAAAAATTCTAACGGTTCTCGGATATGACTTTTTATACACCCACGGATGATGCGACTATTAAAGGATGAACTGTCTGTCCACTGAAGCATAGAAGAAGAGGATTCGCGCGCATGCAAACTTTCTCCTGCCAGTCGTTCTGGAGAGGGCGTTGAAGGTAGCTTCTGAAAAGAAAAAATATAATAAAAGAATCATGAAAAAAAGTTTTTTTAGGAAAATGAAAAATATATATTTGTACATACGATCCAACTGCATCGCCTGCGCCAAGGATGCTACCTCCAAATGCCTCTCCTCCTTCATGCTAAAAAATCGTCGGGGGTTAATATACTATCCTTTACATTTGTCTAGTTCTGAAAAGAAAATATCGGGTTTATTATGAAAAAGAATCAAATTAATAATGTTTGTTCTATACCTCTCGTCAGTTGACTTAAAGCACGGTGAAATACTAATGCACGCCTTTGTTCTAAAAAGAAAAAAACCTTTTTAAACACTGTGATGGAATGCCTATAAGTGAGAACAGGAAAATTAACACACGTACCTTCAAATTTGCGCCGTTCGTTAATCCCCGTGGGAATGGGTAAACCCAACGGTGAAGGCTGTAGTCTGACCAAATCAATTGCAGCATATAATAGAAATAGAATTTGTTCAAAAAAGAAAAAAACACACTGTGATGACATGCCTATAAGAGAAAGGAATAGATAAATTACCACACATACCTTCAAATCTGCACCTCGCATTATTCCCCGTGAGAATGGGTAAAGCCAACGGTGGAGGCGACGGCTCACCTCCAATCTCTATAGTAAACAAGATGAAAAAATGTTAAATAACACGTTTTTTAATGAAAAGGGTGAGATAGAAGAAATAAAAAAACTAACCTTTCACCCTTCGTTAACATACAATACTGTAGCTTCATCTAAAAGAAAAATATATATAGAACATTGTCTTATGTTAAACTTCTATCAAAACTAATGTGAATACTGACCATGAAAATCGTCGTCTTCCAAAGACACATCTCCATCATTCCTGTATGCCATCTTACTACTGCTACTACTACTATTAAGTTTTCGTAGCAAATGAAGTTCGCTACGTCTTGTACGCTGTAATATAGAGCGGATACCGGAAACCGCAAGCCACAACAGCGCGGGCGCACAAGCTCGCATAACGAACCACATCATTAAAATTACATTTCCTTACACGTGCGTAAGTAACCACTTTTCACATCATTAAAAAAATTTATCACACAACATTTCCCTGCACGTGCAGTAATATTTTGTAAATATATATATATATATATATATATATATATATATATATATATATATATATATATATATANGAAAAAATCTTCTTCTATTCTACATCATGGAGCAAACTTATGTGTAACTGAGAGTCTCTTTTTTTATAAATATTCTAGGTTATTATTTTACTTTTTTCATAACAGTGTATTTTGTTAGTAGTTATTCGGGATTTAATTTTTTATATTGCTTGCCGTTTTAAAGTTATTATTTTACTTTTTCATAACAACGTTTCTTTTTGCTTAGTAATTATTCATCTGTGTTTCAATTTAAGTTTTTTATATTACATATATATTCTTTACGTTCGGTGATGTTCTCTGAAGCAGGGAAGCAGGAAACCCACTCGCGATTTATATCACAGTGTGCATGTTTATATTAAATGCAGTATTTTGTTATAGAGACAGAAGAAGGAAATAGATGTTGAAATAGGAGACATAGTTGTCGCTTCATCATCAGATGACAATGTGCAGTCAAAGTCGTCGTGAAAAAAACTAAAAATCAGAGAAAGCGAATGGCGACGGATGCTACGAATTCCAAAAATTGTAAGTAAAATATAATATTTTTGTATTTAAAACCGATATATTGTTTGAAATAAATTTGATTTTTCGTTTAGAAACTGTTGCTGTAGGAGATATAGTTGACGCTTCAGCATCAGATGATGACA
>NNCF01131107.1:0-72192 GCA_002313205.1 Laupala kohalensis | reverse complement strand
CATCTTCACCCAGGAGGCCCGGGTTCGATTCCCGGCACGGGAACCACAGAAATTCTTCGTTATGTTAATGACATAAGAAGAGAAGGATGATTCACAATAGAATCAGTACTGTTTCTAAGGTTTCAGGAGGTTTTTTTATAGAGTTGGCCTTGTCAGATTCATTATAACAAACACTCTTTAATAACAGATACAATAATTAATATTACATAAGCAGATTTACGAGAATTATATATACAAATTGAATACGACCTTCATGATAATATACACGAAAATCCCCAATTAAAGCAGAATTACATTTCATGGAGAGTTGCAAAATTGTGATGCATGAATACGATAAACTACCAAGTTTTCGGTGTTTTTACATTTAAATAATTTCCGTAATTCTCTTGGCTATTACGAATGGCAACTACTTATCATGCTTTCAGTAGTATTTTGAGAGTCCTTGTGATATTAATACTTCATTGAAGTGATGGCTTCCTCGGGCTGTGTCTTGATAATCAGCTCCAGATAGATAGCACATGTAGATATGATCTGGCGTACAACATAACTGGAACAATGCTATAACACAATAGAACAAATATTAGCACTTAAGGTTCACAGCGTTGAACACCAGCGATATGTCAGTAAACTGTCATTTTCCAAAAAATGTTTCGTTTCCTGGTGAGGAAACATTTATAATCAGTGAAACTTCATAGAAGTTTCTGTTCCAAAAAATATAATCATAATATGAGGCGCACTTTGACGTCAGTAGCTTTAGTCGAAGACTGACGCATAACGTAGTTTCAAACGTAGCATAATTTGAGTAATTCGAGGTACAAAATCATGAGCTTTTATACCTTATCGAATGTTCCAGAATATAGTAAGGATAGCACGCATAATGGTGGGGACTATTCCATAGAGTTTGCATAAGGCATCTACTGCGCTCTGGTAGTTATAAGATGTAATGTTGGCGAGTAGTGTCGACTTCGAGTACTTCCATGGCGTCCTATGGTGGTAGCCACTTTGCGAACTAAGGTGGTTCGCAACAGTCATCGTAATTTAAAAAATTAATAAATATCAATGGTTCTGTGTCTTATTGTATGTTAAGAGTTTGATTACCTAATACAGAAAAAAATTTATTTATGTAGAGGAACGAGATAACTGGAAAAAGAGAGTTTTATAGAAGTAGTATCTTTGTTTTCATGTATTTTATTGTCTTGAACACCCAAATCATATGTTAATATTGCACACGAATTCTTTATTGTTACTTTTCTTCAACACAGTCTGCTAGCGATATTTGTATATCGATGAACCAGCAGTCATTTTGTACTGCGCGGTAGAAGTGGTCGGACGCCATTATGTGATTGCCTCCTCTGTCGACACTGGATGGCGGGCGCCCCTCTTATCACTGGACGCAACGGGGGAGGACCACCCGGCGCGCACGCTGGCGCCTTATCTCCAGAGGCGTGTTCTGGGGGCGAGCGGACATCTCTCGCTTTATCTCCAGAGGCGAGGCTGTGTCGTCTGATACTCTCAGACAAGCAATGGCGTCTGTAACTTGGTTCTGGGAGAGGAAGGAAGGATAAAAACAATAAATTATATATATATTCTAATGCACCCTTCTGTGCATTAAGATAACTATAAAACAAGGATTCGGTACTTCTGATGCGATTACCACAATTTATTCTGACAATAGTAAGGTATAAACAATACATATAACATTTACAATAAATACACAATTCTTTTGGCCCCACAGTACCAAAATACAAATATAAATCCCTCGCAACTGATTGCGCAATGTTACATTGAGCTCATTCTCTTGATTCGCGCATTTACAGTTAAAATTTATACAATCAATTTTGGAAAAACAATATTAAAACAAGCACGAAATGAGCAATAGATACGTTTTCCCTTCTGATATTTAATTAACAGTTCTTTTTCTTAAACGTCTTTTCTTCTCTTCTTTCTTCTTAAAACAAACCCCAATTTTTACAGTGAATGCGATAAATTCAACTCCAATGCAACGTTCTCTTTCGCAAGATACTAGTTAACATCGAATTACAAAATTAAATATGAGTCCCTAATCAACGAAATCACTTCGTATAATGTCCGTCTCACAGAGACGTATACTCACAACCAGCGTATTTTCTTCGAAATCGTGTTCAACCACCACGGCTCGAAACACCTCTTCCCATCAATGTAGACTTCAACAGCTGCTTCAGAATTCGTCCAGTGACCTTGACTCACGCCCGCTCTACCACGATTTTCTTCCACGTGCTCCCCTCGTTCGATCGGCTTTCGCGACAGATTTTCTCAACCGCCGGCGTGCAAATGTTTCCGGATTCTTAAGACAACTTTTATAATACGTTGCTGGCTTCACTTGGAGCCCTTAATCAAATATCATCACGTATTTAACTTGCGTTGTATCCGGCCGTTCCCTTTATGACGTGGATTGCGACAAAATATCATAAAATGATATGTCCGTAACTTGCGTCTTGACGCCTAATAAAAATTACTGAATTTACAAATCAATGTTCTGATCCTGTGCTATAAATTCAGATCGGCTCGCTCTCGTCCAATAAATCTGCGTACGATTACAACGTGACTCTACCCGCTGATGGTCTGCGTGATAAAGATCACTCGTATCAATTTAGCTAGTCAATCGTCTTCTCCAAGCAACCCCGAACAAATGAGATCGATTCATGCCGCGTTGTTCCCTTCTTGGCGCTAACCCCCACTCCTTCTAAACTTCACGCACAACGCATTCCGCCAATCTGGTCTTTTTCCAATTGTTTCGCGTCACTAGCTTTGCCAGGTGCATTCACACTTTCCTAGTTCGTATAATATAATTTCAAAACCTTCCGTCTGTGTTGTGAAACTCGCAGAACGCACCTTTCTTGGCGCTTCGTTCAAACCGGTGTTATTGGTTTTTCGTCTTTATTTTAACTGTTCTTTCTCGCATATATTCCTACTTAAATCCAACATATTCTCTAACGAATCTGGGTCGTTAGAATATATATATATATATATATATATAATTAATTATTTAAAGAGGGGGCCAAAGCAGTTGCTCATTATCACTTACCTGACTCCATTAGTCACCTTCCCCAGAACTGCTTACTTTGCCCCACTAATGACAAACAACCAGGGCATTCAGGGTTCGACCCATTTTATTGGTCGTAAAATATACCTCGTCCTTAATAAAGGAAACACAATGACTTAATTATTTATTTCTGCTAATAACACATGTCACAACACATTTTCAAAATAAACCCTTCTCATAAAATGTAATGTAAAAATACCCGTTTTAAAATCCCCCAAAATGCACAGATATGACATTCAATTTATACAATATTTCTTATTTGTTCTTGATGACTGCATTTTAACATAGACTCATTGACGTCAAAGTTCATGTTTTTAATGATTAAGAGGCCCTTTTATGACTTTATCACAATACCAACCTTACCTGGCTTTAGATCGTGGGCCATGATTACTCCATAAAAATTAATGTTTCCAAAAGTCTTCGGCTATTTCACACGCTTTACCAGACGTTCCATTGATGTTCACACAACTTTGAACACGCCAAACGCTGCGAGTCATGCACATTACCTTAGTGTTCAATAGAATGGCTTCCCGCTACATAAAGTCACGCCTTACGTTCTGCTCAAGCGGTCCTTCGTCATGGCTGCAGGTGGTGATGTTCGCTCGATCGTCGGAGACCCCGGAGTGTGGCTCCCCCAATCGACACGCAGAAAGGTAGTCGACTTGGTTGCCCCGCTCAACTTAATGATAATGAGTAACTGTAGAATACCACTAATAGTGTCCATTTCCAAAAAAATTCATCACTGGCAAAAGTCAGTTTTAAAATGAGAGTTCGCTCACAAACACAGTCCAAACCCTGGTGGTGAGACCCGAACTCTACAAATTCGTTATTCGCCGTATGACTAAAAACAAAAGTGAGCATCTGATTATACTCACTGANCTACAAATTCGTTATTCGCTGTATGACTAAAAACAAAAGTGAGCATCTGATTATACTCACTGAATCAGAAGCAACTTTAAAGGAGGTCGGCAAGACGTAATGTTCAACCTAGGAGATTTCCAGAGTGAATATTATCTGATATCTCATAACAAGTTCATAATCTCATAATCACGAACTGTAACTCAATCATCATTGATTTTAATCCGTGAGTGAAATAAAAAATCAGAGTACACGACCAGCGAGAAAGAACCGATGAAGAACTCGGAAGAAACAGCAGAAAAAGAAACTCGTGTCCTCGTGGTGTCTGTCTTTTTGTAATCGTCTCCCCCGCCACTGCCCCAAAAACTGCGAAAATGACTCCACCCTTCTCTGACGTATCGATTTTGGCGGCCTATGACTATCAATTTCTACTGCACGTGGAGTATCCCTGATAGGCTTGTCTTGAAGTGACGTACGTCGGTTCTCAGCCAATTACCGTATTTGTCAATTTCCTTCTTTTCCTCCGTGCGTCTTGCCATCAGTTTATTCTCCGGCACTTTCCATTAGTTGTAACCTTTTCTCACCATTTTGTTTTACTTAGATAATGAAGCCTCATCCTCGGCGTTCTCACGATGCCAATTTATTTTGACATGTCTGGTAAATTTCATCAACACCTCTTTCCACTACGATTCTCGAAGATTGGTTTGAGTGGTCTTTCCCTCACCACTACGCTACCGAATATCGATCGCTGACTCCAAATTCCTAAGTGGGTACCCGTTCTGCATGAATATTGTTTACAATAGGTCTTTTCTTCCCTTCTTCTTAGTTCTGCGAAACGGAGTATCATTGTATTTTTCTTGTGGATTCTAACAATATGTCTCCCCTAAATTCATATCTTTTCTCGCGACATACCAACGTCTCCTTTCAAAGTGGCTAGGGCATGTACACATATATCAACCCGTCCCCTTTACCCAGAGACAGTCATCACAGATGTCCCTCCGAACCGATGAAGTTAAAATCTCTAGTATCCTCTCCTTCCTTCAAGAATTGTTTATAACTGGCCTTCATTTTTCCACACTCCAATTGTTGAGGACAGCTGTTTTTGCGTCTCTTCCACTTAAAAAATTTCTACTCCTGTCCCAAACACAGACCTACGAAATAACACTTAATATTTATTTTATTCTTAAACCTCGCCCGAAAGTGAGTTCCTAACCAATATGTTTCCATCGTGTCATCCTTTATGGCTATTACTCTTGACACACCAGAAGCCGTTTAAATTCCTGAAGCCAGCTCGCCAGCCTGCTCGCTTCTCGTCGCAAGACAACCTCCATTTCCAAATTCTTAAAAATTCCGACAATATATGTCTTTCATATTTCTTTTACGGGTTCAGAAAAACTAAAACTAATTATTTTTCACATTATATTGTTTTAAAAAACTACATCATTTGTCAGTTTGCTCAGTGTCTGGTTCAATATATTGAAGAATAGCTAGTTTTACACTTTGCATGAACCATAAAGACGCAGTCTGCACAGTGCTTTTGTGATGGTGAAGATCGTCTTATTCGTCTTCTTTTGATGTTTCCCGTTTTAGTTGTTTGTTTCTTTCCGCACAGAGAGCATACATTATTTACAGAAAGACGTTTACGTTTGCAAGCACGTTGTGACGTTGAAGAACTACTGTCTTCTTCTGCTGGAGCCATAGTGTTCTGGGATGACATGATGGATGCGTACTGAACGTGGTGGTAGTGGGGTTATACGAGTTATATTTTCAAACAATGTATACAGGTGTGTAGTTGCATACAACAGGATATAGAATTAAACAATACGCTGAGGTGTTCGGATTAACGTTATTCTTTGTCTCAAAGTCGATGCGCATGTCCACCTTGTTCCTATCGTAGGTGTATCACATCTTCTACAATCAATAACGATAAAGGGGTATAGATTTGTGTATTCCTGAGTTGTAATGACGGAAAAAGGCTCTCGATCGAAAAATCCTCTTTTAAAATCTTTGAACATGCCGAATGTTTCCAGACAGTGATTACAGTATGTCGTAACTTTGGACCATGCCACACGTAATTCGCTATAAGGAATAAACACATCATTAAAAAGAGCTTTGCTGTATGCAGAGAACAATGATTGAATTCTGCAACATTTTTCGTAGTCATTGCGTCTGTTCTCTTGTAGAGCATAGATGACATACAACGGTGCCTCCTTCACCGTTGACGATTGAAAAGTTCACATGTGTATTGTAGTCTGAGACAAATTCGGGAGCTCCTGAAGTTCGCACCGAATGAGTAGGTAGGTATAGCTTTTTCGTTTTGGATAATGTCTGTTAGATATTTGCCATCTCATCGACACGCATGGGAGGCACGCGCCACGACATTTTAGGGATGACAATATCTGTAGATGATGATTTTGTAGATGTATAATTATAATGAAATAATCATTACCGTGTCTGGACGAACTAAAACGAGTTCTTTTGATACACCGTAAACGATATTTTGATGATCTTCTGCAAATCCCATCATCAATTTTAACAATATCTATGGTGTAAATTTATTGTTGCTTCTTATCGAAGATTTTAGTGCATTCTTCTCTTTCACGTAGAGTGCCTCATCTGGTGTCCATCCGGTATTTTTATGTCAAATTTGCTCTTCGCGTGACAGAGAAAGAACTTTATTCATGGATGTCGCTATTCCGGGAAGACGTGAAAAATCAATCACAGTACCATTGATTTCATACAGTATTTCCTGAAATAGAAATGCACATCCGTAGTTCTGCATCTGTTCGCGTTGTTGTTCCAGTTTTTGATGCTTTTCCTTCTATAACGATCACACTGTCGGAAGAAAGTGTGAGAAAATCCTTATTTTAAATGGCAATGCATATTTCATCATTTTTATTGTACGATGCCGTGTAGGGTGTGTAAATATGCGTTTCACATGCTGTAATATGCGAACGTTTGCGAGTATGTCTCGCACGATCAACGAGGAGGTTGGTGTCGTGTATGTTGTCGCTTCTCGCTCTTTTTCTCTTCGTCGACAACATGATAGCCAAGCTCGTGCAAGAGACGTCATCACTTCTGGGTCAATGTTGTGCTTGCGCAAAGCGTGTTGTGAGCGGGGTTGCGGTCACATTGTATACATTTTTTTCAGGCTTGAGGGGAAGACAGCACGTTACGTGAGTGTTTTCTCGAAATAGAACGAGCTCACCTTTGTTATTTATCAGTCGAATGGTGATGGCGTTTATATAGTTTGTGTTTGGACGATGAGCCACCGCGTATTTCTTCAATGTTTGCTCCGGACGGTTCATCGATGTGAAATGGATGTAGAAAGTGCGCCTTTCGGTTGTTGATGTATCCGTTTTCTATGATATTACAAGTGATATAAACACGGAGAAAGTCAGTTAATTTAACCTCTTCCTCGAGCTCCAAATACTCGTCGGGTTCCGTTTTTCGGATAATGCTCTTATTGAAACCGAGGAGAGGCCCGATACTGTTGTCTACATCGAAATATAAAGGACACGATGAATTCACTTTACACTTATGCATTACACTATCGCCGCGTAGATCAAAGTAATACTCTTTCGATACAATTTTTTCTCTAAATTACCTTTTAAAATAATTTTTGAGTTAAAAGTTCATATCGTCGAGAGCATACGTACGGGGCGTGACGAATGCAGTAAAAATTTGTTATTTCCTGAATCGTCTGGATGATCTGAAACGAGATACACAAACGCGTTATTTTTTACAACGCTTGCAATAACCGAAACACGGTCTGTGAGAGAACCCAATACGCTTAAACCGGCGAGGAGAGGGATGAGAGGTAGTAATCCACCTCGCTTCGCTATCGAGTGCTCTCTCTTTTACTTTTTGCGGTGATGTGTCTTTTGCTTTGCCGTAGTGCTCGTGCTCACTCTGCGACAGTCCATACAGAACTAAATAGGGAAAGTGTATCGAAATACTACTAATATTGAACAATGGAAGGTTAGGGGCACCCGTGTTTTATAGTGTATTCAATTTCCAGAAACCATGTCAAATACTTTCTATGATTTCTATGCTTCTGTGCAACGTCCCCCAGGGAAGTTTATTAATATGATTTATATGTTTATTTTGAGCGTCCCCCGGGAAAAATTTATTGTTGTATTTGAACCCATAACACTATCCGTCTGTGATTTCATACAATCTATTTTTCACGTTAGTTGATACATCTTTTGTTTGTATCACATTTCCTTCTAGAGTGTTCTGTTGCAACACGCGTATTCTATTCTTGGGAAAACATTGCGTCACATGCCAAAATTTGCTTGTAGGCGGAATATCCGCGAGAGATTGACCATTAATCCTCCGGTAGTGTAGTGGGTCTATTCACGGAGCTGGTGATGATCAGAGATAATAGACGATGATGTGTAGCTAACATACGGGAAATGTTATCTATGATTTACTCGTTGTCTTTACCATCTTTACTTTTCTTTGCGGATACACTGGCTTCGTCGATATATTGTTTTAGTTCACGTATTCGCTAATCCACGATACCTTGAAAGAAGCCACGTGCGGAAGCATCGGAATCGGATTCCGGTTCGTTGACATTGGTCATACGATGACTTGCAACACCCACGGCCGTTCGTTTCAAAGGAGTTAATTTCGATAAGGTTCTTTCCACATAAGCCTTTGTAGCACAATCGATGTCATCTTCCGACTCACCCACACATGTGAGACGTTTACCTTTAAAATAATAATGCCCCCCTACACACACACACTCGTATTGTGACCGAAGATATCCATGTCGATCGACTAAATGGAAAAATGATGCAATCCTCCTCTATTTATTCACTCTCGTGACACATTTCACCTCAGTTGATTGACATGGATATTGTTAAACTGTCTTCATCGCTCCCCGTCCACAATGTCACACAACTTTTGGATGGCGGTGATACGTGCTCTGAGAGTAGAAACAGTCCTCTCTTACCGAACAACGTTCGTGCACTCGTGGTGGGACCGTCGGATTGCGAGACAACAAATGTTGTCATTTCACACTTGACGAGCGAAAACGATCTCAAGTTTCATTACATTTATCTCTATACAACAACGCGTGATCAACCACACTATCATTTTCTACATCAAGTCACTAACGGCATATGCGGTTTCGACGTGTTTTCCAATCACGAGAAAGTAATACCTTCGTCAGACGTAATCCCTTACTGCGTCTTTGTGTTTGATATTGCGACAGAAGATCAAGACTGTATCAAAGTCTACTTTGCGGCGGGTCGACATAGACATCAGGATGTTTATACCTCTGTTAAACCTATACCAAAATTCTGAAACAACTCATACGCGATAACGCGAACATGATCATTGCTTTTCGGCAAGATGATAACAATCTTACCACTATTTACAAGGATTTTCCCTCTTTTCACGCCTTTAAACTCGTGTGTTCGAACGTGTGGCAATCACAACCCTATGCCTTTCTCGAGATCGAAAAATCGCGTAGTAGTATGCAACACGGTCGCTATCGCATCGGATATGATCGCTATTTAATTCCAAAGACTATTTAACCCAATACAAAGGACTATGCATGAACATAACATAATGAGAAATAAGAGAATATACTATACGTGTCGCTGAGCTGTGCGAAAGTGTGGACGCGGCGTGTTTGGTCGTTTTATCAACAAGGCTATTGACAGACTTCCCTTTGAAGCACATATTCCGGGTGGTTATCAGTTCTGTGGACCGAGGACGAAATTGCTACAACGTTTAGCACGAGAAAATTCCGGCATCAACGACCTCGATAAGGAATGTATGGAACACGATGTCGCCTATTCTCATTCTCCAACGAGAAATTGAAATCGTTCGTAAAAGTATACGTGGTAAAAAAACGCTATTCGTGACACGGAAGGGGATCGCAGCAGATTGTTAGATATCTATGTGAAAGAACCTGTTGAAAAAGAAATGCATAGCAGAAACAGAATAATGAATGTCACACCTCCTTCCACTCCATCATCAACACACACCAGAGCTAAAACGCAAGATCTCCAACATTCTATCGTATAGGAAAAGAGCTAAAATGCAATCAGACCCCATCTACACACCTAAACAAATGCTTAAAGAAGATAAAGTCGAAACGTCTTTCGATTCGGATGAAGATGATAATGGTAATTTCAACTAGAATACCGAATTGATGAATGTCCATACAGGACGCTCAGATCAAGACTACAGCCCCCGTTTCGATAACGGAAATTTGTTTGTCGGGGATAGACGTATGGATCTCCATACATACGGAACATTCACGGTGAATCACGAAAAATATGATGCAACACCCGGTTTAACACAACTCCTGTTTTATCGACAACCGGATATGCGTGACGACAGAGTATGAAGCTGCATATGCACAACTCTTAAGAGAAACAGGTGCACATACAAACATTATAAAGGAAAACTAACTGAATATCGACAGACAAGTATAAATACATTAAAGAAGTGTTGAGACCCACCACACGCACCGTAACACGTCGAGGAAAACCGAAGAAAGGATTGGGACTCTTGTTACAACACCGCGCGGCGTGATCCGAATGTGCTCGTAGAACCTTACAGTCTATTACACGCCTGTCAAGCAGCCGGACACGGTGGGCATGGAGGAGAAATTGCGGAAATTGAAAACGAGCTTCGTCACGCCGGACGTATCCTATAATGGAAACGCGATATGGTATTGCAAAAGAACTTCACGCTCCGGCCAGCAAACGCTTTCGTAGACGACACATGATCACCAATGGATTGGATGATCTCTGGCAAGCCCATTTGGTGGATATGCAAGATTATGCAAGGAGTAATAGAGGGATGCGTTACATCTTCACAGTAGTCGATGTCTCCTCGAATTACACGTTGGCTGAACCTTTGAATAATAAGACGGGGGATGCTATCAAGAAGGCATTTACACATATCGTCTCTTCAAAACAAAAACCTAATCTCTTACAGACAGATAACGGTAGCGAATTCTACAATAACGTTTTTCAAATATGGTTGAAGCCAAAAAGCATTCATCATTACTCCACAAATTCCACTATGAAAGTTTTTTTATTGCAACGATTTAATCGCACGCTCAAAGAGCTCATGTGGTTTCTCTGCCGAAGAATCGCATCGTTGATTAACAATGCTTCCCGTTCATTTTCGCAAGTATAATGCAACATCCCATCGCACTATGGGAATGCAATCGAAAGATGTCCAGGATAATCGTCTCATGATAACAGTCTATGCACGTGTCAAGCTTCTCGACACGCGACGAAACAAGTTTCATGTGGGTGATCTCGTACGCATCAGCAAATACAAACATCACTTTCAGAAAGGTTATGAATCCTAGTGGACGACAGAATGTTCAAAATTGTTAAGGTCCATCTCTCAAATCCCGTAACATATTCATTCCAAGATGAACATGGAGAAGCCATCGCCGGTCGATTTTACTAGGAAGAACTCCAGTCCACGCGTTATTCCTAAGACTTCCTCATCCAGAAAGTTCTTCTTAAAAAGGGAGTGCTGCGCTACGTCATATGGTTCGGTTTTGACTCGAAACATAATTCGTGGATTAATGAAAAAAAGTAATGTGTGAAGTGAAATAAACATCCTTTTTTCTTTATCTTATCATTTATTTTCTATTATCAATATACATTTAAAATTTTTTTAAACATATCTATTTTATTACATTTGTTTAATTATTTCAAAACATATCATTTATAATTCTTTTCTATAACATTTCATACGAGGCTTTATTCCGAGCATTTTCCACTTAATTTTTTCAAAATTTCCCTTCACATCAGATAACTTTCTCTTCAAAACATGTAACTGTATTTATCGCATGGGATAAATGTGGAAAGAAGTTTAAGTCGTTCATAATCTACAACAAGAAAAAAATGTATGAAAAAATGGAGTGAAATAATTTTAATATTTAGAAAAGGTGTTACTTACTCGATTGATGAATGTTAGAGAACCATAGGAAAAAGGCCAACACATATTTTTTGCTTAATTGACACTCCTTAAACCTCCCCCCCCAACGATAACTCATAGAGACTACTTTTGTTCCACTCTTCTTTTAAATGTTGTACACAATCTGGTAACTTTGGGTACCCATATTTTTCAACATTCTCACTTTCTCATCCACAAAGGATCTTAACCATTTAATTTTTTTGTAGTCCTTTGACATATATTCTTATTCGCTAATGCATCCTTCAAAACCGTCGGCAACAATTCGTACTCCACGTTACCAAGATATTGTCATGCTACATGATGATGATAGTGTGTCAACCACGATGCTATCCTTTCTTCGCTTTTATTCAGCTCCCGATCTTCGCATGGCGGATTTAACATATATGTTTTCATCTTGCTATTCGCAAGGATCGATATAATTTTATACACAAAGTCTTCTTCTTTCATAAGGCCCTGCATATCGATGATAACATACCTAAAAAATAAAATAAAAACTCGTGCAAAGAACTTACGGGCCATCAAAGTTGAAATATTGTTGTTGTCGGCAAGCCATGTAGTAGACTGTTTAGGAGTCGTCGTCGTCTTCCACACACAGCACGAGAGTAATGTTTGTGCAGCTATGCAGTGGATTATATAGTTTCCAATAGTGGATGTCGTTATAAACAGGAAAAAACAGAAGTTTCCTTCATGATGCGCAAACTTCCGCTTTTTACGTTGATCCGGTTTCCGATGCAGGAAATCTCTTTAGCCGCAAACTCCCACTCTGCCAAAATGTGGTTTCCAATGCAGGAAGTATCATTATTCGCAAACTTCCGCTCTGCGATGCTGTGAATTCCCCTGGAGGACTTCATTACAGGCAGGAAAACGGAGTAGTTTTCCTGTAGCGATACGTTTTCAACCACATAAGCTCTGAAATGAAACGTTGCAGGCACAGTTCGGCTTTGAGCGCTGACTACTACTTTCCTCTTGGTGATACAGAAAGCGTTTGCCGCTCTGCTCGCAGTCATTGCTGAGTCATCTGCTGTTGGTGATACAGGGCTGCACTGTGTTTGAGCGTCTTTACCGCTACACAAACGCTTGCTCATGGTCGACCAAGCCAGTGATGCCTACTACAAAGAAGGACATCTTACAGTGTTGGACAACGACACACTGAAGCATCTGGCTTTGGTCATACTCACTCCTTGGGCTATATATCAAGTACCTACGGTGTTTGAGCGTTTGCCGCTGCACATCCAACAGCTTCAATACTGTCGACGACATTACAACATTGGCAACACACATATTCACGGTACACCACCACTTGTTCGCGACTGTTGCTTGTGTCGGAAATAAGACATTGCAGAATAAAAAAGGTAATTGATGCAGCAAATGTGGTTCTTGTCATTTTCTTTCAACATACCTTTTGTTCTATGTCAGACGACATCCGTGCCGATAACAGATAACTGTACCCACAAAGTTTATTACACACCCCACCCCCATTGCCATAGAAACCTCATTTGCTTATGTTGTACACATCACGTTACAGACGATCAAGTGAAAAGAGTCGTAGCATTTTTGACGAACAAGAACGAAACACGGTACAACGAATCGTGTTCGTTAATGCTTCTACCGTTAACACTCTCGTCTTCGTCCGCATCTTCTATGTGGAAGTGGGTAGACACAGTCCTAGATTGTATTATTACTTTCTCACTTGGCTTTCTCCTTTGTCTATCATGACGTTCTGTTGCATTTGTTTAAAAGATAAATCGGACATATTCGTCACGTGTATGCACACATTCTGTACACCATGCATCGAAAATTGGATGAAACAACGCGATGATTGTCCGCTAAGTCATCATTTATTGCAGCAGAAGACAATGAAAGTATTGAATTTCACAATTATATCCGAAGAGGATTAATTACAAAAAATGAATGGTATAGACCCTGTGATAGTTGATCAATCCAATTTTGTTAATCATTTATTTTATCCATGACTGACCGTTGAGCTACTCTATCACATCTACGATTAAGAAATGGAAGATAATATATTTGGATATTTTAAAAGAATGAGATATATGCCATCCGATCTCATTCAATTAATAAATAATAATATTAAATTTATTGTCAAAAAACAGTACAAACTGCGTATGACCACGTGGAGGACAATAAACTAATTTTGCTCTCCGGAAGCAAGTAAGGGACCATCCCATCAATTCCGATCGAGGGCCCTAAGGCAGAGGCTGATTAAAAATTTAAGTAAAATTTCCTAGATAAGAACAAAAGTTAGCTGCGAGTTATAATACTAATAGAATGTCAATATGTTTGTAATTTAACGCAAATATGTTTGTAAATTTACATGTACAAGTTATTATCGAACTATAGATTATTCTGAGTATAGTGTTTAAAAATCATAAGAGTTGAAAAAACACTAAATTCACGATTTATTGTTACAATAAACACGCCCCTAGACAAAGCCTAGAGAACCTGTATAAGAAATCCGCCTCTACCCGAAGGAAAAACGGAGAAAAACCCGGGCCAGGATGGGGCTACAGAATTTATGTACACAACCGTGCCAAAGTTGAGTACACATAAAACTAAATTAATATGAGCCATACGGCAACACAATCATGCAAGAAAATAGTTTTTGAAATTGTTATAAGTTATTTAAAAAGTGCTACAGCAATGGCGTGATAAAGTACAAGACGAATTTAACTTTTATTAAAATCAATAAATTCTTTTACATTGCAGAAGCACTGGTGCAAGAGGAAGTTTTTAACAGCGGATTTGTAGAGATTCAATTTTATAATATCTTCCATATTCTTGGACAGGGAATTATATAGAACGATTCCCGAATGATAAGGTCCTTTTTGGCAATGAGGTTGACACTCTAGGCCGATGAATATTATTACTATTGCGAGTATTGTGTTTGTGAACGAGACTGTTTCGTATAAAGCAAAGGTGGCACTTCATGAATTCGGTCTTAACAAACACGACCGTTTCATAAATATAAATGCAGGGAAGTGTTAAGATATTTAATTCCTTGAATAAAGGTTTACAAGAGTTTCGGGGGTGAGATTTACAAATTATCCGAACTATCCTCTTCTGAATTCTGAAAGTTTGAATACTCTGACCGGAATTACCCCAGAAGGTAATGCCGTAACGTAAATGGGAGTAAACGTTTACAAAATGTACGCATCGGAAAATTCGTGGACTAACTGCGTTAACTAAGATTCGGAATGCGTAACACAATTTGCTTAATTGGGAATTAAGATTATCAACGTGATATTACCATTTGAGGTTGTCTTACATATGGACACCTAAGAATTTTGTATTCGAAACAGTTTATAATTGTGTTCCGTTTAAATAAAAGAGAAGCGTGGGGTAAAGATTTTGTGATACTATTGTGAAATGACATAGACACTGTTTTGTCAGTGTTTACAATTAGACGATTTGCATGGAACCAAGCCGAAAGGTTTGAGCGTTGGCGTGTTTACATACTAAATTAGAGTCATCAGCAAAAAGAACCATTTTGCAATCTGATGTGGATGATGACATGTCGTTCTCATACAATAAAAAGAGGATAGGGTACTCCGCAAGTAAGTGGCTTTGTTCCTGAAAGACAACGCTCAAGTATTTTATTTTTAGTATAGGATATTTCGACCTGTTGATATCTATCTTAGAAATAAGAAGTTAGCCATTGATGTGGAAGTCCACGAATACCTAAAGAATGCAATTTGGAAAGGAGAATTCTGTGATCGATGACATCGGATGCTTTGGATAAGTCAATAAAAACACCCTGAGGATTTTCTCCACGGTCAAGACATGTGGTAACATTAAAAAAAGAAAATATGGCGCTGTAGTGGAAAGGGATTTCCGGAAACTGTTGATCGTCAGAGAGAATGTTATTTTTTGATAAAGAATCTAGAAGACGCTTATAGAACAATTTTTCTAGATTTTTTTTAGAAAGTGGATAGAAGAGATATTGGTCGGTTATTTCCAATACTAATTTTGTTTCCTTTCTTGTGTAAAGGTTTCACTTTAGCTCTTTTAAATATGTTAGGAGACACCTCTGCCGATAAAGAACTATTAAGAATATTTCTGAGTGGATTTAATATAGCGTGGGACGAAATCAAAATTAATATTGGAAAACAAGATTAACAATAAACTCGGGTATATCATCTACGCCGGTTGAAAATTTGTTTTTTAATGAGCCGATGATTCTCATAACTTTGAGTTCGTTATTTTACCTACTTCTGAGAAGTAAAAATTAAACAAATTTGGGATGTTCTGAGTATTTGGTACGATTTTGCCATCGTTTAGTAGGAAATATTTTCTTCTTGATTTTTAGAAGTTGACGTAATTTTAAAAAAATATTCCACACGGCATTCATCTGGTTGTTCGATTTTAGTACCTGTCAGTCGTTTTCCATAACTTTAGCTGCATAGACTACTTTTCGAAGAATAGTCTTATATTTACGAAAATAATCATGGAATTCGGGTGGTTGGTTTTAGAGTTTTGAAAGGTAATATAAACGGCGTTTGTTTTTTGAAGAAAGTATTATCCCTTGGGTGATCCATCTATTATATGTCATGTAGTTATAGCTATATCATATAGTTATAATTTTAATGTATCACATTCATGCATCTTTGCGGACTCAGATGTATTGTGAACATTTTATATCTAGAACAAGAGAATTAATTGAAAGAATGACAAATGGGCAAAAAATGCAGCATTTTCTTCATGTCTCCGAAAACGGCTAAAGTCCACATTTTTCCTTTCAGAAAATTTAATGGCTGAGTGTCCCATATGTCTTTGCGAGCGTGTGCAAGAAAGCGAAAAGGTAACGACATCCTGTGGACACAGCGTTTGCTAAACATGTCTCCAACATTGGTTACAAAATCAGACATGCCCGATATGTCGACGCTTTTTTACTGTGACGTTATTGATTCCTCCTCAAGACATGGTTCATGATTTTCTTAGATACAGACATCGACTGTATCCACATCTTTATACACCTCAGAAAAATTTTAGGTTTTGTAATCTGAAACTTCAAAACTGTATCAAGATTTTATTGAGAAGAAATATTATCGATGAAATTTGCAAGTCAAAAAGAACAAATAAAATGTCCTCCAGAAATATGCTAAACTTCACGAGCAAACCTCTTTATATGAAGCTAGTGTAGCTCTCATCGATATTCTGTCTAATGTATGTGAAATTTACAATGCTGAACTTCGAGAAGAATATCGAAACGCATTTCTTCGCGCATATTGGCATAATACACGTCTTACAAAGGAAAAGGTGCATGTGCATTGCGATAATTTCTTCGATATGCAAACGAGGCGTACTATGAACAGAACAAGATACTATACGCGACGTAGTATTTTTTGGCTCACCAAAACCTTGAACATTACTGAAAGAAGCAATTGTTATTAAGCGAGAGGCTATAAAATGAGAAGACGAATAGCTTTCGGACGTTGTATCATCATGGCTTGCAGCGTGTCAACACGGTGTGATAAATATCCTTTGCTGGCATCTGATATCAAAGCATATGTGGACGAGCGAGTAAGCTAAGTTCATCAAATTATTAGCGATGAATCTCAAGCGACACGTGTGGAAATGATCTTCTCGTAAGCAAAACTGAACGTTTGGACAAATAAATTTAAAAACGTGAAACAACATGTATCGTTCGTCTTCGCCGAAGAACGTGTAGTGCGAAGATAATGAAAATGTTGTAAGTAAAGGATATGTGGATGCGACCGTGGAAACTATAATCGATAGTGCAGACAAGCGATTTGACGATGTTGAAGATCTTGTGACTCAACATTTTGTTCGTACTGAAATTAAAAGGAATGTAGACGCGCTACATCACACGCTCATTGACGCTATCGATATTCGATTCAAAAACGTCGTACGACAAATTGTTGAAGAACAAGTAGGACTGTTGAAGAAACACGAGGATGAAGAGACTGTCATCGTTCGAGAACTCAACTATGAACAAATAAACAAATAGAAATACGATTGGAAGGATTGGAAAAGTTAGGACAAGATAATCTATGTCTACAATATCATGATTATCTATGTCTACAACAAGAACACCATGATTCTCTATGTCTTCGACCAACTGATGGTTACTCGAATTTTTATGCAAATTGCTTTCGCATAGAAAACTTGGGTGTTCCATTGAACGGTACAGATGCAGTGAATGAAGACTTTGTGAACTATGCAATTCAGCAGGCATTGAAAGTCTCCAAATCCGTTCGCGAAGAAGAAGTAGAAGAAGAAAATCGTGAATATATAGACAATAAATTGAAAAGAATTGAAGAAGCAGTTCGGAACCTTGTCGCTCACAAGATACGTGAAATAGGATTAGTACGATCGCGCGGAGGAAAAGCCCTCTGCGACAACTGCAGAAGATCGATACTCACTAATTTAGAAAATTTTATTAATCCTCAGGATGCTGTAACACTCAAATATGTTAAAGATCATTATGTAGCAAAATATAATGTACAATACATTTAACAATTTATTATAACCATATAATATAAAATGTAAAAAACAAGTTATATTTTTTTCAAAAAAGGTATCTTCCATTTTCCTTACATCCAGTTAGGACACTTGCCCCTTCTACTTCATTCTGTGGGGAGAATGACGTCAATTGTGGTGGGGAAAAGCTTCTCCCCCACCTGTGTGGTGGTAGAGGAACGACGACGAAGGTGGGAAATAGTCTTCTTTAAAATCTCTCACTGTTGTAATAGTAGTCTCCCATCACCAGTCGTCCAGGATGCGTCGTCGTCGTGATCTTCCGCAGAGCTCAGCCGGGAGAGTGGTAGACTGAAGATCTGAAGGTCCACGGTTCGATTTCGTATTAGGTCGCTAATGTGTTGCTTCACGATTTACTTTGTTTATGCATTATTACGTGATGTTACGCTCTATTGCGCAATGTTACGCTATATTGCGTCATGTTACGCAATGTTGTGTTATGTTACGTCATTTTGCGGCATATTGCGATTTTTTTCGGCACGCTTTCTTCATTATAAATTTTTTAGAGGCTGCGCGAAGAACTTCTAGATACGAACTAGAATTGCTCACACTCCTGTTGCGCCGGGTTGCATCCTACCCCATTTTTCGCCCTTTCCCCCCTTCATTGCCCTTACTCCATATTGGTACTTTTAAGGTGCCATCTTGAAACTACAACTTCCGGCGATAAGGGCTTATCAGCTCTCATCTGGCTTAAACTGGTACAAGTATACTACTAGGAAATGTGTAATTGTCATGAAACCGAAAAAATCGGAATGCGTAGTAATTGGAAAGGTACAACTTCTCATGGAAACAGATAAAATCTTTAACAGTTATTTTAAATAGAATAATGTTTATTTTGGAGAAAACTGTAAGAAATGATTAAATTGGTTTTAGACACAAGAAATAGTGTGTAGATCAAATTAACACTGAAAATATAACTTTCTCTTGAGTATCAATCTCTTCTCTATAATTTATTCGTGAGTCATCGAAGAGTATTTTATTCTCTCATGTGAGAAGAAATGGGAAGTTCAGAAACTAAAATCAGTATATGAACTTGTTCAGAGGATTTGACAATTTTAGCTGTATTGTCCTGCACAGAAGTTAATTGTTTGAGCTCCTTTCTACGTCAATAAGGGCATGGCAGAGCTGTCTTCTGTCACTTGTTCTTTACATACTAGTTTGAGATAAAATATGGAAAAGAAAGTTCAATGGAGAAAATCAAGGGATACAGTGGAAACTGTACCACCATCCTGAAAAACTAGTGTATGCAGATTACATTTTCTTTCTACTCCATGAGTATTCACATATGAAGGAAAAATTAAATCGTTAATAAAGAATCAGAATAAGGAGAGAAATCAGTAGAGAAGAGAATGGAACTTCAGGTATATACTCCACAAGATGTGGGTAAGCTATAACTGAAAAAG
Organism: Laupala kohalensis; assembly: GCA_002313205.1. NCBI lineage: Eukaryota > Metazoa > Arthropoda > Insecta > Orthoptera > Trigonidiidae > Laupala > Laupala kohalensis. The sequence continues at coordinate 52,365 of NNCF01131107.1, read as the reverse complement.
GGCAATTACCCAGGAAGGAAACGTGAAGAATGAGTCCAACTTTTGTTATCTGGCACGTGTGGTGTCAGACTATGGAGGAGCCACGTTAAATGTTTGTATAACAATTCAGAAACCAAGGGGTACATTTTCAAGACGAAGGAAAACTTTGCTGTCCAACAAGTGAAGTATAAATACGAATATTAAAATATTCAATGCTCATGTCAAAGCTGGCCTCTGCTCAGATTTTTTATTTTTTCTATCCTTTTTTCAGTACCACCACTTTATTACAACTCATGTTTCCAACAATACAACGTGCATTAATAACAATTTTAATCGAGAAAAAAGGTAAAATTTTACCTACTGTTCATTTTTTTGAACCAATATGTCATCTGTAATATCATCTGCCTACTAAATTTGGAGTTGTCAGAGGTTATAAATTTTTCGTGATTGTGTTACGGTGTCAGTTGACTCTGTCTATATATTTATTTAAATTACTATATTTTTCTTTAATTTTGACAGAGGAGAGCCTCGTCAGCTACTGTAACGTACCGCCACCGCCGCCGTTTCGCGTCGCAATCGTGAACGGTAATTCTGCAGCGTCGGCACGGCTAACAATATATATGGAAACAAGAGGCAACGACAGACCTGAGCTTTTTTCCATCCTGGCTAACGAACATTAGGTTCTCTCGACGGGGACCGATCGTTCGGACCTTCCCAAATTCAGCTTTTCGCCTCTCATCATTACCTCCAGCCATGCCGACAGCAGAACGAGGATGAAGGCCAGTTTTTCGGCTTGCTATGCTGTAAGTGATCATGTAATAAATATACGTCTACTGAAAGACTTGCTCGTTTCGTCCTCCTAATCGCCAACCTTAGATGTGCTCCCTCCCTTGTCTGACGATCCCTCGGCTCAGTCACGACAATTGGCGTCTGGTGTCGGGTAAATCTCTCCCAAAGCAGTAAAAACAAACTCATTGCGATATTCCGGAGGTTGCTCAAAAATTTGGTTTTTCTTTGTTTATATTACTTTTCTTTGTTTTATGAAGGTTGAACAAAACAAGACATTTGGAGACTTTTGTTTTATGTCTGGGTTATTAGAGTGATGTTAATTATTTGTCTCAGGTGATCCTTTTTATAGAATTTTTTCACATTGCGTCCAATCAAAATTATATATTTTTATATGTTTATTATTGAGATTCGTTACTCAAATAGATGTATTTATCTTTAGTATGGGAAACTCGGAAAGGGAAGAATTTTTTAAACTTTTCAGTAAATGTAGTAGAGAAATATGTTAAACAGAACGATCCTTCACAAAGTGTGCTTAAAGAAACAACGGTCAATAGCTCGCATTCAGTTAGTCCAGGCTTTGGTAGTAATGTAATGTTAATTCCAAATTTCACTGGGGACGATGACGTTACCGTGGAAACTTTTTGGGATAGATTAAGTATCATTTTAAATTTCAATGGATGGAACAAAATGCAGACCCTTGTGGCTGCTAGACTAAGAACAGGGGCAAAATCAGCGGAATTTTGTGAAAACCATCCGCATATTAAGGAATCCTTTAAAAATTTCTACAAATATTTAAAAGAGAGGTTCATACGAAAAATTACCAAAATTGCGTTGAAAAGAATGTTCACCTCGTGTATGCAACGTCCGTTGGAATCCGTTCTCTACCTGACTTCAGGGAATATGTAGGAAATTAATACATTCCTATGGCGAACTGGTATCGGACTCGTTGGCGGATATGTTTAAGGAACGATTACTTTCACAATTTCTGGCGGGATTAAGGCAAGAAATAGGATGCTTCGTTATGGTCAGAAATCTGAAAAGTATTCTCGAAGCGGAAGACTGCGTTAACTGAGGAAACAAATAATCGAGGGTATAAAGCAACCAACTGCCTTCAGACAAGCTGTTTCGCGGTGCAGAATATAGCTCAATCAGAAGAGTCAAATAAGAATATTCCTAATTGCAGTCACATTCAGCAGGGAAGGGAATAAGCACGGAATGTGATAGCGTTAGGAAAATCCGCGCGACCAGCTTACACTACGCCTTCGCAAAGTAGGTCATTTACTTGCTTCAGGTGTATTAGGGTCGGTCATATTAACTGCTATTGCCGTGCAATAGTCCAAAACTGTTTCTTTTGTGGAGATAGTTCACACTTAGCGAAGCAGTGCCCTCTAATTTTGTCCGCTTTTTGCCGGTACAGCGGGCATTTACCAGTATCGTGCCCGAATTAGACCGCGGGAAACGGGTCAATCCCGATCCAGCAGGTGTCGGTCAATCAGAAATTTTAACAATAAAACCAGAAGCTGGGTTAACAGTACATTACAAAAGAATTTTCAATTTTTAATTGATACAGATGCTGCCGTCTCGATTATGCACATTAAAAATTTTCCGCATGAAAAAATTCAGCTTAAAGAATATCAGACGAATATTAAAAGTACGTCGGGTCACTCCTTGAAAATTTTTGGAGAATGTGCTTTAACACTGTTTGTTGATAATAGACCGTACCCACACGAAACCCTTATTGCAGACATCGCAAAAAGAATAATGATGGTGTTTTGGGCTTAGACTTTTTCCGCAAATTTAAAAGTGTTATTTTTTAGAGCAAAATAAAATGTTGGTTTTTCAGGGTCATGAAACAAAGGGCAATCGAGCAATGCGGGTGTAACTCAAAATTTTATAGATTTTAAAGAAGCATCCAACTTAGAGAATAACAACGAAATAATACGCAATGTAACATATTTTTTAGGAGCTTTAGAACCGGAAATATACGTCGATTTACCTCAACCCTTAATTGAGATGGAATACGCAAACTGAACAAAAAAATCGCAGCTTTGAGTTACTTGATTCGCTAGATGAAGATCTGGAAAGTCATCCAACGCCACTGTTGCCGGTATCTAGCGTATATAATTTAATAAGTAACAATCCCACATTAAATAACGAGGAAATAGAGCAGAAATAAAAATGTTATGGTAGGAAAACGTAAAACTTATTCTAGTTGTATCTGTATTAAGTATGAATGAATGTTGTGTGAATAAAAGTGACAAAGAAACTGTAGAACTAAGTATAGACCATGAACGTAATGAAGAAGAATATTGTGATTATTATGATGTTAATGATGGGAATACGTCAGTAAATGTAAGGGCAGATATGATGAATAATGTGAATATTGATGAGTATAGTGTATTATCGTGGGGACAACGACCGGAAGGCAAGAAGCAACGTCAGATGTAAAAGAAATGCTCGCTCTACAAACCAGCGGTGAGAATGCAGAACGCTATGCGCAGCATATTGGTTTAGCAAAGGAGATGAGGATAGCTCCGAATTCTTTAATTTTAACAACAGGATTCATAAATTAAAAAATTGGAACGGATATCTTTTTAAGGAGGTTTTGAGACAGACGAAAAAAATTTTACCAGCCGTTTGCCGAATACAAGAGGGTGGGTCACTAGCAGTAATTTTATGAAATGAAAGTAATCAGGCTAGAAGGTTTGAAAAAAGTTTCAAGATTTCATAGCCACGGGACTACTCGGAAATTGAACAAGAAGTCAATTCATTGACCATAGATGTGTTCATGTGGCCAGAAGAGTCTAATATCGGTGATATAAAAAAAGCTTTTGATTTGAGTGAAGTTCCCATGAAAATTCGAAACGGGTTCATAGAATTGCTCACAGAATACTCAGATATTCATGTTAGGGAACAACCGTCTGGGTTGCACAAATATTGTGAAACACATTATTGAAGTAGAAATGGACGGACACATTAAGGAACGACCTTACTGCGTACCTCGTTCTCAGCGAGACAATTTAGATAAAGCGATTTCGGACATGTTGCGTCAAGGCATAATTTCGCCATCGAAAAGTCCGTGGTCATCTCCAATTATCGTAGTACAAAAGAAATCAGAAACCTGTGAAATTTAGGCCGTGTACAGATTTCCGAGGTCTGAATAAAGTAACAAAAAATGAAACATGGAGGACATCTTTGATCAATTAGGGAATTTTTCATCCTTGGATTTATGTTCAGGGTACTGGCAAAAAGAGATGGAAGAAAACAGTAAAAAATATACAGCGTTTAGGACGCCGTCCGGTCACTTTGAATGCAACCGACTCCACTTTGGTTTAGCTAACAGCCCCTTTTTCTTTTATGCAGCTCATGTCTGTTATGCAGGGGCTGATAAATAAAGGATATATTTTCAACCTAGATGATGTGCTACAATATGATAAAATACCAGAAAACCATTTGGAACTGCTTAGAGACATTTGCGAGATTGAGAACCGCTAACTTGAAACTAAAGCCAGAGAAATGAAATTTTTTTCAAAAACGAATGAAATTCCTGAGATTTTTTATATCAGAAACGCGACTAGAACCCAATGCAGATAAAGTCAAAGCCATTAAGGATATTCCAGTTCTACGAAATGTGAAACACATTCAATCTTTCTTAGCTCGATTCTATGGAAAATTTATCAAAAATTTATCTTCAATTACAGTACATTTAACATATCTCCTAAAGAAGGAACGAAAATTTGTTGGGAAGACAAGCATCAACAATCGTCTTATCTATTGAAAAAACCTTGCGGAGTACTCCGTGCTACGATTTCCAGGTTTCACAAAAACTTTTATTGACTACAGATGTGTCGACCGAGGGAATCGGCGGTGTGCTGTTTCATGTCTTTGAGGCCTGCGCTAGCAAAAACTGAACAATATACAAAAGGCGTACTCAGCAACACAGGTGGAGAGCTTAGGAGTTGTAGAAATGACATAAAGATTTCGCATTTACTTGCCATGTCGACCATTTATTTTAGTAACGGACCACAAACCTTTAAAATGATTACTCGACCAATCGGAGCCAAACTGAAGATTAACTAGGTGGGTTATGGAACTATCAGAGTATACCTTTACAATTAAACATCGTCGGAGAATAGAGATTACTCCAGAGCCAGACACACGGAAACCAATTGTTCTTCCGGAGAGTGAAAACCTAGAAAATAACTCTCCGGAAAACTGTGAAACCGCAGAGAATCCCTCTCCGGAAATCACTCCTACGAACCCACAATCTCCAGAACTCTCAACAGGAAACCTGGTAAAAAGTTAACAGTAACCGCTGGTGGAGTCGCAGGTACCAAGGATGTCACGCCAGCCACCCCGGAAGCAGAAGGGAGGAGCTGCTTGTCGTGGTCATCCAGTCCGGACACGTCACGCAATCCCCCGACCCCCGGGAAATCTCTCCTGGCTTTCCCGAAAGGACATTCGTGGCCCGGGTGCTGTCAGCAACTGTGGAACGAGAAATGAGCGGTAGCAGTATGTCCGGCACGAAAGGCATACAACCGAAAAAAGAAGAAAGCATGGAGGAAACGGCATAGGATGCTGGGCGACACAGACAAAAAGTAATTAAAAGTGTCATAAGTGGTTGTTTTTTTTTCTGCTTACAGACCGCAAATCGGAGGCAGTGAAAAACGAAGAATAAGTGCAGTGTGGAAACTGGTAGTGTTGTGTTCCTTAATAACGGGTACTGCAAGCGTACTGTTTGTACCGACCGACAGTGACGAGAATTGGTTCATACATATAAATTTACATGTACCAGAAATTGGACTGGCAGTGAAGCAAAGTGAAAAACAATGTATACAGTTTAACAATTTAATAGATAAGGGAAGAAGCGTTGTTTACATAGTTACAAATGGACGCATCTGCAAGAATCATAGTGTGTCAGATAATACATTTCAGGATAGATTTGTGCCATCAAACATATGCGAATAGAAAGTAGACGCAAAACTAACCGTGTGTACTAAATATTGGTGAAAATCGACCAAAAGGGACCGAACTGCTTACGTGTGAAGAATGATGACATAATGGCGACAATGTTTACATTTTAAAAGTGCATAGAAACATAAATAATTAGACTTACATGCAGATGACGGTGTAAAAGTGTAAGGGCAGAGGGGTATATCTTTAAATTTCCAGGAATTTCTACTGGAAAGAAGGAGATATTAATTTTGAAATTTAATTTCAAAACAACAATGGCAAATTGACCATTATATCATCGCAGATAATAAGGTAAAATACGCAGGGACCGCGTTCATAATGCGGCTGTAGCCTCTACAAAGAGTGTAGTTCATGTACAAAAGTTAAACACGCTGGCAGGCACGCAGCTGTAGCTTATAAAACGTATTTAAGGAAATAGTACGTACATTCGTCGCACGGCCGTATGCAATGTTGATGATGTGCCATGGTGTAGAATATACATAATATATGGCACAAAACTACTGTACTATGCCATGTTACGAGAGTGCAACTAGTGTTGCGGTGAAAAGCAATGGAACTTTATACCTGTAAAAGAGGAAAAGACGTATATCTTAGGAAGTAAAGAAGGTAGAGGCGCCATGTTTTACAGGACAACTTACTAGGGGAATGGTCCCCTTGACAGTTACCTCCCTAAATATGTTGTTTAAGTTAATGGTATAAAAATCTGCACTAAATGTTCACTATTTTATCGTTTCTAGGTCACTTTTCTCACGTTAATGGGATCACCATTACACCAGTCTTTTCTGATTACATAGTATTACGGACCCTACTCGCCGAATTGCTTCGAATTTTAACGCACGCTCTTTTAACAAGTTGTACTTTTCACCTGTATGTAATTTACGTATCGAAGTATTCCATTAATACACTTTTACATACTATCTAGCAGGAGCTCGTGTACTTGCGTGCATAGCAACGGAATTGTTCTTAGCATAGCTTAGCAAACGAATTGTTCGGTACCAGCCGTTTCCTGGCAACCCAACATTTCTTCTCTTCAATTTCCTGACCCAAGTCAGGGTTAGAAGAAACAGCTGGCTAAATGGCCCGCACCTCACCATAAGACATAAATAAATGTTTCTTGCAGTCATTTGTTGGATTGTTTCAGCCCATTTACATTCTTCCTTTAACCATTCAGCGTTTTCATTGTGATTTTGGCCATTCCCATTATTTCTTGAGGGCTTCTTTCGTCGGAGTATCGCCTGATTAGTTTTCATCGCTGGCTTGCCGAAGTGAACGGAAAAACTGTTTCTGATTATTCTGGAAATACCAATTTTGATCTCTTCTCAATTTAGGTGCTAAATACCTTCTGAGATGTTTGGAGTATGCAGTAAGATTCTGCTTCATTAAATCCATAGTTCGTCATCTCATTCGGTGTAGTTTTATGTATATCTCTAGGAGCAAGGGAAGATTGGGTTTCACTCAGCACACGCTCCGAACGGTTTCCATTCTTGTACACTTATTATATTTGTATCATGACGAAGTACATTCAGGATGGATAATAATGCTCGATGACAAAATTCCCCTACTTTTCCCTAACCAATGTATTAATTTTCCGTGACATTTAATATGCACGCAAAAATTACTCTATTGACTGAAAACAAACATCCCAGCATGTAAAAACCTCATAAAAAGTGGTTGTTTCATAAAATGAGATTATCAATAATTCATAAGTCATTCTTCAATAGTAAAGCGTTGTCATTTTACCACGTAGCTAACTTTTTATTCTTATCTTTTCAACCCGCCTCTGTCTTCGGGCCCTTGAACATAATTTTTGTGACGGTCCCTAGCTTGCTTGCTTTCGGAGAGTAAATTAGATCATATCCTCCACGTTACTGTCAAGAAAGCAGTTACAAACAGTTACTGTCAAAAAAGCAGTTACAAAGCAAGTGAGTTTTTAACTGCTTTCTGATAGGAAATTTATTATTTAAAAAATAAATACAAATATCGGAAATATAAATAAAACAAAGCTTGGCATTAGATTAAGGACTGATGTACGTATCCTTTAGCACAGCCATTACAGAATCGACGCTGAAGCGGTTCGAGAAGGAAACGGTGGATATATGCGGAATGAGTAGTGTCATGACATTTGGTGTCAGTAAAACATAATACTGTTAAAAGAAGGAAATAAGGGGTAGGAGTGGAGTCACCGTCCACTGTTCTACGCTCCAATAGCCCACGCAAGTAGTTGCTATGACAACGGTTCGTTCTATCACGTCTAGAGGTGGGTCGCGGCAATTGGAACTGCATCTGGAGCTAAACAGCTGCACTTGGAACCGTCTCGCTGTCGCGTCATTGTAACTGAACTAACAGTTCGTTTTGGAACTCTCTCGATGTCGCGTTGTTGCAAAGGAGCTAAAAGTTCCGTTAACATTTGAAACAATTGTTAACAGTTCCGTGAATCGTTCTCATAAACTGCAAAAAAAAGTGAAATGCGTGTATTAAAAATACAGCATATCAAGTTTCGTTTGGCATGGAAATACAGTCCAAGTTAGATCAAACTCTGACAACTTACGGGATAATCAAACTAAATTATAGTGTCAATTTTAAGTTTAGAACGGTACACGGAGAAAAACTCATACTCGTTGGAATTCGTTATATCGTTAAAATACTCACACTAATGACATACTCGCTACAACCGTATTGACTGCTGAAACTACTTCATAGTGTCGCGCAACGGCTCAACGGCTGAAACTGTCAATCACGTCCCATCAAGACCACAGTAAGAAACAACTGATTACTACTCCTTTAGTGAAGCAGCAAATAATACGGCATTTTTTTACAGAATTTGTGGGGTATTTTTTAATTCAGCAATCTTTCTTACCGCGTTTTAATTTTTCCCCACAATAGTGAGAAAATTCCCAGACTTTTCCAAAAACTGAACATTCCTCGCCTTTTCCAAGGATTTTACGGTTTTCCCGGTCGCTCTCGAACCTGACAATGATTTTCTTTCCTAATCTTATTTTTTATATTTGCTCTTCAAGTTTTTTCGGGTGGTTTAATACCTGTACAACGATACGTCTTCCCGTTACCCTAGCAACATTAACTGCAGAGCAATGTAGTGAGTGTATTCCAGATCATCAATAGTTCTTAAAAGTTTCGTCAATAATTTGTTAACATCACCTTACATCACCTTACCCAGTTTCTTCGACGTGTTTTTATCCAGGGATGTTCGGTCTTGTCAATCGGTAAGTGCCCATAAACTCTATCCTTGCTTGTTCAAAATTCAATATAATTTCCAGCTCAGATTTGGCATCATTTTCAGTTTTGTTACGTACCTCTCTTTCTAACTGACGACGCTCCGTCATATCAACATTTTCATTTACCGCATCGACGCATTCTGCATCATCCGATCGTCCTTTGCTCTCTCTGACGCAAGCTGATGGTCTACCTCACCCCTCAGCTCTTCAATTCTTTACTCACGTTTCATGATTGCTCTTCTTCTATCTACTAAATTTTGTTCCAACAGTCGTTCCTCGAAATCAGGATGCAACATAATGAACCTCCGATACATTCCTCCTCGATACATACTCATATTCTTTTCGCAATCTGTTCAAGTAAATAGCAGCGCATAACATCTTAATTTAATTCTATTGTCCACATTGCCTCGGTTTTCCAGCAGCAGTGGTCGACAGTTGACAGCTCGCCCAAGCGACTACAGTGGCTGTGGCTTGTTGATGTTGGATGGCACGTTGTCGGCTGTAGTACTTTTATTGGCTGGGGTCCGCCTGCTCAAAACCCAGCCGCTGCCGTCCCGCTCGCTGTCATCCCCAGCAACGACTCGATCAGGGCGCCCCGACGATCCTCGGGTAGCGACCTTTTTCCATGGTTTCTAAGATGTGTCACACCGGGGACCGACTCGTATAGAATACAGAGGCGGTTTTCATCCCCAGCGGCGGGTCAGGGTAACACATTTAGTTTTAGAGAAACTTGCTTAGACTTTCCTTCTCAGGTCTTGGCGTTAGGTTAATTAAACATGAACACATGTAAAATATTAATAAAATTTAATGAATCAATTGGTTAGCGAGCCCTGAGGGCTTGAGAATACTTAGTTACATGCCGTAAGGGTAACTCTTTGAGTCGGGATCCGACAATGTTCCAAAATATTCATACCGTCAGGTGTTTCATCGGGACCGAAGTTGATTGTGACTCTCGTAGCCACGGTGAGTCTGGACAGCGTCTCGTCTGGCAGTGATGTCCGCATTCGGCCCTCCGAGTCTGCAGAATCCCCCGAGAAACGGGCGGCCTTTGCCTTAAGTAAGGTTCAGGGGGCCTCGGGGGTAGGTGTATGTGTTCCCAAGTGCGTCTTAGGACATGGGGGCCACACCTTGGTGGAGTGGTGGAGGCGTGAGTTCATAAGGATCCCCTACTGAGGCGTATGTAGTGGGGATAATCCATGGAGATGGAAAAGGTTGCACACGACTCTTCAGTGACTTGTGTAGGTAGTAGGGCGTTGTCTTTAGATTTAGATGCAAGAAGGAGGGAGAAACGTCATATGGAGGGGGTGTCAAAGTGCAGTTGTGTAGGCTTGGTTACGTTCGTATGTGTCATCTTGGTTGACCACATAGGAAAATAAGTGCCTTGCCACAGAGAAAAACAGGAAAGGGCTTTTATCTCACGCGGCTGACGCCGCGAGGTTCCATCTGGAGAGCCTCGTTTAGGAGGACATGTACGTTTAATGGAGTTAAAATGTAAAGTGGATTTTATTGAACATATCATCGAATAAAGCCCAAAGGGTACCCGCCTGGAGGCTGTGAGGTAACTTAGAAAGGACTGTAAATAACTATTAACCATCTACAAAGGTACCGTGGTCGAGACCACCGGAGGAAAATGTGATCGAAGGGGCCGTGGGAAAATTATAAAAGATACAGAGGGAGAATCGTCATGGCACCTCGTGACAGATGTCTACTCTCCACGAGTTATTCAAAATAATTCCCCATAGTAGATGGTTTCGATGTGGATTCAAAAGGGAGTGAAGAGGAAGAGAGTATTGCTTAATGTGGGACGCGAATGTCGCCGGGCTATTCAAAACTCCCTAGGGTGAGTAAAGGAATGTGGTGGAAGCAGAAGTGGATATTTCAGGGTAATGACAGCGACGGTCAGCTGCTCTTATTACTCGCCTCTTACGAGAAGGGGACATACCATGGTGCTATTCTCCAAGTGGTCCCGGTCACCATACGAGTATTATTAGTAGTGTCTATGGGGAAGAGCTGCACTCAGTCATGAATTGTGTATTGTACTGGTTCCTGATTTGTACCAAGAGGTATAAAATATTTGGAAGAATAATGGGAAATAAGTGATTTGTTCCGGACTACAAGAGTGGATGTGAATCTTCAATGAAGAAGGCCAAAGCTGCTGGTGCAATGTTAAGCCCACGTTATTTCGGGTCCAGAAGGTGATTTGTTTTCCATTATAAATATATAATCCAAAATCATTATTGGATGTATTTATAATTTTTAAATTACATTTTAATGCTCAGTTCATAAGAATTATATTAAACAACAGCCCTCAAAATGAGCAAAATATTTCAATCCTTGAAACAAATTATCTTCGTTTACGGGTCAAATATTGACATTTTGTGAATGTATTTCAAGATCCTGGTAATCTCAAGAAACAGAATCAGGCAGTATCAAGACGAAATGAAGTAAACAGTCAAAATGACATAATTCGTAAATTTCAATACGCAGATTACAGTAGTGGAGCTCTGAAAATTTACCAAATTTCAGACAAATTTCATAAGAATTTCTTAAGTTTGGTATAAATGGTGTATTTATCGTTTTGTTATTCATATAGAAAAGCAAGATAATCCACATTTCAATTTCTTAGCAAACCTTCAAGGGCAAATAAACTAGCTCTGAACAGATATAACAGAGAAGTCAACAAAGTGTGCAGGGAGAAGAAAAGAAAATAGACTCGAAATAGTGTCACGGTGTGCCATGACGCATTTTTCACCCCGAGTACTTCACGACTCCTTTACAATAATATATTAACGGCCTTTGTAGTTCAACCGACATTATCTACTTAGCTTTTCACCGACTACTGAGATATGGAGCCCGTCAGTCGCAACAGATAAGAGCTCCTTCCGGTGCCGTCTCCTCTTGCGACAAGCTCCCTCAAAGAGCTTATTTTTCGACATAGTCAGAGATGATGACACACACAAATATGATGAGCTAAGACAGGGTGACACACATCCGTCACAGCCAGCACCTCGTTACTCCCTCTACGTCAAAACTCTGCCACTTGACCACTAGATGCATTAAAAAGGCAAGGGCGACGCCCTACCCTTTCCACAGACCACTGTAGTGTCGTGTGCAAATCTTCCCTTCCCATGGACCTTCTCCCACCATAGTGACCCTTCCGATATATTCTTATGGCCACGGATAGCCCCCACCCGACGATGGTGTGTCTTCGTGTCCTTTCTGCCCTCCGAGTCGCACACACCTACCCTCGCGGCACCCCCGCGAACTTACTTAAGGCGATGTTCACTCGCCACTGGATATAGATGCACTAAGCGAGAGGACTCCAGACAGCCTAGTGTAGTGTAGACGTGTGAACCAGACCCGAGACTGCCTTGATCATCACCGTGGCTTCTCGAGATGTCGTCGCCTCTGCTTCCACTGATGACCTGCCTGACGGTATGAAAACGATGGAACATTTTGACGGACTTTGCCGTTGCTTGAGACTCCAGTCTCCTTAGGACCTCCAGGCTAATTATTCCCGAACGTCGAATATTCGCCCATATCGGGGGATTTAACGTAAATGTTTAATCATTTGCCCATGAGGGCATCAATGTAATTGTTTAATCATAAGCCCCCTTCGGGCTTCTTTGCTGATTCAATCATTAAACCTCTTTTATATTTTATGTATATTTATGCCTTATTAACCAAGCGCCAAGACCTGAATAAGTAATCCACTTTAAAACGTTCTTGCCAAGCGAGTTACTTTAAATCTTAACTCTGAGGTCTATCCCGTACCCACCGTCTGGGATAAAAAAGCGCCAAGACACGACAATAGAATGACAGAAATAGGAAGAAACCTCAAGAGTGCTAGAATATCAGAAGCTTACAAAGATATCAAATCTCCCTATGATGGATTGCAGGTACGATCTGACATCCTAAGAAACCACGATGGCAGCCTGCTATGGGGCAAGGAAAATGTGAAAGAACAGGTGGGCTGGCTACTTTGAAGAACTTCTCAACAACGGTAGAACGAACGGGCTAGATCCACAAGATGGAACTCCAGCAGTAGATGTCGATGACATGGTGATGACGAAATAACTCCCCCCACCATTTAAGAGGACCACACAGCTTGAAAGGAACTACGAAATAGAAAATCAGAAATAGTTTGGTGAGTTTCTCTGAAAAGATCATTGGGGAATATCAGTCAGGTTTCAGAAAAAGTAGATCCACTATAAACCAGTTGCTCACTATGAGGTAGCTGCTAGGAAAAGCATGGGAATATAAAACAACGGTTCCACCAAATATACGTAGACTTTAAACAGGCATACGATTCTACATACAGAAGTAAATTACCAGTCTTTCTTGAAAGTTTTGAAATCCTAAAGAAAATAATACGGCTGATCAATTTCACCCATCATAATATCTGGGCCTATGCAAGAATTAACAAAGAATTGAGTCAGGGTTCAGAGTTAATCAAGGTCTTAAATAGTGTCGAACCAATACTGGTCTGGCTCTTCAACCTAATGCTGGAGTTTGTAATAAGAAAGCTGGAAACAGACAGACAATGAATACTGTTGCAATGACTAATGCAAATAGTTAAGTATGCGGATGATATTTGCATTTTAGGAAGAATGAAAAATATTACTGTTGCGATCACCAGGGGGAGAAAAGCAAGGAGGTCGGGCTCCAGACAAACCAGAAGACAACGAATGCAATGCTTTAAAAGAAAGAGCAAAGTTGTCTGAAAAAAAACACATCAGAATAGAGGAAGGTGAGTCAAATATTTCAGAGAAATTGCTATTTGTGCACCATAATTACTGACCGAAACGAGCTGAAGAGATCCGCAACAAAATGCAGAGGGCCATACACTTTACACTGTATTTCTCTCCTCAGTATTTGCTTAAGAGCAATGAGGTCAGTAAGAAATTTAAAATTACACTGTACAAAACCCTCATGAGACCAGTCCTCACTTAAGGAACGGTAATATTGACTCTATCAAAATATGTACTCTCGCAACTGGACACAGTCGAGAGAGAGACGCATTTACAGCATAGAAATATACTACCTATTGGAAGGCTGAGTAATACGGGGACCAACGGGCGAATTCCAGCCGGTTACCAAGCCACCCCCCACTCTATTATCGGTTTTTTATTATCATAGACCCCTCACTTTGAACTGCTGTAGATGCCACATAAAATTACAGAAAAAACTAATTAACACCATTAAATTTGTCATGTCATTCTGCTTATACTTAAGTTTTTAAAAATGGTTCTAAGAATAAATAATACTGTTTTAAAAACAGAAATGTTCCAAAAAACGCGAAATTTTTATCGTTTTTTCCGATACGTCGATTTTACTATTTATTACAAAATAAACTAAGAGTGACGAAAATAATTCTTATTCAGCAAATGATCACTATTGTATTTGTGACATTTATTAATTTCAAGCTTCTGCATGCAAAATGTAATGAGTTATTAATCTTTTTCGAAAACTGTCGTGGGTTCTTGCGTTACATCGGCTCCAGCGAGCGGTCAGGGCCAGCAAGAAACGACATATAATATGGTTGGTCGGAGAGGAGGGAGGCGGGGTCAGTCTCCACAGTGAAACGCCATTCGTGGGTAATACGTGTTAAATACTCACTGATTACGAGGTTCGAAGGCAGACGGTATCGGCGTCGTTGTGAGTGGTTCTAGAGCGGACGCTCATGACGAAGCCAGCTCGGTGGTCATGGCAGCGGTTCTCTGATGGTTGGCCGGACAGGGCCACAGAGCGGCGTACGGTGACGTCGTGGTGGCGGCGGTGCGCCCGTCGGGACTCGACCGAGCCGTTGCGTCTGGATGAGCCGGACGGACGAACGTCAATGAGACGGCAGCGAGACGCCAAAATGATACGGCAAAATGAGAGTGAACGTGTCTTCCTACGAGACTTTTATATTATATCTAGTCCGCGTCACGGTGCCTTACTAAACTCGATACCACCTGCCAACGTTTCTGACCTCAACCCGAAAGTGCATATGTGAGCTTCACAACAAAACACTGCTAAAAAGGATCAGATACATAATTAAGGAATAAAATTTATTCTGTCGCACTCAGGAGAATGTCATGATCACGTTACAATTAAATATAAACATTTACAACTATTTGTGTAGCCTCCAGCAAGTGATCAATAAAACCATGTTTTCAATTAGCGAGCAGAGATGGATTTCAGTCACGCGCTTTGTTGCCGCGCGTTTCACTCCACTGACTCGTATAGTTTTGTCCGCTTTGAGTCCAGCTTGTTGACTGAATACGGCACTGGCAACAACGCTCGTGACGAAAATGCACCGCTGGCCGATTATCCGAAACATGATTTTATTTATCATTTGCTGGAGGTTACACAAGTAGTTTTAAACGTTTAAATTTAATTGTAAACTGATCATGGCATTCTTCTGAGTGCGACAGTATAAATTTTATTCCTTAAAAATGTGTCTGGTCCTTTTAAGCAATGTTTTTGGAAAAGGTTTATAACTCATTATATCTTTCATTTTGAAGGTCAAATTTTTGAGATGTTGTCACAAATATAATGGTTAACATTCGCTGAATAAGAATTATTTTTGACACTATTAGTTTATTTTATAAAAAATAGTAAATTCGACGTATCGGTAAAACGGTAAAAATTTTCGCGTTTTTTGAAACATTTCTTAAAAAGACAGTATTACTCATTCTTAGAACCATTTTTAAGACTTGAGTATAAGCAGAAGAACATGACAAATTTAATGGTGTTAATTAGTTTTTTCTACAATTTTTTGTGGCATCTACAGCAGTTCAAAGTGAGGGGTTAATAATAATAAAATCCGATAATAATCGAGGTATTAAACGAAGTTGCTAACGCGTTGCGTCGCTCGTCGCACCAATCAGATACGTGTGTCATTCACAGAAATTAATAATGTAAAAGTGATGTTATCTCCTTTCTTTCACTTTATCAAGACAGCAATTATAATCGTTAATTAAAATGGCCAACACATGTGTAGCCTACAAATGTAATAACTCTCCCGTGAAGAATTGACTTATCATTTCGTAGGTAAGTAGTATGCAAAAGAATTGGTCTTAACTGTTGAACCTTCACTATCTTTTAAAATTATACATTTGCCAGCACAGTAATACAAATTTTAGTATATGTTAAGTAACTATTGAAGTCCCTAAACAATGATTGCATCATTGTAGTTGAGTAGATTGTTGATGTTTTACTAAAAGAATGTAACGGCAAAGCGATTTATTTGAAAAGTTTGTCCTTTACATAAAAATTAGGTTTCTTTATTCTCAAAGCAGTAAATATAGTAATTAATATTCAGGTTTATTTTAAGGTTTCCTCGAGATCCTGACCTTAAAAAGAAATGGATAATAGCTACGAAAAGGAAAGGTTTCATCCCTTCCAAATATTCAAGTATCTGCAGTGCATTTTGAAAAAAAAAACTGTTTTGAGGAAGGACGAATCGTTTTTTAAATTTTTTAAAACAAGTAGTCCCTATAATATTTGATCTTTCACCACATCTTTAGACATCACAACCTAAACGGTGGAGAAAAATTGAAAGATTTCCGGTACGATTACTTGGAGCGAATCCATAAAAAAAATTCTCTAAAAATTCTCCCTAAAAATATATTTCGTAGAGTAAATGTGAGACATCAAATTGATAATTATAGCCTACTATTTACATTCATTTCTAAACCTTCCGTCTTTTTACTTTGTGAACTGAAGAACTAGCGCAATAAATGTGAACAATCCAATAAGGTTGTATAATATAGTTATTAATATCCAATTGGTAGTTACATTTTAAATGAATTTATCATTTTAACAATGGATTTATTATATTTAACGTAACATTACAATTAATGAACAACTTGCGAGTGTGCTTGGAAACTGTTTTAATATTTGGCTAACATCAGATACTTAGGAGCAATTAATTATATTTGTAATATTGTTATTTTCTTAAATTATTTTCGTCTTTCATTTAAAAAATATCGTTCAGTTAAATAAATCTAAACTTGGTAGGCGCCCGAATCTTAAGAAGCTTGTTTTATTTCAAAATATGTAGGTTAAGATTGCTGTACTCAGGGTTGGTTTTAACATAGTTTTCATCAGTGCTATTGTCAAATACTTATTGTCAATACATGTAAATATCTTTTTCCTTTCTGAAATAATCCTCCTGCTCAAATGAGGAAGGATTGGCACCGGCGGTGACTCCGACATGAATTTCTTTATTAGTAATAATAGTCCTGCATTTGTATCTTGAGCGCTTCTTTGGTTAGTTATTCGTGTGCTGTCTCACGCTACGCTAACAAGAATAAGTTGACAAGATACAAATAGCATCTCCTCAACCCATTATAAAAAATAATCTGTGTTTACTAAATGTTCTTGACAGAGAAGAGATTTGATTACGAAATATTTAATTTAAACGAAAACTGCCCCCTGCAACAACGTTTTCACCGCCAACATAACATACGACAGATAGTCCTGTTATGCTGCTAGTCCGAAGTCCAGAAAAGTTGTCTCATGTCAGAAAGGATTCTTAGGACCAATTTCACCAAATGTAGAATAATCGCGATTTCCTTAAACGTGATTAGGTAAATGGAATCGCGATTACATTTTATGCGTTTCACCAAGCAAAACTAATCGTCGATTAAGTTGCTCAATGTTTCTGAAGAATCTCTGGGTTGGTAGTAGTTTTACAGTGCATTATGGGTCATTTGAAGACAAATGACGGGAGGAAAACGCATCATGTTGCTCACTACCGCCACCTAAGGACACCATAGGCAGCAGCGGGCCTCCCTCGTGCCACTGAACATAACCTATAAACCGAGCTACGAGCAAACAAACAAAATGGACGCCATATTTCTCGCAGTTCTGAAGAAAATCGCGATTTGCGCTGGTAATCGAAGGGTCCCCGAACGTTTAAGCGTTAATCGCGATTTTCTCGTAAATCGAAGATGGTGGAACGCGCATTTTGATAATCACGATTTACTGCACAGAAAATCTCGTTTAAGACATTAAACGAACTTGGTGAAATGGGGCCTTAGTCTGCTTGTGTGTTTGGGGAAAAATGCGTAGGGAGGTTGTTTTTCACTTAACTTGCCTGTCTATCCAACGGCTACAAATTTTGAGTTCAGGGAGAGTATAATTAAATTATTAAAGATAATTTTATCTTTAAATTATTAAAGATAAAATTATTAAAGATAATAATGGTGTGAATCCAAAGAGTATATGTTTGTAGATGTGTCATTTTTATATGTTACATTGAAAAGGAGAACAGAGGAATGGTTGCATCTTATGTTTCTCTTGGTTTCGTGGATCTTCCACCCACGCGACCTCTACTCACTTGTAACCTCACATTCGGTGACGCTGCATTACTTTGCTGCGTAAGCTTACGTATCAAATGTGTCCATTGCTCCTTTTGCCGTGCTTTCTTGTTAATTGGTGCATGATGTGTGTCATATTTAATGTTTGTGTATATTATTTGATGCGTGAGGATGTTATTTTATATTATTTCTTATCGTTTCAAGAATTACCGTGGCTACGTGTTTTCTTCTTCTTTGTTTTGAAGGTAATGTTTGATAAAGTTTTTTTTTATTATTATTATTTTTTAATTTAATGCTTTATAGCAGTTTCAATCGTTAGAAATATATTATTGTTAAAAATATATTTTACCACTTACAGAATTCTTTGACGAGATAAGGAGCGTTACGAAATAATAGGATGTAAATAAAACAAACAGTATCACCTATTTAACCGAAATATTTAATAGACACGATTAGTGTTTATTAATATAATTTTGAAATTTCAAATTGCAAAAAAATTAACTCTTTAGCTCCTAATTAAATTTTATAAGAATATTTATGGTCTGCTGAATTTGTTCTCGCGTTAATAATATCCTCTTTAACTTTATATTTATTAATAAATATATCTTTTGAAATGGAATATAAATCTTGCTGATCTTATCTCTCCCAAAAACGAAAAAACAGAATTTGTATATTAGAGATTCTTTTACATAATGCTAGTAAAATATTTCTTTAATAAACTTTTTAAATTGGGTAAATTGAAGACGATCAAAGTAACAGCGTAACATGTGAAAATCATCCCCCTCCTAATAGAATGCTTTAATGTCGTTCACTAGTCCAGACTGAGAAACGTACATGAGAAAGTATGTGCAATGGTTTTGCACCACTAGTTTTCATTTGTAGTATTTGTAAATGGGAAATGTAGCATGCTATTGAAGCTTATGTACATGGAGCGATAGGAGGTGTGAATTGGGTGGGTTTGGCCCACATGGAGGGGTTAGTAGATGTTAGACATAGTAAGAGTTATTGTGTGAACCCAGGATGACTTGATGAGGAGCGAGCACACTAACACCGTATCCACAGAGGGCGCTCAAGTTATAGTGCTACTAACATAATCAATCACACTGCTTATGAAATGAGATGAAAAAATTGGTTCAAGAAATTCTAAATATTTCCAGAAATATATCGATTATGAGTGATGAACTATCAGTAAAAAGTCTGCACTGATTATCTAAAAAAGTCAAAAAGGGGAAACAAAAAATCCGCATTATTTGTTTCTTGACTTAGTAGAATAACCAGATCAGATAGTTTTTACAGTGACAGATTCTCTTAATAAATATGGATTTGATGATAATTATTTGCAATACCATTTAATATCATGGTGTGAATGCTATGTTACGCAAAACGTTTCTTAGATAAATTTCCGAATTTAATCCTTTAGCATTGCATAAATCATCGGTTAGAATTGTCAGTGGGAGACGCAACATCAGAGGTGCACGGGATACTTTATTTTCAAATATTTATGAATAAGCTATACTGTCTATATAGTCAATCGCCAAAAAATCAAAGAGAATTAGAAACATGTGGTAAAGCCATTGAAGAAGTAGTGAAAAAAATTGAAAGACTATTTCATGTGCAATGGGTAGCTACTTCATTTCAATCAATATTTGCAGTATGGCAGAATTTTGCCTCATTATGTATTCATTAGAAAAGAGCTAGTACAGATGAACATGATAAGACAGAAAAAGCTATATTTGTTGGACTTTATAATTGACTTTCACTGAAACAATTTGTTTTTTAGCTGTTATGTATAAAGTATTATTCGAAATATCTGTTCTGTCTGAATCATTACAAAATCGAAATGTCACAATAGTCTATGCAGATAAATTGATGTGTCGTTTTATTTTGCATTTAGAACTCTTAAGGATTCTTCAAAAGGAGATAAATTAGTAGAAGCTAAACATGCTATTGATAAAATGAAGCTAAACTCAATTGATTTAACAAATAATAAACGAGTAAGTACTTATAAGAGAAATAAATATTTAACTAATTTAATAAACAATTTCAAACATAGATTGCTTACTGGCAAATATTTTGCTACAGGCATCAAATTATCAACAAATTAAAGATTCTTGAACCAAATGAATGACCTCCTGATATCAATTTGCAATTTGGAAGAGTTGAAATAGAATCAGTGTGCAAATGCTTTGATATACCATTTAAAAAAACTTTAAATGCGTACCGTGATTATTTAGGTAATGGTGATCGTTCAATTCCTATAGATTTGGAAGAATTGATGTCCTGCGAAAATGCGTGTAGTTCTTCAGAATGCAAATGTGGTTTTAGTTGTATGAATTTAATATTGACTGATAAGAGAATTGATGTCCTGCGAAAATGCGTGTAGTTCTTCAGAATGCAAATGTGGTTTTAGTTGTATGAATTTAATATTGACTGATAAGAGTTCGTATTTTCTTATTGACCATGTTTCAAGTTTATTGTTTATTAAACTACATGGTCCACCCTTAGACTCATAAAACCCAAATTCATATGTTAAAACTTGGTTATGTAGTGACAGATCTGCAGTAGATCCACAAACAAAAAAAGCATGCACGAAAAATTATGTACATGATCCCTCATGGGAATTTTTGTAAAAATAAAATATAAATATTTGCAAATAAATAGGGAAATTATAATATGTAATTGTTTAAAAACTATTATAGCAAAATGAAAAAG
This sequence comes from Laupala kohalensis, assembly GCA_002313205.1. Classification (NCBI taxonomy): domain Eukaryota; kingdom Metazoa; phylum Arthropoda; class Insecta; order Orthoptera; family Trigonidiidae; genus Laupala; species Laupala kohalensis. The sequence continues at coordinate 31,367 of NNCF01131107.1, read as the reverse complement.
TATGGTTTATATTTATCCATTTTTCATTTAATGACTTATATATACCAATTTTTAATACTTGAAGGATTGGTGTACTGGTACTTTTTTATTTAGCAATACACCACTCGCTTTTGGGAATTTTCAGGTTTCTGCTAAACAAGAAGAGGTATTCTTGGTTTTCTTTAGAGTCACTTTATTTTATTGATAGAAACGAAATAATGTATATTATTATTAAGCAGCCACTGAAAGCTTGAGCCCCCTGAGCATGTTACTACATATATCACAGCAATGGGTAAAATGATGTATCACCACTGAATCTTCGGGAGTTACTGCGATAGCCCAGTTTATGCAACTAGTTATTTCACTCAAGCCTCCTTCGGAAAGTCATAACATTCAGAGGCGCTCACTTTTTTTTCCAGAGTACTAGAACTTCCTTCTCTTCAGCTCAGAGTTGACTTACATTAACTCACCCAACAGTTTTCAAATTTTTCGATTATCTAGTGCAAACCATGTAAATCCTGATATTTTGTTTAACCAACCAATGTACTATGGTTTCCTCCTCCATTTACCCATAAACCACTAGCACGATAATCTACAGTTTGTCTTATCTGTAAAGCAATTATTGCATCCCCGAAGTTCAATTGTAATATTTTCCAAGATATTTGCAAATCATGATCTTTACGTAGATGTTTTCATTGATATATTCATATGAGTCCCCAAATCTTACACTATGGAAAATATTTAATTACACTACTTGATTCACCTTTCGCACTGTTTTGTAACATTCTAACACAGTTTCATTTCTCTCACCGTTACTAATAAGTTAAGTCTCACCGTTATTAATCAGTAATGTGAACACACAGAATTTCAGTTAATGAAAGAAATAAACATGTCACAGCAGTACACAAAAATATATTATATTCTCATTGATTCCACTACAGTTCAATGTTTACAAAGTTCTGGAAGGCACAGTTTGGTCATTCATTATGAAACATATATTTTACTACATAGCAAACAAAAGAGCCAGATTATAGTTTCTCCTTATGCATTCATTCAACTTTGATTTCTTTCAAAATTCTATGCAAGTGATCAAAGTAAGAAATCTGTGTTGTACATTTACCACACATTTTGTATCAACTAATGGGGAATTAATGGTACAAAACATACCATACCCCCAAAAATAGTATAATCACTCAACAAAAAAATTGAAAGTAATATTTTTAAAATCATACATTCTTGACCTCTTATTACTTTAACTACAATTTTTCAGGATAAGGTTAGAAATTATAAAAATTGCTTGTAATTTTTTTGTGTTCTGAAATTTACTTTCTTTTTTGTTTACAATGTTTTATAGTTTCAAGTGATCATAATTGGTATTTGCAGAATATACTTTTTGTGTATTTGGAGGAGTGCATTTTCATGTTGTTTTTTTTTATTTTTACTTTTTTTTTTTTAATTGGGGTTTTAAGGCTTGTCAACATCAAGGTCATTAGAGCCCTTAATTTTCATGTTATAATTTATTTTAGCTCTGATGATGATAATCATATATCACAATTATATATCAAAATGTTGGCAAGTTCGAAGTGAATTTTCATTTTTTCAATATGTGACCCAATCCCAAGAAACTGTAGTTAATATTTTAAAAGACGTGATAATACTAAATATTGCAGATACATTCCATCATGAAATTCCATACAAAAAAGGTTGACATGATTTTTTTTGCACTAAATGGAACTTGATAAAACTAAAATATTTGGTAATTTGGAGCAATTAATTTTCACCTGAATGCACTGAGGTCATATCTCCAGGCATCCATTAGCTGGCACAAAATGCTGAAAGGAAAAAAGAAGAGAAACAACCTTGAATATTGGTTATTTAGTTTCACATTCAGTATGCAAAATAAGTAGACTCGAAGTACAGCTCCTTTATATAGGATGCAAGACACTTCGAGTGAAAATAGACTCATTTGTCATATCCATTAAATTCAAATCCATAAAAAATTCAAAATGAAAGTATCACCATGTGACTCACAAGAATTCATAAGAGGAATTTATGATCTTGTCCAGTAGTATTAGAATACAAGTGATAAGTATTAAATTTATTTCATCAGTTATCATTGTAAATAGACCAGCAATCTTGCTTAGTGGACCAGTAAGATACATGGATAAACACAAAATAGATTTGTATATTAAGGAACTAAACATTGTAAACAGTGGATCCCAATACATAATTATATCAAATTGGTTATGAAGCAAAGAAAAACACATCTAACTTAAAACAACTCAACATATGAAATTTACACAGTACATATTCTAAAACACTTATACAATGGTATATCTTTAAACACATTTTATTGAGAGTGGAAATAAAGATATAGGAGAATCATAAATATTAAAAGTTACAAGAACGGAACAAATCTAGAAATTGAAAAACTCCAGATACAATTATAACTTTCAATTCAATAAGGGAAAATCATAGAATTTTGGAAATGTATCTATAGCACAGAGTTATGCCAAAATACATTATCACTGCAATTCTATGATTATTAATATTAGAAGTTCCTTAAGAGGCAGTTTAAGAGTTTTCACTTCAAGCAGTGTGTAGCACGCAGTGGTGAAACAACAATACGAAGAACAACAGAATGACTCCGACCTTCCTTTGTATACAAAAGTTGACATACACTACTTAAAGGTCGAGGTTTCACAACTGTGTCGCGTAAAAAAACAGGCTTCGAATATTAACACTCCATTCCATTTGATCGGACCAATTTTCGAGGTTATACCGAATGAGTTAAAAGAAAAGAAAACTTCTTTCCACCGACACTTGAGTGTGGCGAGAGTGGATTGTGTTGTCATGAAATTAACCGAGCTCAATGGCTCAGCTTTTGTGAGAGTTGGTGATCAAAGATGAATTTCAAGTTACTTGAAAGATGGAACTTTTCGAATTAATCCAAGTTCCTAATTCCTTGGTTAGTGAATTGTGACTTATAATTGACAAATGTACAGACAAATATGCGTGATTTCTCGGGTTGCTATAGTGAAATTGTTTGCAAATTATCTATCATTTACACTATTTCTTGAAGATAATTTGGTGCATATCTTTGAATGTCCTGCAGAAAAGACCTAATTCTTTCAGATAAAAATACACGCATACATTCTACATATCTAATGAAATTATCCCAGCCTGATAAAATTTCAAGTAATTTACACGGCAGTACTAAATATATTTCCAAAGTTTCGACGACGGTAGAGCCGAGCTTTTAAATTACCTCTACACCTCTATCAAGTAGTTCAAAACAAAACAAAAAATTCAATAAATCTTTATTTTCCATTTCTAACTAAACTCGGTAGTCATTAACGAAAAGTTTCGAAACACGTCGAAAGAAAGTAAAAATACAAATATGCAGTAATAAAGAATGAAATGCACCAATGAATATTCCATTTTCATGAAACTACATTTTAGCATAACCCTCCTGAGTCTGGCATAATCGAGTAATTGCTTCATTCTGTTTCGGTCCTGATTGCCACACTACGGACAAAGAGCAAAATAAGTCTCCTATATCTATCACTCTCGAAGAAAAATACCAGTAACAATAACCAGTCGTCGTATTAGCTAGGAAAGGCACTCAAACTGATCATCAAAGACTGGGAATTGCCCAGTTGAGAAACTTCATGCACAACTCAAAACCAATGAAGCATGCTGCATTGGCTGGAAAAGCACGAAGCATCACAGGAGTGCAACCTTTGTAGAGAGCAGTGATCCCTTCCTCCTTGACAAGAGCAGAAAATACATCCCTCACGCCGTTGGGATACATTCCTTCCGGGGCTGAAACAATGATCCATATTTAACAATAAGGACAATTAAATGTAACTTAATAATTAGTCCTGAAACCAAAATTAAGTGTGAATTATCTCAAGTAAAAGTATAATCAATTTTCCGTCCCATGAAATCATTTAGTTGAGTAACCTACAATTGATACTAATGCAAATGTAAAACAATGAAGTAGACTAAAGATAAGTAAAGTAAGAAATAATGAGCATGTAACATGTTGCACATAATACGTATTTTAGAGCGTACTACAACTAGAAACATACACCCCGGTAGCAACGGATATCCATTGGACGTCCATTTAATGTCCACTACATCCCAAACACATCCGTGGATTTCTCAGATGTCCTATGGACGTCCTGTGAACGTCCAAAACCGTACATCCGGAAAAGGTCCCGCAACGGACGTCCAATGGATATCCGATGGCGGATGTTCTACAGACTATTCAATAATAAGATGTAACCTGTTTATAATAAAGGACAAACCAGAACAATTAATGAAGAAAATTAATTTTAAAGGATTATGACGACCAACAAGTAGTAATTTTGAACGTAGAGGACTCTCGGTAATCCTTAATTAGTCGACGCCTTATCATTCTACGGAAAGTCAGATATTTTTTTTATTTTTACATGCCTTCATTGATGAAACTTTGGGTTGGTGTGTAATACCCGTTTTGAGCCACTTACTGATTTTTTTAAAATTTGGTGAAAAGAGAAAGACGTAGAAACTAAGAATGATAAAATGTATTTTATATAAGGAAAATGTTACGTAATTTGGATTATTAATTCTTATCACATACTACATCTCTTCATTTAGGAATGGAAAATTTAAAAAACGTTTAAGAATATATACACTCCTGGAAAATGAAAAAAAGAACACCATGAAGAAAATAACTGAGAAATACCAAAGTTGCACAGAACTCTATGAGAGGGCAGTTAATGCGATGATCAAGAGCGCTGCGCTGCGGGAAAACCAGGAATCGCGTTATCAGCCGTGGAATGTTGCAAGCTTCGCAACAGTTGCTGACCTTCAGAGTCAGTAGCAGCCAGTTTGCCATGCCAAACAGACCTCCGTCTGTGTGCAACATTATTAGCATGCCGCGACAGCGTAAACGTGTACTGTTTGTGCAATTGACGGTGTTTGTGCGAGGGCATGTAGTGGGTCTTCAGGAGACTGGGTGGTCATACCGCAGAATTGCGCAACACGTGGGGTGTATCCACAGTACATCGATGTTGTCGCCGGTGGTCAGCAGAAGGTGCACGTGCCCGTCAGCCTGGGTCCGGACAGCTACGTCGCACAGATGCACGCGAAGACCGTCGCATCTTAAGAATTTCCGTGTCAGACCACATCGCGACTTCACAACAAATTAGGGGTACTGTTGCTCCCGGGGTGTCAGCGAGAACCATTCGCAACTGTCTCCGTGAAGGAGGGTTGCGATATTGCGAGCCGTTAGGGCGTCTTCCGCTCACGCCCCAACATCGTGGAGCTCGCCTCCAGTGGTGTCGCGATAGGCGTCTATGGAAGGTCGAATGGCGACTTGTCTTCAGTGATGAGAGTCGCTTCTGCCTTGGTACCATAAGGTCGTATGCATGTGTAGCGTAGTGCGGGTGAGCGCCAACGTCTGGAGTGTATAAGACAGAGACACATAGGGCCAACACCTGGTATCATGGTGTGGGTAGCCATATCTTACAATGGCCGTTCACCTTTGGTGATCGTAGAGGGAACATTGAACAGTGCACGGTACATCCAAAACATCATTTAACCAGTCGTACTACCGTTCGTACACCAACAAGGCTATGTCCTTTTCCAGCAGGACAATGCATGTCCACGTGCAGCCCGTGCCACCCAACTTGCTCTCCAAGGTGTACGTCAACTACCCTGGCCAGCACGATCCCCAGATCTGTCCCCCATTGAGCATGTTTGGGACTGGATGAAACGTCATATTGCGCGCTCTGCAAGACCGGCAGGAAATCTGTCCCAAATGAGGCATCAGGTACAAATTCAATGCCAGGCCATTTCGCAAGACTACATTCGTCACCTCTACGATCGTCTCCATGGGAGAATTGCAGTCTTCATTGCTGCAAAGGGAGGGTATACAGTGTACTAGCTCTGACATTTCGCACGCCCTGTCGACTACACTCACATGCGTATGGTTCTGTCGGTGTGATCGTTTGTTGTATACGTCCTCGAGAATGTGTCAATAAAATTTCCTTCTGGTGGGTCCACGAATTCATGGTGTTTTTTTTCATTTTCCAGTAGTGTATATTGCATTTGTTATAAAATTCCTTAGTATTTATGGTTAAAATATAATCAGTTTCTTTATGTTGTTAATATATCTATAAAAGTTAATGTAACAAAACATAACCAGTGAATAATTATGTTTAAACATATTAAACTTCCGCCATAATGCGACGATCTGTGTTCAATTCATGCCGCCAACGCAGGGTTAATAAATGTGTATAATTCAATATTTATTCGATATTTTTATTCATGGAAATAAAAAAGGTCTGTAATTATTTATATTATGATTTACCTCTTTTGCTCTGATATAAATAATTCTATTATAATATACTGAAATATTAAATTTAACATGTATATATGCAACTAGTGTTACTTTGTAACAACCATTTTACAAGCTAATCTGACTTTATTACAGCGTGGTAGCATAGATCTATTAGTTATAGGTTAGATACACCATTTCATTTAAACCATGCCGAAAATTATTTCCAAACGGCATTTGAATCGGAAAATACATGTTGATTGTGTGATAGCATTTATTTTTTGCAGGTATCCTTTTTCACACAAGCAGGAGGAAGCAATGTCAATGAAATGTGTTAACAGGTGTTGACGGCAGCTTTAACAGAGGAAGTTGCTTCTGTGTTCACCTATTCAGTTTGGTGCTAGTCTAGATGATCGACTCTGGCCAAACTTATACGTAGTAAATACTGCAAATTACCCTAAGTAATTTCTAAACTAATTAGTGCTTAACTGCAATGATCTTGGATGACGTTTCATTGTATTAATTAAAATGATGTATCGATGAAAAGCTTAGCACTCGTATTTTTCAACTTTACCTTTGTGGTATTTGCTCCAGGTCTTAATTCCTTTTAGTAGATTGTGGATGTTTGAGAACTGAAAATGTTGAAAATTTTTGCTACTAAACTCGTGCGTGAAAAATATACTGTTATCACAAGTATGGGCTCTAATGATCTTGCCATTGACGATCCCTAAAGCCCCACAAAAAAAGTTATCTCAAGTAAACTGATTTTTGTTTTATTAACTTGCCTAAGTTCTTTTCCTTCAACTCATTAAAGACAATGTAGTTAAACTTGCTAGTAGTTGATAATATTCTACCTTACATCTGTTTCTTTTTGTTGTAGAATTTGTAAGGATGAATGAATCAACGAAAATGAATTCTGACAAGGAAATTGTCTCAACCAGTTGGCTGCAGTTTGTTCATTCTCCGGAGCATTTAGCAAACAGAAAAAGAAATAGTGGGTTCTTTATTACTTAATTGTTTCACATAATGTCTTATTTATAATACGAGGAACATTTTTTTAAAAGTTCTTAAACAATTTTCATCACTCTACTCAGCAAATGTAACATTTTTGTTGCTTGAGAGCTGCGTTGTTGTGGCACCTAGAATTGTTTGAGGTTTACATGCATTTATTACACATTAGGGCATTATTAGTGCGCTTTTTATTTGAATAAGCTGTAATATTTTAGCCACAGTTATTGTTAAATTATTTACTTCTATCCAAATTGGGGACAGACTGCCTGAACTTCTGAAACATGTTTCTCAACTTTTTTTTCTTTTACGGGTTCCAGCAAAACGGAACTTCTGCCGAGACTTCCAATTAAAATTTGTTATTATTATTATTATTTATATTTTATGGCCTTCATTGTACCACTCTTGTTAATTTTGTGCACTAGTTCTTCATTCTCTCAAATCTTAACTTTCTTTCTTGGTCTGAAATCACCCTTCCCATTTTCCGTTTGTTGATCTTTGTTTCTAGTCTTGTTATTTTGTCTGTTTGGTTCTTTAAATCCACTATTGTGATTTGTAGTTCCCTCACATCCTCCTTGATTTCCGTAATCCATCTAATACTGCTCTTACTAGTCCATAAGTTTTCTATTATTCCCCTGATGATTCTGTCTTCTGGTGTTCTGATTGGACGACCTAGGAATGAGATGTGTATTTTCCTGATTGTGCTTATTACTGGCTCCATTTCCCTGTAGTCTGTTTCGTTGGAAGCTAGTCTCCAGTGTCCGTTTACTTGCTATTTTTTGTTTAAGCATGTCCTGACTATTGTTCTTTCAATATTTAGTATTGTCCATTTCTGCAGTGTTAGTAGTTTTAAAAATGGTTTGACTTGTATACGTTACTTCTGGTTGTGCAACTGTGTTTTTCTATGTAATGTCCAAAAGATATACATCTGTAATTATCTGGGCTACTCTTATCTCCTTTTTTGTGGAGTGGGTGGATAACAGTTGTATACTGTATCTGACAAAATAAATTAATTTGTTGTTATGACTTATTTATTTTTAGGTTTCTATCTTTCCTTCACCTAAGGAATGTAAAGAAAGGTATCTTCTTGTTCTATTAAATTAGAGGGACTTTAATTTTTTCAATGAAATGTAAGGTTAAATTTTAAAATCTGTATTAGATATAACATATTTATTTGAATATTTACCTATGTTTATATTTATTATGTTAAATACTAATTTGAATTGTTATTGAATGTAATATCGTACTTTTTAAGAATCCTAAAAGAAGATGCTCCTGATTTACAACTATAGTTAGGAGCACAGACAAATTTAGTGATAGAAATTTCTAGATGTTTATGGACGTCCGGGATATATCCGTAGATGTCCTTAGAATGTCCAGTTTTAAGACTTCACGGACATCGGAACATCCAACGGATATCAAATGGATGTCCGCCGGACATATTACTGATGTCCTATGGACATCCATGGGATGTCCTTGTGCAGTCTGGGCAGGCACTGGTCATGTGGCTAGTGGTGGAGCATCCTTAAATAAAGGTACATCGTTGACAATCACCCGTACTTCTGATTTCCTGCTAAGGATACCAGCAAAACTTTTCGTGGATTCGTATTAAGTTGCTAGCTATCTCACAACAATGGACACTATCGCATTCCTCAACTCATTCAAAGTTGATCTTCAGAAGGCGTACAATGACTTGATGCATTATATTGACACAAAAATCAGTGCGCTGGAAGAAATCAATAAGAAAACGATCGGCGGTTAGACTACAAATAAGGAATTCTCGCCGTCCTTCCAACTGCTACCACCCGGTTAGACCAACGACACATACACCAACCCAACTCTTCACTCAGAATAGGTTTAGTGTGTTAGATGACATGTCCCTGTTTCCTCCCTTACCTACTCGTTTCATCCCCTCCCGTCCAGTACACAGACCTGTTCACAAACCACGCACTGGTAAGCACAGCCGCCCAAAACCACGTAAAGAGTTGCTACCCAGAGATGAAACCAACACTTCCACGCAGAAATCAAACGTGCTCATATTAGCTGATTCGCTCGGTCGTCAGATGTCCTCCGTTTTGCGTGGATTACTTCCTAGCCAGTTCTCAGTCTCCGGTTTCTTTAAGCCAAACGCTCGTTTGGCTGAAGTTATTCGAGAACTGGACACCTACACTAAAAAAATCACAGAACGGGACACAGAAATAAATCCATAATTATAAAGTACTTGGGTGAAGAAACATGGAAAGATGTTTACAATTGCCAAAACAACGACAAAAAATTCAATGTATTTATCTCAATATTCCTAAATCATTACAACTCTAGTTTTCCCATAAAACGCAAGTTAATTAACACAAAGAAATACAATAGATGGATCACCCAAGGAATAAGGATTTCTTCAAAAAACAAACGCCGTTTATATTATCTTTTAAAACGCTATAACCAACCACCCGAATTCCATAATTATTTTCGTAAATATACGACTATTCTTCGAAAAGGAGTCTATGCAGCTAAAGTAATGGAAAACGACAGCCATATACTAAAATAGAACAATCGGATGAAAGCCATGCGGAATATTGTTAACAATTACAGAACTTCTGAAAATCGCGAAGAAAATGTTTCCTTACTAAACGATGGCAAGATCGTGTCAAATCCTCAGGACATCGCAAGTTTGTTTAATTCTTACTTCTCAGAAGCTGGCAAAATAACGAACTCAATATATCCAAATCAATGTCCTCCAATTACATCCACGCACGTACCCAAGTCTATGTTCACTTCCGAAACTAATGCCAGTGAAATGAGAATCATCTCATTAAAAAACAAATTTTCAACAGGCATAGATGGTATACCCGAGTTTATTGTTAAATTTTCGCCCCACGCTATATTAAATCCACTCATAAATATTTTTAATAGTTCTTTATCGGAAGGGGTGTTTTCTAATATATTTAAGAGAGCTAAAGTGAAACCTTTACACAAGAAAGGAAACAAACTTAATATTGGAAATTACCGACCAATATCTCCACTACCCACTCTCTCAAATATCCTATAATAATTGTTCTATAAGCGTCTTCTAGATTTTTTATCAAAAAATAACATTCTCTCTGACGACCAACACGGTTTTAGGAAATCCTTCTCCACTACAAGCGCCATATTTTCTTTCTTAAATGACGTTACCATATGTTTTGACCGTGGACAAAATCCTCTGGGCGTTATTCATTTATCCAAAACATTCCATGTCATCTATCACGAAATTCTCCTTTTCAAATTGCATTCTTTAGGCATTCGTTGACTTCCACATCAATTGCTAACTTCTTATTTCAAAGATCATCAACAGGTCGAAATATCCTATATTAAAAATAAAATACTTGAGCGTTGTCTTCCAGGAACAAAGCCACTTACTTGCGNAGCCACTTACTTGCGGAGAGTACCCCAAGGATCAATTCTCGGCCCTATACTCTTTTTATTATGTGAACGACATGTCATCATCCACATCAGATGGCAAAATGGTTCTTTTTGCTGATGACACTAATTTACTATGTAAACATGCCAATGCTCAAAAAGTTTTGTCTAACCTTTCGAGTTGGTTCCATGCAAATCGTGTCTATGTCATTTCTCAATAGTATCACAAAATCTTTACCCCAGGTTTCTCTTTCTTTAAACAACTNGTTAACGCAGTTAGTCCACGTATTTCCCGTTGCGTATATTTTGCAAACGTTTACTCCCATTTACGTTACGGCATTACCTTCTGGGGTAATTCCGGTCAGAGTATTCAAACTTTCAGAATTCAGAAGAGGTTAGTTCGAATAATTTGTAAATCTCACCCCCCGAAGCTCTTGTAAACCTTTATTCAAGGAATTAAATATCTTAAAACGTCCCTGCATTTATATTTATGAAGCAGCCGTGTTTGTTAAGACCGAATTACTGAAGTGCCACCCTTGCTTTATATGAAACAGTCTCGTTCACGAACACAATACTTGCAATAGTAATAATATTCATCGCCCTAGAGTGTCAACCACTCTTTGCCAAAAAAGGACCTTATCATTCGGGAATCGTTCTATATAATTCCCTGCCCAAGAATATAAAAGATATTATGAAATTGAATATCTTCAAATCCGAGGTTAAAAGCTACCTCGTGCACCAGTGCTTCTAGACTGGAAAAGAATTTATTGATTTTAATACAAATTAAATCCATCTTGTACTCTATCACGCCATTGCTGTAGTGCTTTTTAAATAACTTATAACAATTTCAAAAACTATTTTCGTGCATGATTGTGTTGTCTTATGGCTCATATTAATTTAGTTTTATGTGTACTGAACTTTGGCACGGTTGTGTACATAAATTATGTAGCCCCATCCTGGCCCGGGTTTTGCTCCGGTTTTCCTTCGGGTAGAGGCGGATTTCTTATACAGGATCTCTAGGCTTTGTCTAGGGGCGTGTTTATTGTAACAATAAATCGTGAATTTAGTGTTATTTCAATTCTTATGATTTGTAAGCACTATACTCAGAATAATCTATAGTTCGATAATAATTTGTACATGTAAATTTTTTCGTTAAATTACAAACGTATTGACATTCTATTAGTATTATAACTTGCAGCTAACTTTTCATTTTATCTAGGAACTTTTGCTGAAATTATTAAATCCGCCTCTGCCTTAGGGCCCTTGATCGGAATTGATGGGATGGTCCCTTGCTTGCTTCCGGAGAGTAAATTCGTTAATTGTCCTCCACGTGGTCATGCGCAGTTTGTACTGTTTTTTTGACAATAAATTATTATTATCTGGGTGTCTTGTTTAGGACGATACGCAATTTTTTCAGCCACTTGTGTACCTTTCGGCCCCGGTACTTCATTAAATGTATCTCGAATTCGCCGCAGTACTTCTAATGCTGAAGATAAAGGCTGAACAATAGTTTCAAGTACCATGAAATATTCTCTATAGTAGAAAATTGAGCAGATACATACGCTAGTTCACTTTGAACATTCGTATCTTGAAGAACGCTCTGTGCACTATCTATACTGACATTTTCATTCGGACCTAACTCTTAACAAAACCTCTTTGATTTGAACAAAATGTTTGTTGTAGCACAGTATTTGGCGACAATGGAATTTTCTTCTATACTGCTGGACTCTCAGGGGCGCTCTTACAAACACTTTTGTACGCGGTGAAATCAGTTCATTAATGGACATCTAACGAACTTCTTCTGCCACGCAATGGAGTTAATGTGCCAAGCAAATAAGGTGGATCATGTGGGGTAGAAAAACCTTCATTGTTTGCACAGCTTTATCATGTCAGGCGCTGCATCTGTTAATAATAGCAATATTATCTCAATAGGATCATCTCCAGGCTAAAGCAGTCGAAAAGAATCGTTGGCAAATTTTGCAATTGTTTCAATATTCTTTCTATCTAACTGTTTCGTTGCCAGTAAGTGAGACCTCGAAGGACTATCAAAACTTAATTTTCCAACTACTAAGTTGGCAATGTAACGTCCCTCTACGTCTGTGGTTTGAATAACGGAATTGCACACTGCTAAAGGTACCTTTTCCTTAGAGTTGACTCGTCGGGAATCTGTCTATTTGTGTACTTTTCTAGAAATGATCTGAAAATTTTGCTGTCCAAAGGACTTAACATTAACGGAAGATAAATGTAACGGAAGTTAATAAAAGCGTTAATGGTTTTAGAAGTTAACTTAAAAGTTAAACAAAATGTTAACTTCGTTAACTAACGATTAACTTTTCGAGAACTTTTCTCCCAAGCTATGGTTATACACGTAAATAAAAATAGTTTAAGGAATTACTTTATAGACTTATAATATTATGTTATTAATATTCAACTTCAGTTCACATAAGGGATAATGTTAAAAATGTACGTGAGAAATGAAGATTTTCTGTCGATTGTAACATTAGAAACACTCAACTGCGGAAATCAGTCACTTTTGTTTATATATCACGCATGAAAATAACTTTTTAAGTCTAGGAATTACATCAGCTTAAAGTACACTTCATTATTTGTGATAATGCTCAATACTAGTTCTATCCTTCAAAACTCTCAAAACTAGCTGTGGCCAAACCGCATCTGCCAAAGCTAGTTTTGGACGTTTTATCTGTCCAATGGCCGAATTCGGGATGTGTGCGAAACATATATACTAAAAATGAAGATTCAAATTTCAGTGTCGCAGTAGTGTAATGAGTAGAGCATGCTTAACGAGCGTAACGCATTGAGTTCGAGTTCTGTTGTCCATTACGTTAAATTTTGTCAAAGTATTTTTAATAAAATTAATAATTTCATTGACAAATAATTATTTCATAACATTATTAATAAAAGTGTTACAATAATTTTAATGAATTCTTCTTGACACGAATTTCTTTTCATTCAGCATGTCTATTGTATTTTGGTAAATAGCATCTCTGGTGTACATTGTTACTTGCGATTCAAGCAGAAGATTCTGATGTGATCTGATGATGTGTTGTTGTTGTTTTTTTTTGGGGGGGGGGCTTTAGGGCTCGTCAACATCGAGGTCATTAGAGCCCATTGATGATGTTCTTCTAGCTATATTTGGGGATTAATAACCGCATCTTTCAACCTCAATTTCGAGAAATCGCTCTAAATTCTTCAGTCATTTCTTCTTCAACCCTATACACACTTGCAATGTCTTTATTTGCATACAATACGACAATATTGAACTATTACTTCGAAGTTTGAAGAGAACTATATGAAACGCTCCGATCACAACAATATTGAAGAATAAACTGACACGTTTCCACATTTAATATATGACGGTAGGGGATTATCATAATATCGGTCACTTGAAGGTTATTACTTGAAAGTTTTTGCTTCACTAAGTTCACGAAAACGGATTTTTAACGACAGAAGAATTACAATTTACGACAGAAGAANAATATCGGTCACTTGAAGGTTATTACTTGAAAGTTTTTGCTTCACTAAGTTCACGAAAACGGATTTTTAACGACAGAAGAATTTAATTTTACAAGTACAGTTGTAATTTAAATCAATAAAATATTACATCAAGGTTAAAAATAAACGTAAAGTATTATTAAAATGTTTCTGGAATGTAAGTTACTCAAAAGTTAAATTTCTCTTGTCTTATTTCACTCTCTCGCTTTCGAACCATTCATTTCCTTTTCGCAACTCACCAATTTGACCCCATAGAATTAGCGGTCTCAGGCTATAGCCCACTTAGCACCACGGTTAGGTAGTAATAAAATGAAAACTAAAGCGTTTTTTATTTTTCTACTACCAAAAGAAATGGACGTAGATCGCTTTCAAGATGCCGCTGTTGTTGAAAGGTGTGAAATTGAAAAATAAAAAAAAGTTCTCAAAAGTCTTTCTATAACATGATTTTGAATAAGTAACAGTTTTTTAGATATTTATGGGCAAACCGGAAAATTTTAATATTATCATCAACAGCTCCATCTTTTATGTGTCGCTCTCTGATCGTTTGTACTGGTAGTATAAAAAATAAAAAAATCGTTATAACGTTCACATCGATGGCAAACGGCACAGTTTTCGACTTATTTTGAAGAATACAATTTAAAAAGGCAAATTTTAATGTGAAAATCTAAATTTTCAATACGTAATTACTCAAGGGAAAAGCAATTGCTGGAACTTTGTACAGAACACTTTTTCTTAAAAAATAATAATACATTCATTTCCGATGAAATTTTTTCATAGTACTTTTATGTACTATATAAGGGACTAAATTTTTCGAAGCTTGTACCCATGTTTACAGCCTTTTTTCTTAACGCTCTTAAACTCTACACTGGCAGAGAATGAACTGATTGGATGTAAAGATTTATTTACTCACTATTTTATGTATTTATTATATGTCTTTTGGCGAGGTTCAGGTAATCTCTTCCACCTAATCGTTGGGCTTGGGAGAGGGAATTGGGAATAAGAGATGTTGGGAAGCGTATGGTACTGAATCGACATTTACCTGGAGTAGGTGAGGGGAAATCTTCACTCAGTTCGGCAGTAAAGATTGATGGCGAATTCCTTGAATATCATTCTCCTCTCTAAACTTCTGTTAATTATCAGAGCTATTTACTCGAACTGAATATGGGCGTAGGAAGAACTAAGAAAGAGAGGACTCTTTCGCAAATTCATTCTTATAAAAGATGTCCCATCTGCATCTATTAAAAAAGTTTTATAACCACCAAAAGAATTTACTTTCTTTAAGAAAGTAATTTAAAGAAAACCTGATAGAGCTATCTACCAGTTGTACTATAGATTACAGGCAACAAAGATGAGAAATGATGCAACTGACGCAGGATACGGATATATATCTAGCAGAGAAGAGTTACCAATAAAATGCTTCATTTTAATTTTTTAAATGTCTAAATATGATTCAAACATCTGGGGTTCGTTAAGGCAGCGTTCTGACACCATACTAGTTTTCTCAATCTTGGACTACTTGACACAGAGTACGATGGGAATAAGAGAGGAATAACATAAGGAAAATGCACGAAACACAAGGTGGTCTTGATATCTAGATGGGATACATCTGATCTGCCATAGACGTGATTACTTACAAAAAATATTGGACTTTAATGAAGAATCAATAAAACGAGGACTTAAAATCAATACATAAAAACAAGTATAAATAAATCAATATATTAAAAACTTAAGTACAAATAAATCCAAGTACTAATAGAGGTTTGAGTTGAAATGGAGTATACAATAATTTTCATACTTCGGAAATGTATCTAAAGAATGTGGTGAGAAAACTGTCTACGAAATATTTCAGAGGACCAGGGGATCGTTCTCCGGTTTGAAGAAAGTGCGACTTTCAACATCCATTCATGAAGATACTAAGATCATGACCTTTCATGCGCGTGTGAAGTCCGCGCTACTTAAAGGGACCAAAGCCGTAGATTTATGTGAATCCCTCTTTACGACATAGCTCAAAAATAATGTGGCTTAGAATATTAAAAAATGCGATTTTCGGCCACGTGGTCCATTCTTTATCGTGTACGACACGTGCAGAATATGAATCGTACGTAATACATCAAATACAAACATCCTAGAATGAAAATTGTAACATTGGGACGAGAAAACAACTTCATACGCAATGAGGACAGAGCGCTTGGGCTCGTAAATAGAATATGTAATTTCCAACAACTTACCCGTCTGTAACCTGCTCTTCAGAACATCAGCTGGAATTCCAACAAGCCAATTAGCAATTCCTGCCATACCACCAGCAAATATTGTGCGCAATAAGCCAATTTTATTAGCATCTTGTCCTTCTGGAGTTAAAACTCTCTGGATCCAATCATAGGTCATGAAGTACATTCCACTAGCAGGTACATCTATTACAAAAAGTCATAAACAAAATCTTAGAAAGCAAATATAAAAGTGTAAAAATGAAAGCGTTTTAAAAGTAGAGCAATATTAAAGAATGGGATCTTCATTGGTTGAGACAAAATATCTATCAACGTACGAAAGAAAGCAACAAGCCAGTTAATAAATAAGGATATCTTGTGTTTAGGACAAGTAAAACAATTTCTTTTGTTATGTCAACGTTTCTGTATATTTTATATCTTCTTCAGGACTACAAAATCATCAACAAAGGATATTTTCAATATTAACTTATACACTAAACTACAGAAAACTCAAACCAAAAAGAAATGTATAACTGAATTGTGTATCTTGAATCTATATCTATTCTTCAACACATATAAACTTTCATTAATTTACAATATTACCATACAGATTTTTAATTGCCTATGTTACAGCTATGTACTATTGTTTTACTTTTGGTGTTCACGTGGTTTCGTAAATTTTACTATACACATTATCATATACATGAAGGCAAGCCGCTATATCTGTTCTATGGTTAAGAGCATTGATGGATTTTTTATGTACAGCATCTCCAACCGTTTAAGTTTCCTATCATCCCGGTCAGTTTTCACGATAATGAAATTATCTTCGTTAATATTGTGTTTTTCAGTGTAAGCATGAGTGGCTAATGTTGTAGTGTTGTTTTTGTTAGATTTTATCGAGTGTTTATGTTGGTACATCCTGGCTTTGTAATATTGAGTGGAACACGCTATATAAGTGGCACTGCAGTCTAAACATTGAGCTTTATAAATAAAATTGGATCTAAGTTCTTTAGGTATCATGTCCTTAAGATTAGTAAATAAATTGCCTTCTTTCTTTATATTATAAAATGAGCATTTCATTTGAGTTTTTTGTTCAAAGATTTTGTTTATCCTTTCGTTTAGATTCTTGATATATGGAAGTTTTACATATTTGACTTTAACATTATCTAATGTTTTACTGATTGTAGTTTCCTGTGTATTGTTAACAGTCTTCTTATTAATGAGATTATTAATTAGCCTATGGGGAAAGTTGTTAAGTTTAAGGACTTTTGTAATAATATCTTGGTTTGAGTCATGAAAAGATTCATCAGGTAAGAGAATTTACTTTGTTAATAACGTTGTAAGCGCAATAAATTTTTTGGTGATATAATTGGTTAGAAAGAAAACTGATCATCCTTCCTGATGAGCAAGGTTTTCGGTACCAATTGGTAACTATTCACCCATTTTGTTTACTGTGTACCATCACATCCAAAAATGGTATTTTGTAATCAACTTCTTTTTCTACCGTGAATTTTAATCTATCATGGTATGAAACTTGTAGCATACATTGTAGCAAATACTTGTAGCTAAGACAGGACTACTTGGTCCACCCATTGGGGTACCAAAACTTTGTTTAAAAATGGTTCCATTGGCTGTAAAAAATCTGATTCTAAAATAAACATTAATATATCTAAAAAAAAAAAAAAGTCCCATGGGTATCCTAGTACGTGGTTTAATTTCTTCCCACCAATGTTTAATTATTTGAATGATATTGTCAGAAGGGGTGTTAGTGAATAATGCTTGTACATCAAAAGATAACATTGTGTCATGCTCATCTACTGTGATTTAATCAAGTGTTTTCTTCAATTGAACTCAGTTAATTAAGTAATACATTTTGCAATGATTTGATTCAAAATATTATATAAACATTTTGATAATTTAAAGCATGGGGTATTGATACATGAAACAATAGGTCTAAGAGGATCACTCTCCTCCACTGAAAAACCTTTGTGTATTTTCGGCAATCCATACAATCGATTGTAGTACATACACACAGACATACATACACACGCAAAATGATACATACCAAACAATTCTAAAACCTGCTTACTCTGCTCATATCATCGCATACCAATCCTGCACGTATCCTCCTTCAAAACACACAATCATTTCCTTACATTTGCACACATCCTTCCAACCAGCAAGCAATATTTATTCTGCCTATGATTTAAGCTACCATGTGTGCCCCCCTCCCATTACTCATATTGGTGACACCACATTGCTACCAACCATCATGATTGTACAAAAAAAAAATTTGACTGATTAAAACAATTATCTACCAACAGCAAGAACTAAATATGAATTACAATATTTGAACTATATTTGAACAACAACATAGACAGCATCTTCTAATATTAGTATAAAAATTAATTCCATTTGCACAGTACTAAGAATTCATGTTTACAATAAAATTGATATAAACTTTGCTTATATTGTCAACATCAGTCGTCTTATTGCATGTGTTCTTGTTATAAACAATATTAATAATTTCCTTGATTTTCCTTTTGTAACAATTCTTTTTAAGTACTTATTATTGTTGAAATCAAAAGAATGAGATGTGTCTTTAGCATGCTGTGCTAATGCACATGTAGGGACAGATCTTTTAAAATCAGATCTATGTTGAGATAGTCTTTTGTTTAGAAATTGACTTGTGTCTCCAATATACACCTGTTCACAATCTTGACAAGGTACTTTACAAACAACTCTACTTTTGTCAATTGGTTGTTTGGTCTTGATGAATTCCAGTCTTCCTACAGTTCTATTGTTTTTGAAAACAATTTTAGTTCCTTTCATTTTTTACAACTTTCCCCAGAGACTGTGACAATCCATTGATATAAGTTAGTGATTTAAATTTTATGGAATTATTTACATCATTACTTGGACTGTTAATGTTACTCATATTAAATAACATATTGTTAATTCATTTGGAAGGGAAATTATTGTTTAATTATATTTGCTTGACTATTAATAATTTTTTTTGGTGAAACTCACTATTACTCAATGTAAGAGCACAATGCTTCAGAATTAATGCAGTGTTAATTTTATGCTGCAGAGGATGATGGGTAAAATAATCTAAATATCGGTCAGACTTGTTAGGCTTCCTCCACATATCTCTGGAAAATTCACCATTGTCTTTTCTGGTTATTCATGTTTGTCAAGAAATGCTATAGAATTATTATTTTCAATTTTAATAGTGAAATTTAGTTAGTCAATAATCTTGTAAAAACATTCCACACTTTTTGTACAGTCTCTTGGGATAGTTAAAAACAAATCATCTACATATTTAAAAATAAATGGAACATTAAAATCAATCATTGTTTTGACTTCATCTGATGCATAGTTCATCACAAAGTCAGCAATGATAGGGATTACTGGGCTACCCATTGCCACACCATTTAGTATACCATATATTTGTTATCATATACCAAGTATCCAATATATGAAATTCATACCAACTCAATACATTCACTTTTGCTAATTTAGTTTTTCCCTCCATGATCTCCCATTTTAATATATTAATGATAAACTGATTCAGTCTAACAATAAACCAAAAGCAGCTTGAGATATAATCAATAAGTAGGCAAAAAAGACTCTTGAACCAAAAAACATGGTCTTGAATTATAAGAATAAATCTGAGAATGATCCTGTAAAAGTATCTAATATTTTTAATAACTATAACCCCACCTATAACATATTAAGCAATATAAACCCCACCATCACACACACTTTATTAAGAAATGACAGCAAAAACACCATAACCAAAATTCTATCTTTCTGGAGCCAGTAACAACTAGATACCACATGAAAAATAAAAACTCATCACGTTGGAATGAAATTTCCATAAAAATTATTAAATACTGTAAAGATGTGCTAATAAATCCACTTGTATTTTTAATGAATACTTCACTGGTCACTGGAGTATTTCCAAATTGTTTTAAAAAACGTATCGTTAGACCTATTTTTTAAAAATGGCAGTACAGCAGATAGAAAATTATAGACCCATTACATTGCTTCCTGTATTTAGTAAGGTACTAGAAAAGGTATTATATGAGAGAATTAATGGCTTCTTAAATGGTAATTAAGCGTATCTCAACATGGCTTCAGAAAGGGATTTTCTCCAGTGACTGCCATGGCAGAATTCATACATGAAGCAATGACTCAGCTAGATAATGGAAACAAAATAGTAAGTATAATGATGGATCTATCCAAAGCCTTTGACTATGTAAAACATGCAACACTGCTAAATAAATTGTATAATTATGGCATTCGAGGAGTTGCCTATGATCTTATTGAACCATATTTACAAAACTGTTTACAATGTACAGAAATCTATAGTAAAAATAGAAACTCATAGCTCAACAATTTTCCTCCATTTTCTGCAATCATTGTGTATCTTCATTGTTCTAAGATCATTGGTAATATCCTTCTCCCACTGTTGTTTCAGTCAGCCTATATGCCTAGAAGCAATGGGTGACCATAATATGATCTTTTTTGTTACTCTTTCATCCTTCATCCTTTGAATGTGCCCCCACCATGCTATTCTCAGTGATTTGATGTGTTTAACTATTCTTTCCTTTCATTAGGCTTTTAAGTTCTTCATTAGATCTTATTCTCCATGAGCCATCTGGTTCTATTACTGGTCCATATATTTTCCTCATTATTCTTTCATTAACAAACAACTTTTTTGTATCTTTTTTCTTCAGAACCCAAGTTTCACTAGCATACACAGCTATTGGTTTAATTATTGTATTATATAACTTTAATTTAGTTGTTCTGCTGATTAATTTGCTTGTGAAAAGGTATTTGTACATGTAGTAAGCTCGGTTGGTAGCTGTTACTCTGTCATTGATATCTTTTTCAATGTCATTTTTATTATTTACTATTGATCCTAAATATTTAAAGTAGTTAACACTTTGTATTTCTTGTTTGTTTATGTTCATATGTTGTCCAGATGGATATTTTCTTGAACATTTCATATATTTTGTCTTCTGAGTGTTTATTATCAAGCCCACATTTCTTGCTTCTTTTTCTAATATTTGGAAAGTATCTATCATTTCTTGTTGTGTTCTTCCTAGAATCACCAAATCATCAGCATAAGCATATACGTGTTTCAACCTAGTAGATATATTTCCTCTATGTCAAGTTTCTTGACAACTGAATCTATTAAAATGATGAACAGAAGGACTGCTATTGGAGAACCTTGCGCTACACCAGTTTTAACCGCAAAATAGTTTGTAAATTCATTATTGATCTTTACTTTTACTTCATTATTAGTGAGGGATGCTTTAACAAGTTTAATAAGTTTTATAGGTACTTTATACTCTTTTAAACACTATAATTGCAGATCTATTCAAATGCCTGTTGAAAATCTATAAAGATGTTATGTAAATCAATGCTATACTCATAACATTTTTCATATATTTGTCTTTAAATGTGTATGTTTTCAATATAGTTTGAGAGCCTGTTATATAGTATGCTTGTGAATACTTTGGAACATGTGTTGAGTAAGGTTATTACTCTATAATTATCACATTTCTTATAAATTGGGCACACTATTCCTTGCAACCATTCTTTGGGAATATCATCTTCTTCTCATATCTTACACACTAGTTTACGAATTCTTTCAATTAATGTATTTCCTCCGCTTTTTAATAGTTCCGCTGTTATATTTCGGATCTGGGGGCTTTGTTATTTCTCAGTTTTTTTAATGACATTTTTAACTTCTGTTATATTTGGTGGTTCTGCTTCTTCATCATTCTCATACGCCAAGTCCACTGTTTCGATAGGGCGGTGTTCCATAAATTCACAGTTGAGATCACTGAAGTAAGATTCCCATCTTTGAAGCACATCCCTTTTTTCTGATGATAAGTGTCTTTACATATTTATTTGATTTGATAGGAGTTTGTTAAAAGTTTTGGCATCTTTATAGAATTTTCTTATGTCATTCTTTTTCCATATCACTGACTTTTCCATTCAACCATTCTTTCTTTTTGTTCCTACATAGTGTTCTTGCTTTTTCTCTCAGCTGTGAGTACTTTTCGTAGTTTGCTCCGGCATTTCTCAGTTTTAATTTATTTCTCGCTTCTTTTTTCATTTCAGAGATTTTCACACAATCGTCATCCCACCATTCTTTCCTTAGAGGTCTCAATGCTGTTCCAATAGTTTCTTCAGCAGTTTCCAATATACATGATTTTATACTGTTCCAATCCTTCTGTATATCTTCTTCTTCTGGCAATATATCTAATTTCCTATGTAATATATTCTTGTATTCTCTTATTTTAGTTGAATCTGTTAGGTTCTTTGGATTCCATCTCTTTATGCTCTCATTTTCTTCCTGACCTCATTAGTTCTTGCTTTATGATAACTTTAATCATAAAATGGTCTGCGTTGCAGTCTTTGGGAGCGTGTATCTTGTATAAGACTTCTCTTACTTTCATTTACCAGCGCATGATCATTTTGATTGATGGTTTTATCATCAGGTGACACCCATGTTTGTAAATGAATTTTCTGGTGTTGATATTGTGTGCTGGTAATTATTATATTTGAGATTGCATAATTTGCTGTTATATTGCCATTCTCATTACATTTCTCGTATAGAGTAAATTTCCTGGACACATCTCTGTATCATTGTTCTTTTCCTATTTGGGCATTGAAATCTCCTCTGCCTTAGGGCCCTTGATCGGAATTGATGGGATGGTCCCTTGTTTACTTCCGGAGAGTAAAATTAGTTTGTTGTTCTCCACGTGGTCATACGCAGTTTGTACTATTTTTTGACAATAATTTTTTTTAAATTATTA
The DNA here is from genome assembly GCA_002313205.1 of Laupala kohalensis. Taxonomy (NCBI): domain Eukaryota; kingdom Metazoa; phylum Arthropoda; class Insecta; order Orthoptera; family Trigonidiidae; genus Laupala; species Laupala kohalensis. The sequence goes on along the minus strand of NNCF01131107.1, from coordinate 8,106 downwards.
TTATTATTATTATTATTATTATTATGACCATTACAATGTCATTTTTTGGTACATGATCAATGAGCCATTGTAGTTCATCGTAAAATTAATTTTTGACTTCTATATCCTTATTTTCCGAGGGAGCATGAACATTTACTATTGTTAAATTGTGAAACTTGTCTTTCACTCGGATTTTACATATTCTTTCATTCATAGGTTCAAAGCCCATTATACTTTTATTAATTTATTTCATTACGAGAAATCCAGTACCCAGTTGACCAGAGTGTACTGTGAGCAGCTATAATACATTGAGAAGTTGTCCCATGTTATTTTTCCATTTCCTTTCCATCTTATTTCTTGAAGTGTCGTAATTTTAATATCTGCCTTAGATATTTCTTTATATACTTCTTGCATTTTTCCTACCTGTAGCATGGTCTGCACATTCAATGATCCAATATTTAAAACCAAACTCTTATTACTTTTAACATGCCTAGGTCGTCGAGATAAATCGTTACCAGTTCTATAACTTTGTTGAGCTTTCCGAGCGATTTGGCTTTTCTAGAAATAAAGTGCTGGCCTATATCAAATCCCGATTAACCAAGGAGGACTAGGAGTATTCTTTCGGGGTTCTGTCCTAGTGGGGAGGGGGGGTTGCATACCACAGCTAAAGAGCCCGCCCCTGCCCTTGGTTTTCTGTCGGGGTTTTCCTTCCCTTAATCTTTGGGGATCCCTCCCCCTCCTACAAGGCAGCAGGTGGTAAGGAAATAGGAATGGCTGGGGAAGACAGGTCGTTGTGGAACACACTTTGTCTGATACCTCGGCAGAGACCTGTCCGGTCGGTTTGAGTGGCCCTGATGGTAGTTATGCTACCGCCGGCATAGCTCTCTGCTTCATTGGTACACACATACCCTCGTCACCCGCACGGATAGTGCTTCGTTAAAATGGTGTTCCCTGGGAGGGTTATGATTTTTCTTACAGTATCTATAATTCTTGTAAGACATGTGTTATGAAATTATTTTAGAAAGACTCTTTTTACCATGAATTAAATAGCAATTCAATGTATCTTCTAATCTGACAATTTAATGGCTTTGTAAACATACAATACAACTCGAACATGCAAAACTTTTACTGTGTTGCCAAAGATAGAATTATACACAATTTCCACCCAGGCCTAACCCCGGAAGACCCGAGACCCCATAAAAGAGATAAGTGAACTTAGGCGGCACACTATGCTGTGAGCTCTTAAGTATCGGTGTCACACGTACTTACGTGTTATGGTTTGTTATGTATATATTTCTTCCTCGTACCTACACGTGGAGAAGATCGACAGGTACACAGCAGAATACTCAAATAGTGTAGACACACGGAAAGAAATAGCAGCACCAATAGCATATTTTATCATCAATATTTGCAAGAAACCACAAGATATTTCGATGTGTACATAAACAATCGAATATAACTACACTGAATCAAAAACTATTCTTGATTTAAAAACACGTAAACAACACACATGTTAACAAATTGGAAGTAAATCATGATCGTAGGAGTTTAACGCCATAATCTTCACTACTTTACTCGTAGTTCACAGTCAGTGCGACTGTAAGAAAATGTCATAATAGACTAAGGCATATCGTGGTAAATAAAATTTGGGATCAAAGTCAAGGCAAAGTTCACTCAAAATACAGGTCTGACGATTTACATAACATCTACCACTTCATTTTACATCTCAAGTGAGTAGAAACACACTATCCAACACATTCACTTAAATAAATATTTTAAATACTCTGGCACCACATTGTTATTTCGAAGTTACTTTTTAAAAACTTCGGAAAAACACGATGTTGACACGCCAGGGTTCCAAGAACACGTAAGCCAAAAAATTTGGTATGACATGATAGTGACGTCATGTCCACGAGATTGATCCTGATCCTTAATTCTTCCCTGGGTGCTACCCCCCTCTGACATGAGAGCAATTTTCCCACTATTTTAGTTCACATGTATGCCTACTGGAAATCTCGGAACATTTCGAAATCTTACCATTTCATTAGATTAACGGACAAGGTGCTTGTAACAACAACATACCCCACGTAAGCTTGAAAAGGCACAAACGCTGGATTTTTTTCAAATTGTCGTGAAAAGTTAACATTACGTACGCGATAACTACATACGCTATAGTCGTTACTTAATTATGGGCCGGTAACAAGACGTATTTTTCTAAGTTCTCTTTGGCTTCTAAGTTCTAAATTTTCTAAGTTCTCTTTGGCTCTCGGTTGTGTTTATACATGCCCTCCGTAAAAACGGTGTAATACAGATGCTAAGATCTTTCAATCATATTTTTGTCACAAGAATCACTGGGTCACTCGTCAATTATCACGCCAATCTGTTTCTACAATTTATCTTAATGGAATTATGCTTAGCTCCATCGTCGGAGATCTCCTGTTCTTTAGAGCCATGCCTAACAACATACCACTTAACCATGCAGATTTTTCCAATCCATGAGACATCTGATATCAGACGCTGGGGCATCGTTCATCTTCGTCTCCCATCTCACCCTTTGAATTACCTTCCATGAGGATTAAGAAAAGACGTCTCATAAATACCCCACAGCAATTGTCTTCGGGAATCGCCAGCAATTTATTTGCAACAGAAAATATGTTATAAGGTCTTCAAAATTGCACGAAATGAAATTTGCACGAGGGCTGAGATTTTGCGACAAAAGATGTAGAAAAACAATACTTTGAAGATAATTAATGGATCACAAAACACAAGAATATCTTCGAAGAATGAAGGAAACGAAAAGCATGTACCTTCCACGGTATGCAATTCTACAACCTTCGCTCGTACTTACATTATGACAGAGGTTTATCACAAAAATTTTACTACCTACTTGCATCCAGCTGTTAGAGATAGAAATAATACCATCATGTTTCCAGTACGTATTCTGGAGAAACTTTAATATTTCCAGCAGATAACACAGTAAAAGGAAATGGAGGCAGAGAGGAAAGGAAAGAGAAAAAAGATAAGCGTAGAACATTATTATCATACAAACCCTCCCACCGCCGTACTTCCTTTAGTTCCACAACAGCATTCATGATGGGAAGTTCAACCTCCAGGAAGGCACTGAACTTTTTATTACTCTTCGCATTGGTAAGTACTTCAAAAAGAGCACATTGTTTTTTTACGCTAAACTAAACGAGAAAGAAAGACTCATTCCGGATTTACATGAGGAATCGAACCCTCCTCACATTTTATTCTTAACATGAAACACTTAAAATTGCTCTCTAAATATGACTTTTGGAGGAATCTTAACATTTTACACGCTCACAGGGTTCAAATATAACTAAAAACGTGTTTCAATAAACTTTTTTCTCTCTCTCCCCCTTAATAATGATATAAAAAATTACAGAAAACAGGTCTTTAATGTTACATTTGAGATATATTGTTTGAAAGATAACGCTGCAAAGGAGGTCACAGTAAAAATTAAGAAAATTTTAAAAATTTAATACCTTGAGCACAGTACTGTCTCTATTTTCATGACACATTATATATATAAAATACAAAATACGTATACACAATATGTAAAATATAAAATACATAGTGTACATTATATATAATAAAAAAGTTTTTAAGTTAATGAAAAACAGAAAAGAAAACACAAAAGATACAAATTGGATGAGACGCTTCGGCTGTCATCATCATCAGTCACATTGAAAATGGTAAGATGTCTTCGGATTACGCTGACTGACCGTTAGATGGAAGGTAAGAAAAGTAGGAGAGAAATTTGAAATATCAAATGACAAAAAGAATAAGAAAAGATGATCCAAGGAATCTTCCGTCATGAATCAAAAGATATTATATTCTGATAAATATACTAGTAATTCATGGTTTGGGGTGCTTTCCTTTCACATTTTATTCTAATTTTTGCCAGTCAAGAATCTTTTTCATTATTTGTTCCGGATTATTCTTCATGTACATGTGACTGATACGTCATAGTTGATGTAAACAGATTATATAATACAGATATTGTACATTAATTCCTAATCGACTGTAAACCTTTATCCTGAATTTACACACAGGATAGTTCTTCATTGGGAGAACACACACCCTTTTTCCTCCATAAAAAGGAATGTTTCTTTGACCACTTTTTTGTTCCTTCATTTAAAAATATCGGTAGCTGAAACTTTTAAAATATGCATTGGAGGAGGGATTTTAAAAATCTTTTAGTAGTAGCTTCTAAAAATATTTAAAAAATGACATTCGCAGTTTTGTTTTAAGGGATATTCGCAGAACAGTTTTCAGAGCTTACTCTTAAGTCACACAACGTAAAACCCATTCATGCGAAAATGCAACTCCTCCTGTTTTGAAAGTCTACTCGTGGTACTGGGCCATCTTCAAGACCTTTATGGAAAAAGACACTTTATCTATTATACATTTTTATGGCGTGAATCTCTCTGAAATGTACAACGTACAAAGATCTACGTATACTACACACCTGTTGTGAATACAATGAGTGAAACAGATTGCATATTATTTTATCGGTTTTTTGTTTTGGAATATGTTGCCATCAAATAAATCGTGATGAAAACGTTTGAGTATTTTTTCTGAATGGAAAAGTACCCTCATAAATTTTTTTACGAACAATATTACCATACAAAATATGAAATTTTAAAAATTTTCTGAATTTTTACAGAAAAGTCCTTAGAGGTGCATGATTGAGAAAAATATATTCTAAAAATTAACATTTATGATCTGTTTTCTATAATTTTTGAAAAATGCACCAGTAGTATAAGAAATAAATTTTTAGTCACATTAAAACCCCGTGGCCTAGACGGTCATATTTTGCCGCGAGTGATATTTTGATAGTAATTTTACGTTAGTTACATGAAAAATAAACTGTGAGGAGGGGTCAATTCCTCACGAGAATCCGGAATGAGCGTATAGCAGGAAATTTTGGGATCACAAAAATGGTTCAAAACCATTACATATACTTTCCCGGAAACTTGTAAAAGCCTTGTATAATATGCTTCACAACTGAACGCAAAACTAACTTTTATTCACTTATTTCATGCAAAACATCGGTTAAGTTTGCGCATACACTTAATTCCCAACCACTGTTTACATTCCATAAATTTAGATCAATCGTGGACTATTTTGGACTATCATAAAAAAATTGTAAGATATCCACTCGCGGCAAATAAAAAATAAAAAGTGGGGAAGGTTAACCTTTGCTCCCGCTAGCACCCAAGCAAAATCACAGGACTAAGGGACAATTTTAGACTACACGATAACACAATTTTTACCCCAAAATTCCATCATTCACTTTTTTTAAGTAATTCTACATATCGGAAGAAGAAGAATGTCTGACGATAATGATTACTTCCATTTTTTGTGTTATTCCATTTCCATCCCATAATAACGTATTTAATATTGAAGATTGTAAAATTTTATCACACGGATTACGAAAAATAAACATTGCTTATGCTTTGCGTTCTACTGAAGTAATGAAAAAGTCAAAGGCTATGAATGCAAGAAAAATCATTGAATTTTATTTTTTCCAAAATGCTTGGTTTCTTTGGAAATAAGTTGCAAATCGAAGTTACGATAAACGGCAGCCATGACGTGAGTTCGTCACTTATGTTTCATATTAATTTAACGCATTCGGTTCTTTTAAATGTTTATTAAACTTATAACATATATAATAATTTTCCTTTTCTGGAAGGAATGAACATATATTGTGTATTTGCTTCAGAACGCTTCTAAGGCTTAAAATATTTGAATATAAGTTTGAAGTCTTTCAATTGTGTATTGAGACATCTCATATTTGGTTCAAATACGCGCGAGTGACGTCGCCAGCCAATGGAAATTTATTCCGCCCTGGTGGTCAGAGCGTATGGCTACGTAAAGTGAACCCTACCCCCCACTCTTTAAAAAGCTTACCTCACGAGAGTTGAAAAGTTCTTATTCTGAGTCAGTCACGAGAACGAGAGACTTTTCTACAATAACGCGGGTTGATAAGTTCTTGTTCTCAGTCAGTTACGAGAACGCGAGATATTAACTTCTCAATACGATAGTATGTGATTCTATTGGGAAAGTAGTTGCGAGAACAACTCGTTCTTATATTGAACTTTCTTTCGAGTACAGACTATGAATTGTTAGAAAGTCATATGCTTTCGAGTAATATATGAAGAAAACTTTATTTCATCATTCTCCATAATTACTGAGGGTCAGTTGAATCGAGGCATCACTAGTATGAACGGTTTCTGAAGAAGTCCGAACATCCTGGTACGAGGTCAACGCTTCAACATCAAGACGTAAAGGTATTATGAAGGATTATAGGACAAGAAGATACTGTAACTAGAGTCGAGGAAGTTTGTAATGAATAAGTTATCTAATTTGCAAAGTGGTAATTATTGGTCAATGTAAGGGTTGTGTTGCCAATATGGTATTTGTATTTTTGTAATAAATTGTTGTTTGTTGTTCCAAAAAACTGTTGATCCCTTTCATTGATTTATTTTAAGCCTGTAAGTGTAAAAATAATCATTCAGGTTTATGGCGCTCAACTTTTTATTTATCACGAGTATAAGGATAATAGTAAATGCTTCACATCACAGCATTTATAACATTGAAATATTCGTAGAAGTGTTGGTAGGAGTGTGAGCGATCGACTTGCTGATCGTAATATGAGCTAGTACGGAGGAGCGCACGAGTAAGGCAGGTCAGTTCGGGGCACAGTATTTTCCATTTAAACCTTTCTGTAAGTTTATTTTAATGTCTAATTCTAGATATGGAACATAAGTTTATTGAAAGTATACAGAAGAATAAAGAAATGTTGTATCACTTTATATCAGCCAATATCATTCCATTTTCTAAAAAATGTATGTCCATTGCCATAGCTATTTAAAACTATTTAAATTGAGACTTTTTTGTTAATCTCAACTGCCCCCGTGGTCTTGAGGTACGGTGTGAGCGTGGACATCAGATGGTCAACCGTTCGAATCTGTTGCAGGTAGTATTAAATTTTTATTCAGTTTTGTCGATATGACATTCAAAAAAATATATTATGTACATTTGGAAAATTATTTCTGCGTTTCTTAAGAAGTACAGGGCATATTATGATACAGTAAAGTCCCGCAAACTCGGCGTAATGTGGACTGGAAGGGTGCCGAGTTTGTGAAATGCCGGGTTATCGGGAATAAGGGTCAAAAATAAAAACTAAGACACAATAAGTACATTTTTTCTTTTATTTCTCATATATACTACATCTACAATGCCATAACATTGAAATACATAAATTACAACAAATCAATCTGCAGTCAAATGTAGATTATCCAAGTTATAACCAAAACTTCAAATATCGCACAGTAATGAACACAAGACTACCACACTGATTAGGTTACAGCACTGACTGACTGGCTACTGGCTAGCAGCCATCAGGTTGGTATGCGTGGTAGGGGTAGAGAGGGGCGAGTGGACTCAGGGAATCCCAGCGCGGTCGTAAACAACACCTGCGGAAATTACGCGAAAATTCTTTCCGTTTAAAGGAATTTATTATTTTCACGGGGTTACGGAGAAATCCGGACTGCCGGATTATCGTGTGCCGAGTTTGCGGTACTTTACTGTAATATGAAATAAAACAATGAGATGAAAAAAAGAGAAGTAAAATAAAATATTAATGTTCATTCACATTCATTATAATGGCGTAATCAGCACATGCTCTAATAGTTTTGGTTGGCACCACAAAGGCGCCACTATGCAGGTTTCTTGGCAGACAATTTGACCATGAACCTTTTAACAGTTAAGTGACGCCTCCGTATGAGTGCGGTAATACAATTGCGCCATTTTTGTCAGTATGAAGACCCCGTTTGCGCGGCAAAACATATCTAGCCATGCCGCGGTGGTGAACAGTTCGCCCAGTAAGTAGTCGCGAGCAGTCGAGAGAGTGAGGAGCTAGCCGTCGCGAGTGTCCCTAGAGAATGGGATTTGTGCGTATGTTGCGCTGTACAGTAACTTAGTGATGTGCTCATCAGCACATATTAAGACATAATTGTGAGTGGTAATGGCAACCTGATAATACAAGCATTCGTCCCATTATGACGATGTATTAGACATTTTATTCGAGACATACAT